>OZ008367.1:258421439-259021439 GCA_963931995.1 Phaonia tiefii | reverse complement strand
ATAAAATTTCACTTTATGTGTCCGAACACTCCAAAACACAAATCTTAGCCCAAGTGCTAGATAATAAGCAAAAACTAACTGCCTTCTAAGGGTTAATATGAATTTTGTCTTTTTGCTGTTTCCATTAAAAATAGTCCACATAATATTATGAATTTTGTCATATTTCATCTTTTATCTAGCACTTGGGCTAAGAGTTGTGTTTTGGAGTGTTCGGACACATATAGTGAAATTTTATGGCGACAATTTTTGTAGAGCATTTTGGAGCATTTCTTTGGGTGTGTTCAAAAAAAACCAAAAATTATGGTTATACGTGACAGTTAGAGAGTTAATTTGGTCCACAAAAATGTTTATCTGAATCTTTTCTATACAACTGCTGAACATATTTTGTACCTCAGAGGTACAATTTTCTATGCCGATATGTTGCAAGAAAGTTCCGAGGGGCGGAAACTTTAACCCGCCCTAAAAAACCTTCAGATCAGATCTGGCGAAACGCTGATACACGTATATTTTTTTAGACCATTCTACCAGAATCCGTTGACAGAACCCCATCATTTTTTTGGTGTCGCACAGTGTAATTAGATTCCGCTAATGGCTCAATGGTGTCCATTACGACTACATCGAATGGTTTAACTGGTGTTAAAACTAATTATTCCTTATTTCCAGGTTTCACTTTATTAATATTACATTTACCACAATTCTTTACAAATGTAGCTACATCTTTTGACATATTTTTCCAAAAATATTTAGTTCTCAATTTTGCATATAATTTTCTACGCCCACAATGACCTCCTAAGAGTGGATCACTGTGATAAACGATCATGAGTTTTTGCCTTTCATTCATATCAAGTATTGTCTCTATTGTGTCAGTTAATATAATTTTCAATTCTGTCAATATTTTCATACCATGGTCTTTTAATTTACGTATTGTACTATTTGTAAAAAAAATATCATCTTTTGGCCATTCTATTGTAATAATGTTCTGATTGACGGCTTCCTTTTGTAGCCTCAAAGCATCTAATCTAAATTTAATGTTCCGTTATCAATCATGATGTTCAAAAGTAATATTTTAAATTTTCTGAAATATTAATACGTAATCTTGTAAATTTTTCAGTTGTATAAATAATTTCTGATCTGATTTTAGGTATTTTGTTGCTAAACTCATGAGAAAATTTGTCATATGTGACCTGGTCTACGAAAAGGGAGCTTACGTGGGAAAACTAGTTTTCTGTGAGAAAGCTGTTAAAAGTAAGCACCTCGTTTCGTCAGTTTCTCATTATCTCGTTAATTGTTCTCCGCGCCGGACGTCCAGTAAGTGTTGTTGTTGGTCCAGTAAGTGTTGTTGTTGGTCGGAATATTATTATTGTTCATCGTGTAAGTTGCTAGTGTGGAACATTTAAAAAAGTAACACTAAAGAAGTGACGTTTATTGTTTCTGTTGATTATCGTCTTCGCATTTCGCATGAAATGAAACATGAGTGTTGATGAGGAGTTCAGTGCCGTATACGGACAATATTTCCATGAAAAGGATGATGAAAACGATGGTGAAAACTATGAAGAGAGCGATGATGATGAAGACGAAGTATGTGTATCTCAGGCAGAAGATGATACCGAACAAACTTTTGTTAACATGGACCTGTATGTTGTTGATGTAAAGGAGGAGGAGCTGGTAACAAAACTTCTGTCAAAAGATTGTTGTAATAATGAATGCCATACACTGATACCACGGGAAATGATCGAGAGTAAGCGGAACAATTGTTTAGAGATGTCGAAAAATGAACTTGATTTAGTGATACTAAGGGCCAGTTTTTGACTTCGCAATCAAAGTCTATTTATGTTTAAATGCGACTTAAATCAAAATTTGTGTTTTTCAGTCATCATTTAAATAACATTTAAACTACCTCCCATGGGCATTTAAGTTTTATTTAAATACGATGAAACGACCATATGGTTTTGACAGTTGTTTGTTGTTGTTCGTTTCTGCTCAAATTACATGAAATTTTGTGAAAAATTATAAAAATAAAAACTAAAATGGATTCAAGCTGCGAAGAAGATATGAGCGATATCGAAACATGGGAGTTATTTGCAATTAAACTCCCTTTCAATTGCTTTCCAGGCATTCAATTTCTCCTCGCTGGAAGTGGTGTCGCTCTTCTTGCATTCTATAATGTGGCTCCACTTTTTTACTGCGCTTACTAAGTATTCCACCTCAGCGCTTGTAAAATTTGGGCTTCTTTTGTCCATTATAGATGCAATATTGATTAAAAGAAAAGTAAAACAGACTAACGGAGTATCGCGGACACAGACAGACGGAGTATCGAGGACAAATATAAACTAGCGGACGGAAAATCGATGAAAATGCAAACCGACGGGCAATACTGCTAATCGCGGTGTTTATTTATATCTTCTTCTTTTTCTTCATAACTCAGCTGTTTACACAAGGGATATCAATCATAAATTTTGACTTTTGATAGTGTTACCATATTTTAACACTGAAATTAACTGAAAATTAACTTTTCACTGAAAAACACAATCCGTAATTAAACGGTGTTTAAAATTAAAATTAAATTAGCTAATTTTAATTTAAATACGAAGTCAAAAACTGGGCATAAGTCACATCGAAGCTGGAATTATGAGTAACGAAAAGCTAGAAAGTGTATACGCAAAGCTTGCTGGGCGGAAGAAATATGGTCAGAGACAGGATACAGAAGTTATGAGGCATAGAATTCAATTTACCTTCTACAGAGTACCTGTTTGTCGTTCGTTTTTCCTTTTTGTACATGCCTGTACGACGAAGCGTTACGAAAATTTAGTACGTCATTTTCAAGCACAGGGTGTAACAGTGCGCCAACACGGACTGGCAAATAAACCGAGTACACATCCAAAGTCATTTAAACCGGCTGACATCGAAAAAGCTGTTAAATTCATCGAGTCTATAGCCGATTTAATGGCTCTTCCACTGCCCGGACGACTCCCAAAATTCAAGGATTTTCGGATATTGAAACTGCCATCCAGCGAGACGAAGTCCTCAATTTATCGAAAATACATTTCTTCACTCAGTGATGACGAATTGAAGATGAGTAATTGCAGTTTTCGACGGATATGGTCCAAATACATACCCCATGTTACAGTTATGAAACCAGCGGATGATCTCTGCGATGTCTGCCGTGGTAAGTAGCTCATTATTATTTTGATCTACAGATTGTGTAAAATCAAAGAAATTCGCAGACAGTGAAGAAGTGCAGTCCTTTAAGCTTCTGTTAAAACCTATCGATCCTGAAATGTCGGAAGTTATACAACCAGCCGGTTTATCTTTTGAACGTCAGTGATACATCTATCACAATCTTCGCAGCGTAGTTTCGGATATATCTAAAGTAGATATTGTGGCTCCATTGCCGGAAGATTTGCCATCGAAGAAACGGAAGGCAAAAACTAGTGAAGATGTTCTCAAACCAGACGAGGAACCAGGTCCATCTTCCTCAGGATCAACTCGTAAAAAGATCTCAAGGAAAACGACAACAAAGAAAAATACATAAACTACTTAGCATTATTATTTTTGGCCATTATTACGTTTTTCTACTGTATAATCATGTCTTTATAGCTTATAATTCAATGTATTTTGTTCATTACCAATAAATTATATTTTGTCGTATTTTTACTCTTCTTTCTCTACATTTTTAGTACACTTCTAAGCAAGTTAGGATTTTCTGCTTTTCACCACGTGAAAAAGCATCTCATCTTCCATCCGAATCAAGCAAAAAGTGAAAATTGATTTTTTGACACCTAAGCCCCCTTTCCGTAGACCAGGTCACATATATAGGTATTTTACTCAAACTTTCGACGTCATGCATTGTGTCTGCACTGCCATGTGCTTTCTGATTTTACCTAGACATTCCGCGGGTTGGCACAGCAAAAATTTCTCTATTTGCACTTTTCAATTCGTCAATTGAAATTCGCTAGAGTGCATCTGCGGCCATGTTGTGTTTTCCGTTTATGTATTCTATTGAAAAGTTGTATTCCGGCAGTTTCAGTCTGATTTTTTGTTAATTTTGAGGACGGATCCTTTGTGTTAAATAAGTATACTAATGGTCTGTTGTCTGACCTGACAGTATATTCAGAACCATAAATGTATGGTCTGAATTGCTTTATTGCAAAATCCTGCCCAATTGTAGGTTTCTTTTGTTCCTCAGAGTTGAAAGATTTTGATGCAAAATAAATTGGCAAATCGTTTCCGTTAAAATCTTGACTTATAACGGCACCACATCTAATTTTGGATGCGTCTACTGTTATTAGCAACTTTGGAGATAACAGACTTGATCTTAAATCTTCAAACGCTTTCTGACATTTGTCATACTAATTAAAATTTACTTTTATTCGAGTCATGTCATTTAAAGGTGTTGCTAATGAAGCAAAATTTTCGATAAACCTTCTGTAATAATCAGCAAATGCTACAAATCTCCTAACTGCATCTTTATTGTTCGGTATTGCGTAGTCTCTGATTGTTTGAATATTCGAGTCATCTGACAAAATACCTTTTGAAGTGCACTTGTGACCTAGAAAAGTTACTTCTGGTCTGAAAAGTTGAATTTGTATGGGTTGATTTTTAAATTGAATTTTCGGAATATATTAAATACGCATTAAAAGATTTTCAAGGTGATGCTGCCTACTACAACCAATGACAATTATGACATCGACATATAAAAATGCTTGATCTGGCGAAAGCCCTGAAAATGCTATCGACATCATACGTGAAAATGAATTTGGCGCAATATTTAAGACGAAGGGTAAAACTTTCAACCGAAATTAGCCACGATCTGAACTGAAAAAGGTTATATCCGTTGAATCTGGATGCGAAGGAATTTGATGAAAGCCAAAAAATAAATCGAGTATTGAAAAACCAACCCATAAAAAACATAGTTTTTGACCATAAATTCTTTATATATTACCACGCCCATATTTGCAGCAGATCTTAGAATATATACACCTAACCAACATACCCAATTTTGTTCAAATACCGTTAACAGGAGCAGAAATAATGGATTTTTAATTTGTGATTTGTATGGGAGGTACCACGCCCCTTTATCCAAAAAATAAATAAATAAATGGTTTCCCATTACATCCCATGAAGGGACCGGGGAGAACTTCTCACAATCACTGAGCTGTGCGCATTCCAGTTTTCACTCACTGATTGGGACCTACAGTTTTACACCGATTCCGAACGGTATTTTGAGAAGCTTTTTCATGGCTATATACTCGATAGTGTCGCCGTCACTATGCGAGGTGACCGCCGCCGAAAGAAATTTGAAGGTGGTCAGAGCAGGGTTCGAACCCAGGATCTCATGTACAAGAGCCGCGCACACTAACCATTGCACCACCGGGCCCCCTTTATCCAATCCCGCCCATATTTTGATAGTTTATTTTTGTCGTCACCGTTAGTTTGCCGGCGAAGTTTCAACTCGATGGGATCACGGGAAAAGGGTTAAAAATCAATCCAAAGTTTTTTCGGCATACATAAATCCATACAGACAGGTGAAGTTAATATAAAGAATTTAAAAATCTTAAGCTCGATTAAGATTATCTAAAATATCATCAATACGTGGGAGTGGAAATTTATCCGCTGTCTTTTTTGTATTTAAATAAAAAATAAATAAATAGTTTCCCATTACATCCCATGATGGAATCGGGGAGAGCTTCTCACAACCAGTAAGCAGTGCGCTATCTGGATTTATACTCACTGATTGGGACCTACAGTTTTACACCGGTTCCGAACGGTATTTTGAGAAGCCTTTTCATGGCTAAATACAGGATAGTGTCGCCGTCACTATGCGAGGTGACCACCGTCGAAAGAAATTTAAGGTGGTCACCAATCGGTGAGTGTAAAAATACTGGAACGCGTACAGTTCATTGGTTTGTGAGAAGGTCTCACTAATCCCTACCTGGGATGTAACGGGAAGCCATTTTTTTGATTTGATTCGCCAAATAGTAGTTTGATTAATCTTAATCAATTCAAGAACACGACAGGGAAGTAAATGAAAACTAAATCGGTTCTAGAACATTGGAAAAGTGCTGGAATTATATTTTCCATAAAATTGTAATTCTTTCATGGAGAGGTTTTTGTCACCAAATTAGCAAAGAGTGCTTTCTTTTGAATTTTTGTTGCATTCGCGTCCCAATATATGTACAGCCTTTCGTACAATTTTAGAGTGAAATAATTAGATTATTTGAATATGCATTATGTTACTTGGAGCTGTATTATACAGCACCATACTGGCTTTAAAATTATTTTAAAGCGTGAGAAAACAATTGTTTTCTAAACCAAATTACCGTTTCTCACCGCGCAACCAGTAAATTTGTCTGTTTCTCTTTGCTTTTGTGGTTCTTCCAATTTGGGTGTACTAGAAATATCCGCATATCTTTGTAGAGGTTTAATAGTGCTACCAATAAATATATAAAAAAATATTTGCAGTAGAAACAACTTTTAAGTTTGACACCGGTTCAAATGTTTCTGATGGCCGAGGTTGTCAACTTTGGGTTCCTACTGTGCTGTGCAGGTCCAATGCGGTCTGGGGAGGCCCAATTTAGAAACGACTTAGTAGTTTTCAGTTTGTTTGTGCCAAAACCCCCCACTAACTTTAAATAAAATGAATCCCACAATGAAAACAAAGAAAATACTCGTAAAACGGAAACTGAATTCATTGAAAATCCAAACTCTTTATGTACTCTAGTACTTGCTGCGTGCCACAAAATAAATATTCCTAATACCATAAAATTCTAAACACTTTCCCCAAACCACTTTTTGTAGAATAATTACAAATTTAATTTGTTTTTTTATTTCCCACAGATAACACACCATTCCAATGCTCTTAATCGAATTTCCAGCACACAAATCTCGTCCGAACTTCATTCATTTAGAACAGATAATCGAATTGGACTTTCGTATTGGGAAAAACGAAAAAGAGAAAACAAAATTTTAAATTAAAGTTGAAATGCAATGTTCGTTTCGTTCCGTATAATAAATAATACTACATACCTGTCGAGCCCTTAGCGCCAAATTACCGTAGATGGTTTCTTTTGGATATTTTCAAACACATGCATAAAATTAAATATGTTTTGATGCTAGAACTAATAATGTTTTCTTAGTTAGTGAATGACTATTAAAACCCGATAATTTGTTGTTATTCTTTCGTGGCACTTAATTCTAACAAAAAACTGTGGCGCTTACGATATATAAATATTTATGATTTAAGCGCAAATGCGACTAAAATACGGAGATTTGTATACAGACTTAGTGAAAATGGTATATTGAGTAGGCTGCTGATACGAGAAGTTACGAACCAGAAAGTAAATTTATGGACTTAGAATCACTTTCTAAGTCGATTTTGCTATGTCCGTCTGGCTTAGTGTGCACATAGCCTTGTAACCAAGCTGGAGAATATCAATCGATTGCACAAGGAATTTTGCTATTGAGAATGGATATCATTCCACCATGTAGCTTCCGTACTAATGAATTTTTAGCTTGGTACTATGCCCTCTGAATATTAAAAATTAGAGATGTGTGCGTGACAGAGGTGCCACTCAAGATCCCTCACACTCACGAGTTAAAGAAAATTGTCACGCACGACAATTTGTCAACCTTTCAAAATCACCTGCTCTCATGAATTAAGATGACGATATCACTCATGATGACCCAATTTATTATCCAAATATCTTTTCTAAAATTTTCATAAGTTTTCAATATATGATTGACAATTTTTTCCCTGCGTCTAATGACAGCTCAAGGCTTCCTTAACTTAGATTTTAATATATAAATAAACTCGTAAAACCATCCCATTTTTAAATTTCAAATATTCATTCCATTTTCAAATTCACGGAAAAAAGGATATAAAAAACCGTTACTCATTAATTTCTTAAAAGCTAACTTAAACACTATAATAACAAAACAAACAAATCAAAGTTTTTAGTATTATACATTCGTCCCACCTGTCCTCACCGTGGTTTAATAATCAGGGATAGAAAAATATTCTCTTCTAAAGTTATTAACTGAGCGGGGACCGACGGCTAACCGGCCATACGGATCAATATGTCAATTCAAATCTAATTAATTTTCATCCCGTGTAGAGAGAGTAGTAGGCCAAGTAAGGCCTGCCGTTTCTCACCGTCGTTACTTAGCTCTCTGTAAGTTTTGGAGAATTCTCCGACCTTCCCAAGACATGTGATTAAGTGATTTCCAAGCAGCCTATTGCAGTCTTGGTTTATTGAATCAAAGGCTTCGTCCGCCCTTATCATCACTCCTGTTCCACTCAGAGTGTTTTTTACTCCACCACCTGCGATTACCGCATACGATCTGCCAGCAGATCTGTAGGGTGTCGCGTTTACCGTGGGTACAACATTAGCTAAGGCTCTAGTGCAGTGGTCACCGTCCATAGCCCCCAGGGGCCGAACACGATCGGCTTTTTACACGTACACAATACGAACGTCAACAAAAAGCATATCAAAGAGCGTATGAGAGAAGAAAATTTCATTCAGTAGCACATTAGCTTTCAACGAAGAATGGTCATGCCGCTTTGTTCTGGATTCAGTACAAATACACCAATACATTCACATTTGATTAGTATTCTCTTTTTGGTGACCACTGCTCTAGTGGCCCTTCGCTCATCAAGCTTTCTCTTGATTACCTGCCTCCTTGGGCAAATGGCAACGTGCCCCTCTCTTTCGCAGTTTGCACAACTTACGGGCAAACCGATTGTCTTACTGACTGTGCCAGTCAGAGGATCTTCCGAAATTATCTCCTCGATGTTATTCTCCCTGTTTGGGATATTACATTTACCCGGTCCGTGGGATAAACTACATTTAACACAGCGGTATGGCATGCTACAGTTGGATGAGACATGTCCATACCGCTGGCAATTGCGACATAGTACCAGGCCCCGGTGCCTGTATTTTTCCACCGCGACTTTACAGTTAAGAATGTACTTAATCAAAAATATAGACTTCATATCCGAGTCGTGGCCCAATTGTACCAACCATCGGTCCCCGCTCAGTTTTATTATCCGCTCTATTATTACCTGTATTTCCAGGTTTTTTAAAAAGTCCTGCAAGTCTTGAACCTCGTAGGAACTTGCAAGACCTTTTATCACCACCGAATATGGCTTCGATTCCGGCAGTGTATATGTATAATACTGAATTTTATCATTCGTCAGCATATTTCTGACCAATTGGTGATCCGCACCACTATTCAATTTCAAATTAACCATTTTCCCGTTTACAATTTTCATCGAGAATAATTTGTGACCGAGTAACGAATGTAATCTTTGCGTTAAATTTTTCACTTCAATATTATAAATTTTTATGATAGGTGGGCTGGTCTTACCTATATACTTTTGCTGTGGGTTCTGCTGTTGGTTAGTACTCTGTTGGTTATCCTGCTGAGGTTGTGGTCCTTTTTCCTTGGGATGCTGTTGTTGTTTACGTTGTTCCAACGCTGGGAATTCTTCCTTTGGTCTTCTCCTTTTTTCGGTAACCTTTTGCCATTGGCCTTCATCATTCACGGCTTCTTCAATGATGGATTCATCGCTTTCTATGGGACTCATGGCGGCGTCTACCATAGCGACTTCAAACTCACTCACGCTTAGTATTGACTCATTATCGTCAATCTTTTCATTTACCAAATATTGAATTAATAAACATATACATATTGTATAACGTTTATGAAACGTTCAGTGTTTTCGTGAATTTGGCGATTCCTAGGTAAGATCCCTACAAATTTGGGGGCTCAACCGGGATTTTACTGAAAATTGCTCAAAAGTGAGCAATGAGTGTGTTAAAGAACTGAAAAAAAAAACTAAAAAAAAAAAACTTTTAAAAGAAAGCACAAATCTTAAAAGTGAAAAATGATTTGTTGGTATAAAGTGCATTGTCGTCGTTAGCCAAAACAACAATATGAGACACCGAGTTAAGAAGCTGAGGTACTAAAAAGAAAAGAATTTACATATGTACATACGTGAAAACATTGAAAGTGAAATAGCCTTGAACTGAACATCCGTTAAGATTTTAAAAACGGAAAGTATAAAGTCACATAAAACAACAAATAACAATCAAAACTAGTGACAAGAAATAACATACATACGAAACAAAAACCTAAATTAGTTTCTATGTGCAGTGCGGAATGTTAGACTTGAGGAGAGCGAAATTCGTTTGTATGGTTGTGGAGTGCTAAACCATAGACGAGAAGTGTGAAACGATCAAAGCCGTGTATCGGTTGAGGGTGTGATACAAACAGAGATTGCCGCCGACAGAGAGAGAAAGCAGAGACAACGATCAACCAACTGATAGAGATGATACGCGAGAAGGTGATCGAGATGAGCTTTTGAGAAACCATCAGAGATGAGAGATTGAGATTACCAACCGAGATAAGTGTGCTGACGTAGAGATAAGTACATTTTGGTTATTTTAGAATATTTTTGAAAAAAATTTAAACATTGTGGAATTTGAATAAGAAATCTTTGGCAACAATTAAAATTTTGAAGAAGTTCCATTTGCTTTGGTATAGAGTAAAGTTATAGAGTACAATTTAGAGAAGGGTTAACGAAATTTTTATTTTAGTATATTGTTTTCTTTCATTAACCTAAATTTTGAAATTTAATACGTTTTGGTAAATTTTATTTCGGAACACCGAGCACAAACCAAGCCAATAAACTTTCTTCTTGAATAGTTGTTTTGTATTTAACACAATATTGTGAAAAGCGACCGTACACTGGTAAAATTGAGTTGCTCGACATTTTAGTACTAACACTAGATGAGTTGAAATCCAACGCGCTAGAACTAGGTCTGGATGTCACCGGATCGAAGACTGATTTACAGGAAAGACTCATTCGACATTTCGGTCCTCGAATGAATACAGACCGCGACTCCAAAGTCAGCGAAGTGGCTTCTGAGGCGGCCGCTACTGTGGTGGCTGTAGAACAGTCCCGTTTTACGCTAAAGGACATTGAAGACTCGTTATCACGTTTTTCTGGTGAAGGTTGTCCTGATATTCAAACCAAGAAATTGAAGATTGTGCACATGTGGTGAAATGGAACGATTTACAATCTTACATTTATGCCAAACAGCTGTTGACGGGTGCAGCCAAAATCTTCGTGCGAAGTCAATCAAACGTTAGAGATTGAGGTGCTCTGAAAAATATTTTACGTACAGAGTTTGGCACGAAAATGTCTTCAATTGCAGTGCACAAATTGTTGAAAAATCGCCGAAAGAGACATGATGAGAGTTGTCGCGAATACCTCTATGGGTTATTGGAAATAGGTCACTCAATAAACCTAGACGATACGAGTTTGATTGAATATTTTGTGGAGGGTATACCGGATTCGCGTTCTAACAAAGCTATTCTGTACCAGGCGAACAGCATAGCCGAACTGAAAGATAAAATAGTGGTATATGAGACAATTAGTTCGTCGGGAAGGCCGAGCCAGTAGAAGAACGGTAAACCAAAGAATGATAAAAGTGGTGCACCAAGTGTAAAGTCTGAAAATCCAATCAGATGTTATAAGTGTGGTGAATTAGGCCACATATCCCGTGAATGTAAAGCAAAGGACACAAAATGTTTTAAATGCAAAGGTGTGGGACACAAATCCTTCGAATGTAATACAGTCAAAAAAGAGGAGAAGCCGAACGAAGGAAAAAACAATGAACACACCCTAACTGATGATGTAAGTTTGAGTAATAAGAGAAGAATCTTTAAAGATATTAACATTTTTGGTGGGACAGTTTCCGCTCTAGTAGATACCGGTAGTGACATCAGCCTGCTCCGTTATGACACGCTTCTTCACTTAACGGATACTACCCTAGAGCCAGCGAGTAAAACACTTAGTGGAATTGGAGGTAAAACCATCACCACTATTGGTAGCTTGAAAATTCGGGTGAAATTGGATGCTGTGGATACAGACATCGTGTTTTTCAAAGCAAAAGATGGAGATATATTATACGATGCTGTTATCGGCAACGACGTGTTGGATCAAGCCGATCTAATTGTTGACAAGAACGGTGCTCGTTTTCTGAGAGAGGTTCGAACAGTAAACACTGCTGAAGCGAGTGTAAATTTTGAAGATGCAGAAGAAGGTGCTATATGTTCGACAAACGATGTAGGCGTGCGGGAGAGTAAGCCTGCTTTGGAAGCCAATCCGATTGCAGTGCTAGAACAAGAGTTCGCTGATATTATGTACGCTATGTCAGTTGATAGAAGCATTTGTGATGAACTTGATTTGAGTCATCTTAGACCAAATTTACGTCATGAAATAGTGTCAGCAGTTAAAACCTACAGGTCGTATAAACCAGAAAGTTACCCGGTAAAAATTAAAATTGTGCTCTCTGATGAAGTTCCAGTTGTAACGGGACCTAGAAGGACGTCTTATGTGGACCAGCAAGAGATTGATAGGTTGGTACGGGAGTGGCTGGATGAGGGAATAGTGAAGCCGAGTTTCTCAGAATATTCCTCGCCAGTGGTGTTGGTGTCTAAAAAAGATGGCACAAAGAGACTATGCTGTGATTATCGGCGACTCAACTTGAAAATAGTACGCGATAATTTCCCAACAGCCGTAGTAGATGACGTGGTGCAAAGATTGCAAGAAAGCAAAGTGTACACCACAATAGATTTGAAAAATGGTTTTTTCCATGTGCCGGTAGAAGAAGAGTCCAGGAAATACACGTCGTTTATGACAAACAGGGGACAATATGAGTTCCAGTTTGTACCATTTGGGTTATGTAATTCCCCTGCGGTTTTTTGCCGTTATATTTCTGCAGTGTTCCATGATTTGATTTATGATGGTACTGTAGTAATTTACATGGACGATATTGTCATACCAACTGTAACTGAATCAGAAGGTGTTGAGAAGCTGCGAAGGGTATTGAATGTCGCGTCGTCAAACGGACTTCAAATCAAATGGGAAAAGTGTCAGTTCTTACAACGCAAAATAACCTTCTTGTTATTCAGAATTCGTCCATATACCCGATAGAGGAGAAAATTTCGGTGATCAGAAATTATCCAGTGCCAAATAGTGTCAAAGCTGTTCAAAGATTTTTGGGCCTTATGCCATTTTTCCGCCGTTTCATAAGAAATTACGCTTTGGTAGCTAAACCATTGTCAGATCTCTTGCGAAAAAACGTTGTGTTTAAAGTTGGAGATGAAGAGTTGTTGGCAATTCAACAGTTAAAGACGGCGTTGACAAGCGAATCTGTCCTGAGACTATATAATCCGAAGGCTGAAACCGAAATTCACACGGACGCTAGCATGCATGGGTATGGCGCAGTACTTTTGCAAAAAGACTCGGAAGACCAACAAATACACCCAGTTGAATTTATGAGCAGGAAGACTACGCCAGCAGAGGAAAAGTATCACTCTTACGAGTTGGAGGTGTTGGCCATCGTAGAATCCCTTAAGAAGTCCTGGGCATCAAGATCAAGATCGTTACTGACTGTAATGCTTTCGCGAGGACTATGAGAAAACAAGATGTTCCTGTTCGTGTGTCTCGTTGGGCAATGTTTTTGCATGAGTATGATTATACGATTGAACACCGTTCCGGAACGAAAATGAAGCACGTAGGCGCTTTGAGTCGATTATCTTGCTTTATGATCCAAGACACACTGCAACACCGAATTAAAGCAGCACAGGAAAGTGATGATTGGGTCAAGGCCGTAAAAGACTCGTATGAAGACTATTTTCTTAAGTATGACATTCTCTACAAAGACGTAGCAAGAGAATTAATAGTAATACCTGCCAATATGGAAAAGGAAATAATAGAAATGGCTCATCGACAAGGGCATTTTGCGGCAAAAAAGACGAAGGAAATAGTTGAAAAAGAATTTTTTATGCCAAAATTAGAGGCAAAAGCAGAGGCAGTTTTCAAAAGTTGTGTCGAGTGCATCATCACTGACGCTAAAGCTGGTAAGAAAGAAGGTTTGCTACGGCCGATCGATTAATCGGACAAACCACTTCTGACCTATCACACTGACCATGTCGGACCGATGGAAGCCACAACGAAAAGGTACAACCACATATTAGTGGTCATCGATGCTTTCTCGAAATTTGTATGGCTTTATCCAACAAAAAGTACCGGCAGCAAAGAAGTCGTAGAGAGGTTACAAAGGCAAGCAGGAATCTCCGTGCGTATAATATCCGACAGAGGAACAGCGTTTACGTCGAATCAATTTAGAGAATACTGCGAAAGTGAAAACATACAGCATCTGCTAATTGCAACGGGTGTACCGCGAGGAAATGGACAAGTCGAGCGGGTAAATAGAGTTATCGTTCCCATGTTAGCCAAAATGTGTGCCGAGAAATCTAACCAATGGTATCGATATGTAGAACGCGTACAGCAGATACTCAACAACACCCCTACTAGAAGTACCAAAAATACGCCATTCAAGATATTAACCGGATTGAATATGAGAACAAGGGACAATCTTGAAGTAAAGGAACTAACTGAAGAATTATATCTCGAGGAATTGGATGAAGAGAGAGACTCAGTACGAGAAGAAGCCAGGCAAAACATTGAAAATTCAAATCGAAAACAAGAAAGGCTTCGACAAAAGGCGTGTACCTGGTCATGTATACAAAATTGGAGACTTAGTAGCTATTAAGCGAACACAATTTGGAGTTGACATGAAGTTGCGACCTAAATTCCTTGGTCCCTACAAAGTGATATTTAAGTTAAGCCATGATAGATACGAAGTAGAGAAAATTGGCGAAGGCGAAGGTACAAAGCGATGCAACTCAGTGGTCGAGTATATGAAGCCATGGAGCTAGGCTTCGGGGACGAAGCCTGTGTCAGGAGGGCCGAATGTGGGTTGCCATTCCTAAGGCAAGAGACTTTTCGGAGAGACAATAGAACGAACGGACAAACAAACGCACACACCAAATACAATCCTCTCTCTTCCACTGTCCACTTGTAGCTTACAAGTTACAATTGAAGTAGTGAAAGAGGTGAGGCGACAGCAGAAGTTAAGAAAGGGATTAGAGTTTTTGGAGGACAGTAGAAAGAATCGGTTCTGGTGTACGCTCGTTTTAATGGTCGCTCGGTGAAAGTTCTAATTTGAAATCTATTTTGTTATTCCGTATAAAAACTGTATTTATAAAAATTTTAACCAAATATTGAATTAATAAACATATACATATTGTATAACGTTTATGAAACGTTCAGTGTTTTCGTGAATTTGGCGACTCCTAGGTAAGATCCCTACAACGATGTGTTGATAATTACAGGGGAATAGCTAAATTAAGTGTTATTCCAAAGTTGTTGGAATATTTAGTAACTCAGAAGATTATTCGATCGGTTTGCGCTATCATTTCGCCCTACCAACATGGTTTTATTAAGAATAGGTCGACTAGTACAAATTTATTGGAATTAACGTCCCATCTTTTTAAGGCTTTTTCCAATCGTTGTCAGACTGATGTCATATATACTGACTTTAGTAAAGCGTTTGACACTGTTGTTCATGATCTCCTCATATATAAATTAGATAAGTTAGAATTTCCTCCAGGTCTATTGAAGTGGATATCTTCGTATCTTACAGATCGTACACAGCGAGTTATGTTTAGAGGTTGTTTGTCTAAAAACATATTCGTTACATCTGGCGTTCCTCAGGGAAGTCATTTAGGACCCCTTCTGTTTGTTTATATTTAAATGATTTACCTTCAGCTATTTAGTTCTCGAAGATTTAAATGTACGCTGATGACGTTAAACTGTTCTTGTCATTTAAAAACTTGGATGGCACCAATCGATTACAGTCTGACCTTTCTAGCTTGGTCAAATGGTGTACTATTAATGGTATGTATTTGAACTTGAAAAAATGTAAAAAACTATCTTTCACTCGAACATCTATAATGCCTTGTGAGTATACTGTTGGATCTTACATTTTGGAAGGAGTAAACTCGTTCATGGACTTGGGTGTTGTATTAGATCAGAGACTTCGATTTCATCTCCACATTGATAGTATTATTAATAAAGCCTTATCTATTTTGGGATTCATCAAAAGGTGGTCTAAGGAGTTTGCTGACCCATATATAACGAAAAGTCTTTGTTGGACTAGTTAGGCCCTCCCTTGAGTATTCATGCGTAGTTTGGAGCCCATACTATAACGTGTATATAGATAAAAATGAGTCAATCCAAAAAAAATTTCTCTTATTTGCTTTGCGTGGTTTAGGCTGGAATCAATCGGAAAATTTACCACCTTATGAAAACCGTGTAAAACTTATTGACCTTCCTACACTTGAACGAAGGAGATTTATGTCAAGATCTATGTTTATTATAAAATTGATAAACGGTCAAGTTGATTCAAAATTTTTGCTCAGTAAAATTCGTTTTAATATACCATCTCGCGTTACTAGAAATTTTCGTCCTTTAAAATTGTCTGCCTCAAGATCTAATTACGATTATTATAACCCGGTCCGCACTCTATTTCTTCTTTATAATGATCTTTATATTTATCTACCGTTTGTTGAACCATTAGCCAGGGTGAAAAAGTATATTATTTACGAATTTACACATGCTATGGTTGCCAGTTCATACCATTCGAATCGTTAAATCAATGTAACGCTTGTAATGCCGTTACGATTGAATAAAGTCGTTGCATTTTATTACCTCAATTCTTTTGCCTGCAAGAATCATTTCTCCGACGATTCTTGAGTTTTATATGCTGATATATATATATGTTCTTGGTTGCAGAGAATTTCTTCTACTGATGATGTCGTGTCCAATTATTGCTGCTCCTTATTCCTGTTGAGTTGATAGCACAGCGTCTTCTAATTACATTTATTTGGTGTTGTTCCTGGTTTCCTGATATTTTTCCTGCTTCGTAACTCTGGTGTTTTAATGTATGTTCCTGGCTCCTGGACTGATGATGTCGCGTCTAATTATTGCTGTTGCTTATTCCTGTTTCCCGTATTTCTACCGATCCTGCCCCGTTAAATTATTTGCTGTTGTTTATTGATTTCGTTGGTTGCTGGATTCCTGTATAATGTCAGCTCGATATCATGGCGTCTTTTTATTTCGTCTATTTGGTATTGTTCCTGGTTGTATTGGTGTTATTTGTCTTGCTCCGTAACTCTCATGTCTTAACTAATGCTCCTGGTTCCTGATTTCCTGCTGCCTGTCTTCACATTTATTCCTGATTTTATTGGTGCTGCTTTGCCTGCTTTGTAACTCGGGTGTTTTAACTATTATTTATACTGCCAACTCAACATCATATCCCATATGACGCATTTGCTGTTAATCAATGTATCTCGTATGCTGGTTCCTGTTTTCTTCTCGCTTGTCTTTGTGTTTCTGTTCCTGATTTCGAATTCTTCTCCTTCATCTTGTTCCCGGTTCCTGCTTCCTGATTTTGCTGTTTGCTATTTCCTTATTTCAAGTTTTTATTATATTAATTTTGTTTTGTTTTTAATTTCGCTATTTATGTGTTTGCTGTTTCTTGTTTCCTTATTTTAAATTTTTATTATATAAATTTTGTTATTTTTTAATTTATTTACTTTTTTTTAATGCTAAACAATACATTTTTTCCTGCTCAATGCTTAACATTTTATTTAAATTTTTTATTTTTTTTTCTTCTTTGTATTTTATTGTATTTATAAGATATTTTTATTTGTAAATTTTAGTTTAAGATGAATTTTGAAAAAATTATTCTATCTCCAGCTGGACTTATTTGTAGCGGAGTAAATAAATAAACAAACATGTAACTGGCGTTAAGTTTCCCTAACTTCGACACGACGAACGACTTCGCACCATTTACTCGGAAATACACTACGAACATACGTGCTATTTCACTATTGCCCCGAGGCATTTATCGTTCACGATTCTTAATGCCTTATGGGCACAATTCCGACAAATGGCCGAAAATATAGTAGAATAAGAAATAAATCAATATAAATTCAGTCCAAAGGTCGTGCCGTCTCCTAATCTACCTACGGATGTTTCAGGTCTGATATTTCTCTTTCGTTGATGAATCAAGGCCAAATCCACTATATCAATACTAGTGTATTAAAACTTATTAACGATTAACCAGAACTCTCTTAAAATGTTCCGATTTAACAACTCAATTCTTAAATTTCACTTAATACTAACTTGCACCGTCGGTGGTGCAATGGTTAGTGTGCGCGGCTCTTGTACATGAGATCCTGGGTTCGAACCCTGCTCTGACCACCTTCAAATTTCTTTCGGCGGCGGTCACCTCGCATAGTGACGGCGACACTATCGAGTATATAGCCATGAAAAACCTTCTCAATATACCGTTCGGAATCGGTGTAAAACTGTAGGTCCCAATCAGTGAGTGAAAACTTTAAAGCGCACAGCTCAGTGGTTGTGAGAAGTTCTCCCCGGTCCCTTCATGGGATGTAATGGGAAACCATTTTTTTTTTTTTTTTTTTTTACTAACTTCATCACCATGACTTCATGATGCTAAATCCATAATTAGCAAAGACAATTACTTTAAGTTGCGATTCTTAATTTTCTTAACTTTACTATCAGTTTCAAACGTTTAATTAGTTTTACAAGCTTTTAGTTTTCTACTTTGAAAATTTGGTATTACATTAACAAATTTTAGTTTTCAGTTTTGGCAATTTTGGAACTAAACTAACAAATTTTAGTTTTATATGTTTTTAGTTTTCTCTTTTGAAAATCGGGTATTGAACTACCAAATTTTAGTTTTATATGTTTTTAGTTTTTTATTTAGAAAATTGGGTATTGAACTACCAAACTTCAATTTTCAGTTTTCGTTTCTTTTAATTTTCTATCTCAAAAATTTGGTATTAAACTAACACTCTTTAGTTTTCAGTTTACCAAATCTTCATTATTTCATTCGCAGGTTCTTAGACTGCTGCACTTTAACACTTATTCATATGATATATGCCCAGGAAGTGGGCCTAATACTATCTAGAGTTGACCACCAAGGTGGTTATCGTCTGGTCTGTCAATAAAAGAACTTAAACGGGCTTACCCTTACTCCCTCGACGGATGTATTTGGTCGGTTAGGGCTTACTTGCTGATGTTAGGTAATATAAACTGCTGACAGCTGCTGGTGTCCCTGCTGATGTTGGTGTTGCTGATGATGATGGTCGTTCCGGTAACGATGTTGTCGTCGCTAGTGACGTTGAAGCTGGTGTGGCTGCGGCTGATGACGATGCTTTCGAACAGTGGCAAACGACGGTGATGATGATGACGATGGCTGGGTGAATTGTTGAAAAACGATATCTGTTCCGTTGTTTGATGGACTAATGGTCTTTATCAGACGTTAGTGTTGGGGAACCAAAACTGTGTTGGTATTCTGCCTAGCCCAACAACGGCGGGGTTTAGCGCGGCCTACGTACCAGGGATAGGAAAATCGAGACCTTGGCCTGACCCTTACGCTCTTCCAGATGGATTTAGTCCGAAGACGGGCTATGAGGATAAAGCGCGGGTCTTTTCGGGAGGTCCGCGATTTCCTACCTCTGGTAAACGTTGGTGGACCACAGCTATACCGATGGCTAGCCTAATGGCTACAGTACTTGGGCCACAAACAATCAAAGGTAACTAAATCTTACTGGCACACGCACTTTTTGATGGTTGTCTATCGCTTTAATGCAAATGGGTTATGGTATTTAACAGCTATCACTGTTGTTTCACTTGATGGTGTATTCCGGTGGCCAAACTTAGGTTTTACGAAAAGAAAAACGCTGGTTGACGGTTTATTGTGGAGCGGAAATAAAAGTTTGTGAAAACGCTGGCCGCTAACGCTGGCGGATGATGATGTGGCCAAAAGTAGGCTCTGCCGGTTGCTTCCTGAATAAAGATTAAACGATGCAATTACTCCACGGCCGTGATATTCTCCCCCATTGGAATTACACTTACCGATGATTCGCTTACGGGGTGGGTTTTAATATATCTATTCGCACGAAGCTGCTGTTGTTAATTTTCTCTTGATAACTTATGTCGAATGATGTAATTTGCTTCTTTTTGCTTAGTCACTGTGGCACAACTTACTTTTATAATGGCTGACGAGGTAATGACGCCTAGTATTTTGGCTGATAACCATGAAAGTTGCCCAAAATGTTCGCCATTGCAAAAAATGGTCGCCGTTATTGCGTCAGACGATCGATGTGTTGGTATTTGTTCTGGAAAAATTTATATTTGTCGAATGTTTTAGGTTAAGATACTTGTTATGTAAATTTTTTGGAATGCTGTGTTTATTGTAAAAAGTTTTCAAATCATTAACAGCCAAAGTCACGATGTCGAAAAAAAGCCTAAGCGAACGACAGCAATGCACTCACTTTCGCTTCAAATTGGTAGTCACTATCTTTCGACTTGTCGTTCGCATTGCCTTACGTGTTGTAAACAAAAGCATTTAACCATTGTCAAATGACAAAGCTACCAGATCATAAATTCCAAAAAAAAAGGTTAATATCAAAAAAAAATCGCTATATTCGTGAAAAAACGCTACAATTTTTTAAATAGTTACAAAAAAGTACATCTCTGTACCACTCAGCTGGAAAAAACTGACAGAAAAATGTAAAGCAAAACAAACAAAAGAATCAAATGCAAACAAACAAACCAAACATTTTGTAATTAAGGGAGGGTTTTTGTATAAGTTTGCAATAAATGACATTGGCTGTAAATTTATTGGAAGAAATGTTTATTTCTCTAGCGTACAGAAGAGTTGGGCCGCGGTCGGCAGAGATATTAAAGTTACAGCAAAAGTCACGATGTCGAACGTTAACGTTCGCATGCTTCTAAGCGACAAACAGCTGATTTCGAAGTCACTAACACGCATCATAACGACAAGTCGAATGAAAATCAATGCGAACGAAACGTAAACATTTCAGTACAAAATCGGTAGCCACTAATTATTTTCGCTGTCATCTGTGCGAACACAAATGTCAAAAACACTCACTTGTGTTTTTGTTTTCGTGTAGTGCCAAAAAAGCAGAATTGAATTTAAAATTCTTATAAAATATTCAATCAAATGGAAAATAAATGGTAAGTAAACGGTTAATTATTTCTGTTTTGTTAGAGTAATTATTTTTTGTACATATGTTTATATATTTCAGCATAAACAAGTCAACGTGTGAGATATATGGAGGAAAATACCGAGTTCGTTAGTGGAACGCGTCTTTGAAGGCTCAAAAGAGGAGCAGTGGAAAAAAGTGCCAGTATATTATTAAGAACTTTATGTTAAATAAATAAATAACAATAAACAATAAAAACAAGAAGATAAATGCATCATTTATTGCAAATTTATATCAAAAACCCACCCTTAATTACAACATTTTTGGTTGGATTGCATATGATTTGTTTGTTTTGCTTTGCATTTTGCTGTAAATTTTTTACAGCTTAGTGGTACACTGCCGTGCTTAACAAGAAGGACTCATCTTCAAATAATTAAATTTTTGTTTTTTATTTTTTTTTCGAAAGTTGACAACATTCTGCACCTTCTGGTATGATTGAAAAAGTTTGAAAATTTCAATAAATATTATTTATTTTGTTTTTAAAAAGGACTCAAGTCCACAAGCAACCTGCTCTGATTAGAAAAAAAGACTCAAGTCGCTGATGCTTAGATAAAAGGGCTCAACTCCTCATTTTTTGGAGTTGAGTTATTTTTTATAAAACGACGTGTCACTAGAAAGACTCAACTCCAACTAAAGAAAATGTGAGGTATAATGTGAGGATTGCAAAAGGTGGACTGATCACCTTTCCAGAGCAACAGACGCCCGAAAACTTTATGAAGAGCAAAAGAAAAGCTTATCAGATTCTAGACATATCAAAGTTTCGGCTGATCTTCAAAAGGTGATTATGTTACCTAGATTAGAATGTTTCAAAACAGCAATATTTACGGAACGACTTGTTGCATACAACGAAAGTTTTGTTCCAATAGGCAGCCTCTCAAAACATGGAGATAATATCAAACCTCTGGCCGTACTTTGGCACAAAGCTATATCAGGAAGAAAACAGGAAGATATTACAAGCTGTTTCGATGCTTTCTTTTCAGAAAATAGAGACTGTCCACGTTTCAGTATTTGGCTGGACAACTGTTCAGCCCAAAACAAAAATTGGTGTTTGTTGACCTATCTTGTTTATGTGGTTAACCATTCTGACTGGGCAGTTGAAACAGTCGAGTTATTTTATTTTGAAAGTGGTCATACATTTATGTCAGCAGATTCGTTTCATCACCAAGTGGAAAACTCATTTAAAAATTGTCAGAATAAAGTGTATGATTTCTACGACTTGAAGAAGGCGGTTGCTTCATCAAACGATGGAAAAGCTTTAGTTCGTGAGATGCGATTTTCAGATTTTAGGAAATGTGGGAGTCGTGTAAAAATACAACCTCCAAAACCTCGGCTAAAAGTCTTCCCTATTTTGCAAACATCAGCTATATAAAAGCTGAAAAAGGTTCTATGCATTTATACTTTAGAACTAGTCATCAACAATTCGAGCCTGTTTAGCAGTTGAATTTCTTGAACAGAAATGTACTAAGAGGAGGATTTAAGGAAAATTTTGCGCCAAGACGAAGTTGCCCGAAGGGAATATCTGCCAATAAAAAGGATGGTATTGTAAAAAAACTACTTCTAATGCCTAATGCCGCCTACACGACACGAGTTTTGGAAAAATTTGCCAGTTGTAGCAGAACATGATGGTGTTAGTGACAGTGAGTACGTCACAAAAATATTACAAATCATTCAAATAAATGATTCCTAGTAGTAAGTTTTATTTCTTTGGTCATAATAATTTAGTTTAATGCTGTTTTAATGGTTTGTTTAAGTAAAAGAATTGACTAAAAGTAAAAAACAAATATGTATTTTATAATAAAAAAAAATGAATTACCTACTTATTTTTTCAACAGTAAAATGGATTTAAAGCTAAATGAATTTTATCTAATAATTTGAAAGATAAAAAAATTTAATTGTTTACTTTTACAGGAAAACCTACATACTTATTAATAATTATTTAAGTTTACTGAAATATATTTTATTTTTTTAAAATAATTTAATAATTTTTTAATAATAAAAAATCGGTTAGTTACTTATTTTTGAAGTGAAATGTATTAATAATTAAAATAATTTACGTTTACTGAAATTTTTAGATAAAAAGAAGTATATTTTAATTTTTCAAAAGTTAAAAAAAAGCAACTTGGGCTGTTAAATAATAAAAAGCATAAAAACGTAATAAATTATGTTTTTTTTATCAATTCAAAAAATAAAAAAGGGATTGCTTGTCAGCAAAAAATAGGAATTGAGTCTTTTATCTTAATCAATTTGATTAAAAACGGAGTTGACTACTTATTTAAAAAGACTCAAGGTCTTGATTGTGGACATGAGTCATTTTTGCTAAGCTTTGATAACTTGTTAAAAGACTCATCTCCTTTTACCAATTAAAATATTAACAAATTTAAGTTTTTTAATATTTCGTGAGTTTTTCAATGAATTAAATTTGCCAGAATCAGCTATATTTTGGTTATTTTGTTTAAAGTGAAATTGCAGTCTTCAATTTTAGAAATCTGCTTGTCCTGAAAATTTGTGAAAATGGTGTTGAGTCTTTCTGTCTAATCACGGCAGTACAGAGATGTACTTTTTTGTAACTATTTAAAAAATTGTATCGTTTTTCACGAATATAGCGATTTTTTTTTGGTATTAACCTTTTTTTTGGAAATTCTTGATCTGGTAGCTTTGTCATTTGACAATGGTTAAATGCCTTTGTTTACAACACGTAAGGCCATGCGAACGACAAGTCGAAAGATAGTGACTACCAATTTGAATTGAAAGTGAGTGTATTGCTGTCGTTCGCTTAGGCTTTCTTTCGACATCGTGACTTTGGCTGTTAGTTTTATACTATACCCATACAGTTCGGTTTCGCGTAAATGATTCAATTGTGCTGTGAATTGAATCAACTGGCATCTTGGTATGACCAGGTAATAAGAATGTTATTTTAATACATTTAACAAATGTGGAGTATTTAATGCAAAATGATATCATGGCCAACATAGCTTTGTTACGATTTTGTCCGGCACAGCTATAGCAATATAAACTTAACTCCTTTATAGTGTTTCTTTCATCTAAAATAATAAGATATTTATATATTGCTGCACAAATTTCGCTGCAACCTCGTTTGCCTTCTTTTTCGCCCCATACAAAAGACACACCGTTCCTTGTCACGTTTTCATATATGCTTAAATTATAAAACGCGTATTTTCTAGAATAAAACAGTGTAATATTTTTGCTGCGAGGCGTGTTCAAAACTTTTTTTTTGTAGGTCGTAACTGGCACATAAAAACTAACTATTTACCATCCCTTGTTTTTGGTCCTTTAAAAAAATGTTCTTAATTCGATCTCTGTCAATAAAATGTGATTTTAATTTTTCTGAAACGTCGTGACCACGATTGCCACAGGGATAATTTTTTAATTACCATAATTTTCTAAAAAAGTTACAAAAAAAAACCAAATTTTAAAATTTTTTTATTTAGAACATTAAATGTTTATTTAAAATAATTCGTTACAGAAAATCATATTACATACATACATCAATTAAAATATAAATAAATGATTTCCGATTACATTCCATGAGGGGATCGGAATGTAGTGCTGTTTCGAGTTTTATACGGCATTTACACCAAACAAGTGTAACGCATTTTCGAGATTATCTACGTTTTTTTCTTATGGAGTTTGACATTTATAATCCCGTAAAAGCGATAATCTTGGTAGGTGTAATACGGCATTTACACCAAACAAGATTAACTTTTATAATCTCCAAAAAGCGGAAATCTTGGTAGCTGTAACTGCAGTTTAACTGCAGTTTTATACTCACAGATTCGGACTTACGGTTTTACACCGCTTCCGAACGGTTTTTTGAGAAGCTTTTTCATCATCATACATCAAAATAAAGATTAACAAAAAGCAAATCATAAAATATGACATAACAAAATATAATCTTCACTTTCTTTGCATTTTAGTGCCTTTCAATTGCAAACCAAAATTATTTATTGCACAAGTATTCTAACACTTTTATATTCAGACCAATCAAAGCACAAAGAGTTCGTTAGTGCGAAAGAGACGAATATATTTGGTTATTTAGAGCGAAAATAAAGCAACTATTGTATAGAGAAGAAAATTTACTCATGGAGTGGAATGCCATCAAAGAAAACGAGTGAAGCGTGTCGTTTCTCTGCTCGATCTCTTACTCTCTTCGTGGAATATTGCAATACACGAGCAGTTTTCTGATGATGTTATTCGATCTAACTATACAAATTCCATCCATACTTCAATAAAATTACTTAAAGTATGTAAAATGTATGAAATAATCAAGTTATGACGCGAAAGAGAAATGCGTTTGAGTGAATCGCGTCGA
This sequence comes from Phaonia tiefii, assembly GCA_963931995.1. Taxonomy (NCBI): domain Eukaryota; kingdom Metazoa; phylum Arthropoda; class Insecta; order Diptera; family Muscidae; genus Phaonia; species Phaonia tiefii. Next base: position 258,996,088 of record OZ008367.1, on the reverse strand, counting down.
CTTTTTTGGTTCTCTTCTACTAGGGTTGCCAAATTGCGGGGTTTCTTCTTCTCTACCGGTACATCCTTTTTGGTACGAACGACGACAAGCGCGTATTTTGGTTAGACCAAATTCTCCCAAATAGGGTTGCCACTGTACCATGTTTCCTTCTATTTGTAAGTAATATTTTAGATAACATTTCGATAAATTTTTTAATAGAAGAATGAAATCAAATGCTTTTTCTCATACTAATTATTTCATTTCAAAAGGTTACCACAAAATGTTACCAAGCCGTTTAAATGTTACCAATTTTGGTTGGACTGCTGTCCGAATTTTTTCCTTGGTCACATGTAGTACATCGATCTTTTATCGGCAAATGAAAACCAATGTGAAAATCATTGAAAATTTTGCGAAAAACTCTTAAAGACACAGACGAGTTTGTAAGATGTTGTTCTTCTAAATAGTGTATATAACACTTATATAATGTCGAAACATTGCCGAACTCCTTGGGCAGATATACTTTATTACTCTTGTTGCGGCAATAGTGTGGAGGAATAGCCGGCAATGCCTCAATATATTTTTTCACAATTGCCACCTTCTCTTCGTTAGTCTTATTGTGTGGTCTAAACTTTATTTTAGTGTTCGCTGAATTCATAGATGATACAGCATTTCTAATCATAAATTGTGATACATTCAAGGTGCTTAATGGAAATTGCTGGCAAACTTGTATGCGCTTTTCGCGGCAAGTTATGAAATATTGAGCCTGCTTGTTTATTCCCTGCTAAACATGAAGTCAACCAAGCTTTTTGTTTAATGTTGCTATTGTCCCAACAATTTTCTAGAATAGCCTGGCGATCATCTTCCGAAATTTTTACTGCACAGTCATTTCCACATATTTTGTTGAGACAAGGGTTTGGTTGGACACGTTTTAGAGCAAAGTTTGTGCGTAGTTGTTTTGTTTTTTATAGCCCCGTTTTCCAACACAAGTCTCTTCTTCGTATGCATTACTATCAATATCTGATTCACTGGCAGTGTAACTGTATGGCACAAGAGACATTTTGACCGCCTACAACAAAAACATAACAAAATCACCAACATAAATAATTTGTAACAAACCCCCAAACGAACACACATTTTACGTTGTTACACGAAACACAGATATTTGTAAAATTAACGAAAGCAATACAAATAATATTTTGAATTACCTGGCACTATTTATTTGTTTCAAAATAATAATATACTTATGAAAAAATAATATACTATAGAAAATTCCCGTAAGGGAAATGATGAAAATAATAATATGTAATTAAGAAGTATTACGTTTTGCGAGCCTAATTTGCGATAATCGATTTTAACTTTTTACACTCCACTCTTCACTGCTGATGCAATTACAATCTTCCTGAAAGCTCGAAAGAACCTCTCGAAAACATCGTAAACTTGCACAGCAAACGTCAAAACAAACAAATTTCCCATACAAAGCGACTTGCACAAAAGTGGAAAGTTTTCGAGGCAAATTTGCTGAGCAAACCTGCAAAAAGAAACGTGAAAACTTTTGACATTTCAATGTCAATATTTTTGTATTGAAAAAAAGAGAGGGTTTTTGATTTATGTGAAAAAAATAAAATAATGGAATAGGTAAAGAATATACTTTTAATTCTACTTTGTTTAATTACTTTATCAGCCTTTATTAACAATTGCTGCATAGATACACTGATCAACTTTATTTGGTGCCTCATGAAACGCTTCGTGACAAACTTACGCTGAGCATAAGTTCTAGGTTTTCTTGTTTGCATGAACGCCACTAATGTAGATTTCACAAAAACATAACAGAAAAGAACAGTAGATCAAAATATTGAAGAGAGTATTTTCTTAAAATGCTGTTCCTCTTATTCTTCGACTGCGCTACCTTTCATTAATACAACGGTTAAGCAAAAAGAAGGGTGGCGCGAACGATGAAATTGAATTTGCTATATCTTTGTAAATATAAACATTTAATTTTTAATATTTAGGGCTTAAGAGCGTAGAACAATTTTCTATCGCATTTCATTAAAATACTAATTTCGAAAAAATGGCGCTTACGTCTTTTTCGCGGTAAGGGCTCGATATGTGTCCGAAAACTCCAAAACACAAATCTTAGCCCAAGTGCTAGATAAAAGCTTAAATATGACAAAATTCATTATATTGCGTGGACTATATTTAATGGAAATAGCAAAATGAAAAAATGCATTATTAACCCTTAGAAGGCAGTTAGTTTTTGCTTTTTATCTAGCACTTGGGGTAAGATTTGTGTTTTGGAGCGTTCGGACACGTATAGTGAAATTTTAGGGCGATAATTTTTGTAGAACATTTTGACCACGCCCCCGTAATTTTGGAGCAGTTTTTTCCTTGTTTTCAAAAAAAAGTAAAAATTATGGTTATACGTGACAGTTAGAGAGTTAATTTGGTCCACAAACATGTTTATCTGAACCTTTTCTATAAAACCTCTGAACATATTTTGTACCTCAGAAGTAAGGAACACCCAATTTTGTATGCCGATATGTTGCAGGAAGGTTCCGAGGGGCGAAAACTTTGACTCCTCCTAAAAAAATTCTGATCAGGTCTGGCAAAACACCGATGCACGTATATTTTTTTAGATCTTTCTACCAGAATCCGTTGACGGAACCCCATCATTTTGAAAAAAAATCTAATTTTGTCTCACAGTGTACTGAAATGTTCTGATATTATTACCATTTTTTTCCAATCGGCGTAGACATACAGATGTACCTTAAGTTTAATGGTTACAAAACAAGTAAAGTAGATATTTCACATGTTTTGAAGACGTACTGAGAGTACTCTATGTGCACCCACCCCGATACTTTAGAGTATCTGTGTTTACTTTCGATAAGTATATCCAGCACCCAACGCATCTGACACTTGTGACCAATTGTAGTTATGTGCGGATACTAGACATCGACGGCATCCATTTGTAGTTATAGGCCAAATAGACTACACAAAATATCGCCACAAACACGTGACTGTGCAAACAGTTTTGTAGTGTAGGGGCCTGTTTGTGTATTTGCGCAGATGGCTGCGTAATTGACTGTGCGATATCAAAACAGTTTTGAACAAATAACGGTACAACTTTTAAATTCACTTTGAAACAGGGATGAAAAATCTTTATTAATTTAAAAAAATTCAAATGAGACAATTTGACAAATTTGCGAACTACGAAAATGTAATTGCTGTGGAGTAAGTTTTAAATTTTTAAACCGGCAAAATTGGGAAAGGCTCTGGTAGGAATATTAATAACTTTTTTTTGCATTTTCAGATCAGTCTCGTTTAATGTTTTATGCGGGAATATTATTGGATCTTTTGAGTTGGAATATATTTTTTGTTTTCACAATGATGTTAACCCTAGATCACTAACGTTAGTCGTTTCGACTAACATCATTTACATTTTTGCACACAGTTGCTCAAAAGTAGTTTTGATAAACACATTTTTTTTAATGAATTGTTTCTTAAAAATTAAAATTTTTTGTTTGATTTACATTCAAAATTAATCAAATACATATTATCCTTTATTAGATGTGTTGATAGTTCATATGTATATATAAATCGAAAAAATCTGTTATATAGATATGTTAGTCGATTCGACTAATGATTAGTGTTAACGTATAAAATATAACGTTAGTGATCTAGGGTTAAACGAATGTATGTTGTATGTATGTATGTGTGTACATTAGGGTGCACTTTAATACGGGAACGTCAAAAGAGAACTATCTAAATATACTGTATAACCCAACAGTATAACCAAAAGTTTACTTTGACACATTTGAAGACTGATATTATCATCACTTAATCTATTTTTAAAAAATTATGCATCAGTCTAATCAGAATATATTCAGTCTAAATGGGAACTTGTATTTTACAAATACTAAGAACTACTGACAGTTACAAATTATCACGTAGTTAATAAAATATTAACTTAAATTCTTTTGTGAATATCGAAATGCCCTTTAATTTCTTGACAACCAAATCTCGAATATTGTAAACATTAAATATTCTAACAAAATATATGTATGCTCATATGTATATGTATGCTCACACATATTTATCATGTTTGAAATGCATGTTTTTGAAATCAATGTACATAAATATGTCGCCAATATTACCTTTTAATAATAGTACGCCAATAATTCTTTACCTAATCTTCTAATAAGTCTTCCATTGTGTTCAACCACATTTAGGTGCGTAACTGTCATTCTATATTGTTAGTTCAAAGCACTGTGAGGGATATTGAAAAAATTAATATAATTCAGCCATTTGCAAACTGCAAGTCGGAAAAATGGGTTGGTTTGTACATTGTGGAAGCAACATATTTGAACAAGATCAAGTCTTTGAAACTTTAATAGGTTCTGCTTGGCACGTATGGACTACATCTTCAACATATCATCCGCCATAACCCAAACATTCGGGATAACATAAGGTAGTTCCAAATATTTCTTGTTTATGTGGTTATAAAAAAACTCGTATTTTAATTTATCGTCTTCTTATCTAATATATTTGATAAGAAAGGGGATTCCCGCTTCCTTGAGATCTTCCGCAAAGATTTTGAAAGTCTACCTGTACATTAAATACTAAGTGGTCCGAAAATTAGACCACTGAAAGGGACCACAATACCACTCCCGGAAAACATCAAGCAACTAATGAAACAGAGAAAAACACTTAAGAGAAGAGCTTATCGGACTAATGATCCAAGTAGGGGAATAACTCTAAAAGCGGAGATAAAATGCATACGGAAGTTAATAGACGAGCTTACATGTAAGTACGAAGAAGATTACTGGGTCGAAAAACTTGTCCTCAGTCCTATGATGCACCGCAACGTGAAGAAGTTTGGCGGAATTACCGAGCGAAAGAGGATTCCCCGATTAGTAGATCAGGAGAACAGAGAGATAGAGGATGGAAAAGGAAAACCGAACCTGCTAGCGACAACATTCGAGAGTTTACAGGAGTCAAGGGTCACTGAAGATATAAACCCCGAAAAACGTCAAGCCATCGAGAGCCTTAAAAATAACAACCCACTAGTAATGTTTTCGAACACGCAAAGTGCACAAGATCCGATAAATATGAACAATGCGATAACACTAATAACATCTGATGAAATAGGAGCAGCCCTTAAAAGGATAAACAACAAGAAAAGCAGTGGTCCGGACGGTATACCAAACTTTATACTGAAGAAATCCGATAAGAGAATATGGGGGCGCCTAGCAATTCTGTTTAATAACTGTTTAAATCTGGGATACTTTCCCGCTGAATGGAAGCATGCTAGGATAATACCTATTATAAAACCTGGAAAGGACCCCACGCTAGCGTCAAACTACAGACCAATTGCCCCGCTATCTAATCTTGGAAAATTTTTTGAAAAATTAATATTGGACAGATTGGACACACAAATAGTCGAAAGGAGAGTATTCATTGACTCCCAATTTGGATTCAGAAGAGGCCTATCAACAACCCACGCACTCATGGCGGTCACCGATTGCGTAATAAAAAATAATAATCAGAGGAAAATAAAATGAGGATAAAATATGGTATAGATGACCCAGTGACGAGAATAGTATAAATTACCTTATAGGGAGAACATTCGCAGTAGAAGTAAAAGGCGAAAAGTCGCTGACCAAGACGACAAAAGCTGGAGTGCCGCAGGGATCCATCCAAGGCCCAGTCCTATATAATCTATACCTCGCGGACATACCGCAACCCGAAAATGAAGAGGGGCTTTATGTATTCGCAGATGATATACTAATAATCACAACACATGTCAGAGCCAAAACGGCAAATAAAAAAATGCAGAATTACCTGGGAGTACTGGAGACATACTTCAGAGAATGGTCCTTAAAACTGAACATACCAAAGTGCACTTGCCTAATGGCCAAGGGAAAGAAGGCAAATCTGTACAAACACGCGAGAAGGTACGAGCCAAGAATAGGCTGCTTGGGAGGAAGAGAGGGCTAAGCGAGAAAGTAAGGCTATTAATATACAAGCAAATAATGAGACCAATAATAGCTTATGCCTTCCCGGCGTGGTACATGATATCGTCGAACCAGATGGAGAGATTGAGAAAGGCGGAACGACGCATTCTCAGACAATGCCTAGGACTAAGGACAAGAAGAGATGATAGGGGTAATTGGATTAGCCCATCTTGCAGGAGCATATACGAAAAGGCGAAAATGTCAAAAGTCAAGAGATTGGATGCATGGATGGTTGACCTAGCCATCGGTTTCCTGGAGCGTTGCTCCCAGAATTATGATATGAAGAGTATGAGAATATGATACTGATAGTGCAAATTTAGAGCAACTAGAATCTGATAATAATGCATTTTTTGAAAAAGTTTCGTGGTCGTTGACTAAATTACTAAAACACTCATACATTGCAGATGAACAATCAAAATATTTTAAAAGTACACAAGAAAATTTAGAAAATAACGAGTGCATTCTTATTTGCGATTTTTCAGAAAACTACGCGTTCATATTTCAAGACAGCATTCAAGGTGTTCATTGGAATAATGACACCGCTACAGTTCATCCTTTTGTGTTGTATGTAAAAGATAATGGAGTGGTGAAGAATGTAAACTTCGTGGCAATATCAAATATACACACCATGATGCTGTAACTTTTAGAGTGTTCCAAACAAAATTTATAACTAAAGTAATCTATTTTTCTGATGGGGCTGTAACACAATATAAAAATAAAAAAAAACTTTATAAACTTAAGCCATCACGAAGAAGATTTTAACCTTAAAGCAGAATGGAACTTTTTTGCTACTTCGCATGGCAAAGGCCCATGTGATGGAATAGGCGGCACTGTTAAACGGCTTGCCAGAAGATCATGTTTTCAACATCCGGGAATGATTATTAAAGCACCTCAACAACTCTTTAATTGGGCCGTTGAGAATATAAAAAACATTAAATTTTTTTACTCTGATTCTGTCCTGTACAAGGAAACCGCCGAAAGATGCCAACAACGATTTAATAAAGTCATACCACTCGTTTATTCCACAAGATAAAAGTACAATAATAGTAAAAGAAACTTCAAATTGAAAAAAACAGTTAAAACCTACAATTATGAAATTTAACAACAAAAAAATTATTTTAATTTTGCATTTATCAAATAAAACCAACTTATTATCTAAATATTTTTGTAAACATTATATATAACAAAACAAAATATTTATAAAATTGTTTGTTTTTTATAAACAAATCTTTAGATTTTAGATTCTTTTTCATAAATATAATTAAAAATAAAAGACATTATTTTTGAAAAAGCTCATTATTTAGACCGGTATTATTAACTTTTTTTTTTATTTAAAAACTAAAAAATAACAACTTTTTATATGAAATATTTCACATCTTTTTTTTTAAAAATCATTAAAAATAGAAAAATTCTTTGTCCCAGAAAAAGAGAACATTTATTTAATAAATACTATTCTAAATTTTACAAAAATGTTTTTTTTTGAAACTCGAAGGGGGAAAACGCACTGCAAAATGCATACAATTTTTTTTTTTATAGTGGTAACTTTTAAACTGCAAATCATAAAATAGACAAAAACAGCTTTCGGAAACTTTTTAAATCTTTGAAAAATTCGGTCCACTTATGGAAATGTGGCTCTTCAAAGTTCACTACTTTTTCCATTTTTTTAACTTTTTGAAAAATGAAAAACGCTAATAAAATCGCGATCTTTAACAATTTTAAAAATCTAAAAACGCAAATGTATATTTGGCTCCATAGAGTCTCTCCGTGCAAAATTTGAAGAAAATCGGAAGACCTTCGGTCAGATTTGTGGCGTTTTCTCATGGAATGAATGATATGTATATGTTATGAAAATTAAACAACTCAAAAGTAGTCCCTGTTATAATTCCTAATTCTAATTACTAACATAGTTAAAGGCTTTTATTATCATTGTAGTGATAATTTTCATTATTTTTATGCAAAATCATATGTAAAAATTTTATAAAAATATTGACTTTTGCAAATCTCTTTTAAATATGGAGGGAATTTTTTTCCAAAAACCTAATAAATTTCACTGAATAGCAATTGTTAAGCACACTAACAACTTGTAACAAAATAACGTTATTATTAACGTATTAACCAAAACTTCTCGTTCGAGAGTCAGACAGACAGAATATAATAAAAATCCGCAAGTGAATTCCTCATGTGGCGAATCAGCGGAAATTCAAAACAGCTGTATAATATCACGAAAACAAATTTTGTGGTTCGCAGTGTAAAATTAAAATTATAAAACTTTGAAAATGGAATAAAAAATGTTAAATAGGCGTAGTTTGTCAATTGACGTGGGTTATAATATTTTCATAACAATGTTATCAAGCCAACTACAATTTTACTAATCTGTTAGACGACACTTTCATTGTCAGACTGTGCAGTAAAAAATCTGTAGGATGGGATATTTTCGGCCCAAAAACATAGTTTATTCAAGTAGACGTGTTAGTTTAATATTTGTGGGTCTTAATAAAATTATAAATGCCTGAGGAGTCTCCAAAGTAAGATATGTATGTCTGACGAGTATGCCTCAGGATAAAACTGGATGGTAACCAAACAACGATTATGAGAATAAACCCCGTATCTCAAACGGGTAATTCATATTTGTTTGATATTTGCTTAAGGAAAGCATATACAAAAATACGTATTTTAACATTTCAAATAAAAATTGTTTGAGAGAGTTGGCCAATACCGTTACCTTTTTAAGTCTCCAAATACAATTATTACATCAAATTCCGTGAACTATTCAATAACTGCTCCACAAAGGCTGTCCACATGTGGCTAAAATACAACCAACCATTTCGTATTCGGTTATTATCGAAAATGCATGCCTGACTCTTAATACAGATATTAAAAAAAATTACTACCACCAAAAATTGTCTAAAAATTAGTTGCCTACAGCTACTTAAAAGTGACTGAAAAAATCGTCAAAATCAAGATCTGAAATTTAGATTAAATTATTTTAAACGTTTAATAAATATATAAATGTTGATTGCCACTAATTTATTTCATAAAAAAAAATGGTTCTACATATATCAATTTTTATACTTTATCATAAGTGGACAATTTTTAATGTGATACGAACTTTTGACATTTTTCGTTAGTATTTGTAACAGTTTTGTGAAATAATTAGTATTTTTGATAGAATATAAAGTAAAATATCGTCATCTAGAATGCCAAAGTTTTTATTTTCCACAGGGGAAAGTATAAACGTAAAAAATATTTCTTAGGAATTACCTTTTTCAATTAATTTGTTTTTCAGAAACAAATCCGTCTTTGTTTTCTAAGCTTGAATCTAAAATTTGGATATTAAGTTTTAAGTAGTCTTTAATTTATAACGTTTATTCTTTCTCCTATAAAATAAACTAAAAAGTGTGTAACGTGGTTTTGTCTAGGGCTAAGGTAAGCTCAGCCATGTGCAGAGTCTTTCGTTAGGATCCACCAAACCTTTCGAAATAAGAACAGAATAGTTTCGAATTCAGATTCTTTATTGATATTTAATTTACAAAGTAATTTGATCTACAGGAATAACATCAACTGCTTCACTCGGTGGGAACACTCCTCTTAGCTTGAAATCACTCGTCTTGATTGACAACAGTCTTCCGGGGGCACTTATGTTGGCTTAACACTCTTCTGGGGGCACTTATCTTGGCTTAACACTCTTCTGGGGGCGCTTATCTTGGCTTAGCACTCTTCTGGGGCAGGCTGGTTGATTCGGGATGATCGGGCACTTAGTGCGTCGCACCGGCGACATTTCGGATTCGCTGCGTAGATCGGTATCGGATATGCGGGATGCTGGCTCGGTATGTGCTTTACATGTCCGGTTAGAACAGTTCGGTATCGGTTATCGTCGGGTGAGTTACATAGGAACAGTGAGCCGAAGCCCCTGTGTAGGAACAGTGAGCCGAAACTCCTGTGTAGGAACAGTGAGCCGAAACCCTTGTGTAGGAACAGTGAGCCGGAGCCCCTGTGTAGGAACAGTGAGCCGAAACTCCTGTGTAGGAACAGTGAGCCGAAACACCTGTGTAGGAACAGTGAGCCGAAACTCCTGTGTAGGAACAGTGAGCCGAAACTCCTGTGTAGGAACAGTGAGCCGAAGCCCCTGTGTAGCAAATGTATTTTCACCGTCTTTACTAAAGAACGGATCCCAAAATGTGCTCCTGTCCTTTGCAGAACTAGAGCCCCAGGCAAAATGCTATAATCTTGTCTGGTTGTTCGCTCGGAGGCGACGACTTGAGTCTAGTCAACCTCAACACTAAGTACCATTGCTGTAGTGACGCAAATGAGAATTGCATCCAACCACTCATTCTCGTGTGGACATTAAACTAGTTCGCTGCTAATATGTACACAACGTCGACAGAGCTTGTGTGTTGTCAGTGAGTGTGATTGTTCGCGGTGGTTGGTGCGACTGATGGATGTTGTGTGTGCTTAGGTGACGGGTAGACCAGGGATGTATGCGGGTGGAAATGGCGGTGAGTGTTTGGTATTATGTACGGACGGATCATGACGTCACGTTACAAGTGTAGTTACGGCCTTTTGCATTTTAGGTGACGATATGAAATATTATCACTCCTTTTTAATATTTGTATTCATTTCCAAGAAATTTGCATACATCATTTTTTACCATGGGTATGCATGCATTTTCACTGTGAGTTACGGTATACATTTTCTTTATCTATGATGCAAACAAAAACAAAATGCGTGTTGCTGTTGCCACAATTACAACCACACGCATACCCAATCATATGTACATGTCCACCCTGCAAACATTTGGACGAATGTTGGAAGATTAATTAGCTGAGCGAAGAATCCACGATTCTTCTGGGCTATCATTAGACCATGTATCGCCTAGGGTGAATATTTGGCGAAAAATACGCGATTCTTCCCGACAATCATTAAAGTCGTACAGAAAAAATAACGAATATTGTGCTTTTCGGTTTATTATGATCGCTTGGACAGAAGCTTTAGCGAAGAATCCGCGATTCTTCCTGATGATCATTGAAGTCATACCGGAAAAAACGAAAATTGTTCTTGTCTGGTTATTGTGAAGAATCAGCGATGAATCCGCGATTCGTTGCGACGATTAATCATAACGGGATTATTATTATGAAAACAAAAATTAGAATATTCTCATATTCGTTTTGGAAGTAATTAGTGGCGGTTGACATATTTTACAGAGGCAAGTGTGTTTTAAATAATATTGCAGTAAGTAAAATGTTGTGCAAAAATACATTTAGAAAAAGAATTAAGAGAGCAACTGCAAAACTAATAGATCACATTTTCAATTCTAAGAAAGAAAGATGTGAAATATATGTAGAAAGTGAAGGTAATATGGCGAACTTTAGTGGAGAAGCCCACAAAAACTTAGAAAATTCAGTGAATACTTGTAAAGATGTTAGTGAAGATAACATAGATGTTATTGAAGATAGTATGCATTATATGCCTAGTTTTATAGATGATAATTATTCCATAAATATTCCCTTAAGGACTCAATAAATTTCGACAGTGGATTACAAAAAATGCAAATACTTGTGCAGCATTGGAAAGTTAGCGAAATTTTAATTTTGTACAATATTTGGAAGCATTTGTATTCCGTCTGTCGAATAGCATTACACAATTAATTTAACAGTACTTATTTCTTAGAAGTAATTGATTGAAAGAATTGGTGGGACTGAACTATCACAACTCACCAACAATGGCTTTAATCGCATAATATCTGATGAATTGGCCATGCAGTTTTCGTGGAATGGTCCGTAAGACAAGCCACGGATTAAAGATTATTTCTTCATTTCAAATACACTGTGAGACAAAATTAGATTTTTTCAAAATAATGCGGTTCTGTCAACGGATTCTGGTAGAAAGGTCGAAAAAAAATTTACGTGTATCGGCGTTTTGCCAGATCTGATCAGAATTTTTTTAGGGCGGGTCAATGTTTCCGCCCCTCAGAACTTTCCTGCAACATATCGGCATGCAAATTGTGTGTTTCTTACTTCTGAGGTACAAACTATGTTCAGAAGTTTTATAGAAAAGATTCAGATGAACATTTTTGTGGAACAAATTAACTCCCTAACTGTCACGTATAACCATAATTTCGAAATGATCGAAAATGACGGGGGGCGTGGTCAAAATGTTCCACATAAATGATCGCAGTACAATACGCTTACTAGAGTGGCATTGAAGTGTATGAAGAAAATAAGCTTTAATTTTTCGTAAAAGCCCAGGCGGATTATTGTAACACTTAGTCCAAAACTTAAATGGTGAAAATTTGAGCTAAATCGGGCTACTCTAACCCGTGCCCCACTGGGGTCAAAGTTCAAATTTACTTAAATTCAGCAAATTACCTGCAATTACTCAGAGAATTCGCTTTGTTTGTGCTGATTTTGATAACACCAATCAAAATATTGTTATAAAAAGTATGAACTCTATCCCAAATATTTTAGAAAACTTAACCCTTTTGTGCCCAGCGGGTCAAAATGACCCATATATTTTATTACATACATACATATATCAAAACCAAGATACAACTTTGCTTTGTGGATTTTTTATTGAAATTCATTTCGCAAACTATTTAAATTAGCTTCTCTCGAATATTGCTGTCTATAATTGTGTACAACCTGAAAATTGAAACAAAAATATATGGTTGATATTTACTACAGAACTATTATAATATTTTAATATAAATTATCATTACCTTGAAAAGATATTGCCTTTGTTTTTCATCTGTTGTAATTTTTCCATGATAATCTTGGATTAGTTGTATCCCTCTTTCGGCGCAGTCGTTAACAATTTTTATGTTTTGAATAATTTCCTTTCCTATATTCTTCAATATCATTCCAAGTACTTGGATCTCTTTCTAAGAAATTGGTTGAAATCGTAAATCTTTTTAAAAGATGCATTGTGTTTTTAGAGAACAATTCTCTCAAAATAGATGAATTTTCCCTGTCAAAAAAGTTTTTAATATTGTCTTGTTTAATCAAAAACTTTTTTGGAACAACTTCACATTCGTCTTCATTTTCTTCTGCATTATAAGCCAAACACATTTTTTCTGCCAGCGTGACTTTAGTTTCTATGTCGATTCTATCATCGAATAAAGCAAATCCTACACATTCATCGCTTAGGTAATATAGGTGATTAATAAACTTAGAAACAGCTTTTTCTGATATTTTTTTGTTGGATAATTTATACTTTTCCATTTTCCGTATAAATTTAATATCATTTAAAGGCGCTTGTTCAGTCTTATCTGCATTGAACCAGACGGGCGAATAACACTTAAGAATGAATCCAGCAACTTCAATCAATCCATTCACTTCAGATTCGGTCATTTCCGGAAACTGGTTTTGAAACATTAAAATTTTCAAACAATAGATAGCCTTAGCCATCCACCTGGCTAAGTGCATTGCACCAGGCTTCGAAAATATCAATCCCCGAGGTGGGGTTCCTCCTAAGAAAATTATTATTAACTCCAAAAATTCTTTATAATCACTCCGCGGAAGGTCGTCCTTAATTTTTTTATTCGCGAAATCTAAAATCTCATCACGTTCATTGCCTAAAATCTCTTCTATTCGCGGATATGACAATCCCGTCAAAAAATTAGTGTGATTTATATTTGGCCAATATTTCTTAAACTTTTTAAATATTACAACTTCAGGTCCAGTTGATACCCCCATTCCTTCCACAAACACAGCTGCTAGCACTATTTCAAATATATGATGTCTGCAACCAAGGAATAGAATATCTCGTCCGATTCTCTTTTCTAAAATAGTGCACGCCCCTTTAAATTTGCCTGTGTTCGATGAAGTTGTATCGAATACAAACGCCTCTGTTTTTTCTAAAACCTGGTTCTCCTCTAAAGTATCATGGCATATTTAAAATGTGTTCAATTTTCGGAGCCGTTGCTATTACTGAAAGACGATCTTCGGTTTTCCCTGTTAAACCTGGCAATAGTTTTGTATCCCAGTGTATTGTTAGGGGTTGAGATTATTTTGATACAACGTTTATACTATTTTCTTTTCGTAACTCATCCCTTTATTGACGTATTGAATTGCGGTTTATAATGAAATCTGACGAACTTGTGCCAACGGGATCTAGAACAGCTATTATTATGTGGACTGCATCTCTTGAACTAATCTTTAATTTATCCAAAACGGCCGCTAGTCTAGGAGTTAATATCTGGTTGCAAGTCCTCTTTTTTTGGTTTTATGACTTCCTCATTTATTGTTTCAGTATATTCAACATCCTCACTTTCAGTCGATTCTCCGTTTTTTGAAGCATCCGAACATAAAGAGTCGTAAGTAACAAAACCTGCTATAATTTCTTTAGTATGACGTAGGTAAAAGTAGGGGTTTATTAAATGTACAATACCTTTTGAAGTTGATGGGGTTTATTGAAACTGTTGCTTCCTAAGTCTTTCCTGTTGTTGGCGTTGTTTTTCTTCCTTCTTTTGTAAGCTTACATCAATTCCTAGCATGCAACCCTCACGTCCTTTAAGGCTTTGTCTGATCAAAAAGTGTTTGTCTTCCTCGATTTTCATAAGATTTAGTGCATCCACATGAGCCATGTCAAATAAATCATTAAGTGAGTTGTTCCAAGATTCTAACTTCTTTTTGTAACCGTCAGAAGTTCTAGCCTTATGTGTCGATAATGTCCTCCAATTATTGTAAATGAACAAAAAGTTTTTTCAGCGATTTATGCTTTTTTGGATGGATGGCTTTCTCCCAAAAAAACGGAGCACTCTTTAACAACTAGACGAGCACTCTCTTTAATACTTAATTTCGCCACTTTTGTATGATGAAAAAAACTCTAAGGCAATCCAATTTTGATGGAAGCTTACTGCCAGTTAAATGGTCTTTTGGATAACCAATTAAATAAATTTCACTTCGTACTTTTGCCATATTTTAACTCACAAAATTTAAAAAACAGATAAAAAAATCACTTGGACAGACTTAGTTTACTCGAGTGCTAAAAACTTTCAACTGTTGTTGTGACGATCGCTTTCCACATTACAAGTTTCATAATTTACAAAAATTTGAAAAATCTAGTACTCCTTGACTTTTTTATTCATAAATTCGTTAATTTGAAATATGCTTCGAATTAATGGAGAGTACACGAACAATGTGCCATACGTTAAGGTTTATATCTATCGTCATCATTGCATACACGTTTTGTGTATTTTCAAATATTTCAACAACATAGTTTTTATATGCTTAATAAAAAAAAGGTCACTTTGGTACAGAAGGTTTAAATTTACTGAAATGTATTTTGGGATATAGTTAACATTATCTAAAACTATAATTTGGATGGTTGTCATCAGAATGAGCGCACACATAACAATTTTTTTTTATAAATTTTAAGCAATTTGCTGAATTTAGGTCAATTTGAACTTTGACCACAGTGGGGCACGGGTTAGAGTTGTCCGATTTAGCTCAAATTTTCACCATTCATGTTTTAGACTAAGTGTTACCATAATTCACATGGGCTTTTGCGAAAATCCAAAGTTGGAATTTCAGTGCCACTCTAATGTTTACATTTATTTTTTCTAACAGGTATTTGTCACGAAAAATTTTTTAATATTGACGACACAAAAATAAACACAATATTGCAGCAACACATTGTCCAAGCAAAAGACATAGTCGACAAAAGATTAAAAAGAGTAAAAGAATAACTTTGATATCTAGTAATATAATTGTTATAAACAAAAACATATGTATGACTATGAATTTAATTTAATTTATTCCATTTATATTTTTTTCTAAATATTTTAAAATATGTATGTATAAAATTTGTTAATTGATTATATTTATATATTTTTATGTTTACATGTACATATGTATTTATATGATACAGATATATTTGAGTAATAAAATGGAATACAAAACAAAAAATTTAAAGATAACAGTGAAAAAATTTCCCAAAAGTTTAATCAAGATTGAGTGAAGATTATAGTTATAAAAAAGATGCAATATAACATCCCTTTACAAATCTCGCTTAAAACTTGGTTAGCCGTTTCGGAACTTGTTTCGTGGGATTCTTCCTTTTCATCTGTTTATTTCGATCGCAAATTAGTTTTTTCGCGAATAGCATTTAATTCGGTACCGCGATGCTTCTACGAATTGCGCCCGAGTCTGCAGCGCGATTCGCAGCCGACTTAAATTCGCTTGCAAATCATCAAGGCGATTCGCTACGCAGCGGCCAATTTCTTCCGACTTGGGATTCCCGGATGCATCGCCGAGTTTCAGTGTATCTTCCAGATGATTCGCGGATGAATCATCCGCGATCGAGAATGTTTGCAGAATATACATAAGTATGCAATCACACGTTTCCATACATACATATCCATAATTGATAAAGGGTGGTGAGAAACCGAATATCTCACCACGTGGTATAAACGCATAATTAAAGAACCAGCAGCTGTAAACATTTTATTTATGTTGCTCTATTTTAAATAATAGGCTCGCGTTTTTTCGTCCAGTATATTATAGAAGTGTATAGTGGTTGAAAAGAACACATCGCCGTTTAGCAAAATTTATTTGACAACACTTTTGCCGACTATCAACTCTAGCAGTTGCAAAAAAGAAAATTTGAAATGTAACCTTCCCTGTCTCTGAGCTTCTGGCCTAGAGCACATATTTTTGCCTACGTTTTTTCGTCCAGTATATTATAGAAGTGTATAGTGGTTGAAAAGAACACATCGCCGTTTAGCAAAATTTATTTGACAACACTTTTGCCGACTATCAACTCTAGCAGTTGCAAAAAAGAAAATTTGAAATGTAACCTTCCCTGTCTCTGAGCTTCTGGCCTAGAGCACATATTTTTGCCTACAAATCTGTAGAACGTGAGTTTAAACCTCAGAAAAGGGACAAATTTAAAATATCTTTGATGTGTTACCATCTATAGGCGCGGGTAGGAACTTAACTCACAAAGTGAACACATCCAAACACAGTTTGTCCGACTGCGCTCACACATATTGTTTGGCGTTAAACTCCTCCGAAACAGCTGGACCGATTTCAATGAAATTTTGTGTGCATATCGGGTAGGTTTCAGAATCGGCCAACATCTATTTTTCATACCCCTAAATGATAATCTTCCAATCTTAGTCAAATTAATATTAGACTTAATTACGTGAAACTCCAGTCACCCACAAAAATAGTGGTGATTTTGCCACACCCTTTTATGTACCTCCCATACAAGGCATGGTCGGCTTTCCGGTTGACCTACACGATATCTCCCGCAAACCAAAATCGTTGTTAGTGAAATTTGGTACCAAAATGTTTGTGCCAAATAGTCTGGTTGGTAGTCATGACAAATACCCCAAAAACAAAACACATCACAATTAAATTGTATATGGGCAAATTTGCCCGGGTAGCTGAGGATTGGGCGGCTGTCAAAACACAAATATAAACCTTTTTTGATGGAACTCGCACCCAAATGATAACTATGGGTGAAGGTATGTTTAAGTCGGTTCACCGACTGAAGCTTATGTACTTGTTTCAAGTTATAGTTTCACACGTTTTGCTTATACAAGAGTATTAAATAATATTATCTTTATTACAATTTTAAACTCTTGTACTTAAATTGTATTTATTTAAAATACATTGTTTTATCAAACTTTTAAAAATAAAACTTTTAAATTCTATTTACAATTAATAATTTAGATTAAATTACACATTTTTGTATAAAATTTCATAGACGAAAACCATTATAAAATTAGAAAATGTATATTACTGCAAGACCAAAATTATAAAGTTTTATTTTGAAAACCCAAAAGCGGTTAACCAAGTAACCGCTTTAATGAAAGCTGTTTCCGTTTTTAATTACACGATTGAACCGTCTATTCAATTTCGATCAGTACTAAACTTAGAGGCAAATTCACAAATCGATAAATATATTTTTGTTTTATAGTCATGTTCTCTGCACATCAAAAATAATGAAATTGCTAATAACGAGGCTGGACCAATATTCTTTTGCATCAACGGATTTTTTAAATGCCTACTCAAATGCATATTTAACATCCACACCCGTGATAATTCTATATATGTCAAATATCCTGGTTCGTGCTTGAAAATAATTATTATTCCGAAAAAAAATGCAATTTATCGAAAAAATGTTAACAATTAAGCGAGAAGAGTCAAAAGTTTGCTTAAATTGCCCAAAAAAGTGCAAACAAGCATTTAGCACGCTTTTTCAACAAAAAGTGCAGAAGCCCAAAAATAGAGCTGAAATTGCACTTAAAGTGCTAAACTGGCAACACTGGTTCTAATTGACTGTAGTGTCGGATCTCATGATAGCAATAATTTGTTCATTAAAGGTAGCTTTGAAGTGGTCGTTGTAAAAAACTATATTGGTCAACATTGTGACTCAATTCGTTAACTACATGACATCGGATGTTCTATTGACCATCTAAAAGAGAGATCAATTGAGGTGAGACTAGCATATACCAGCTACTTTGCTCGCGGCTGCCTAGGTATATTTAGGATACAAATCTGGTGAGAAGATAGACTAATAACACTTGGAAGAGCTGTTTGCAAATTTAATGTGAATGCGGTAGATATACGCGTGGCGCTAAATCTTAGTAATCAGCGTTTAGACGAAAAACATGTACCTAGAAAAATGAATTTTAGAGAATTTATACAATCCTTAATTAATTTTTCCGGTAGAATATAAGCAGCTATTGGCACAGAACAGTGTTGCCAGAGACCGTCTAAAAAATTATGCCAAATGTACTCAAAAATTGTGCCGTTTGCGAAACTATTATGCTAAAATTGACATTTTCGTCTTTTTGTAATTCTGTGTGCGGAACACACAAAGTCACTCCAAGAAATGGGTGGTTATCTTCATTTAAAAATTTAAACAGCTGTTATACCTAAACTGACAAACTTTGTTGTCACCAAAAAGAGGGGCACAATGATTAAAAAATCGGAATTTTTTGGTTTTAAATAATTTTTTTTTTGTAAAAATACATGATTTAGTTAAATGAAAACTAACGATCGTATTCATAAAAAGTTATGGAAGGTTTGAGAGACGGTTTATCATACAAAAAACGTCTCTCGAATCTCTCACAACTTTTTGTGAATAAGGCCGTAAATATATAAAATAACACAATTTATTTTTTTACATAATCACTTTATTCTTATATACTCAAGTCGGGATGAGACTCCAAAATGCGGGATAATCGCGTAAATGCGGAGTAATCGCACAAAAATCGGGGTAATCCCGCTAAAAGCAGGACGGTTAGTCAAGTTAGTTATAACTTAACTCTTCAACTTCAACACAAATATTATTATGACTTTAATTTGCTACAGCATGCACTTCAATTTCATTAAAAAATTTAACCTAAAATATTCTTTGAATTTCTATAACATTAAAAGCTAACTTTTTTCCGCTCCAGTAAACATCACGTTTTTTAAATAAATCTTTGGGAAAGTCCATATTTTTTAACAATTTCTTTCAATCTTCTTTTAATAGAATTTTCCAAGTTTTGGATAATTGCTTAAGGAATTCGTTGCACTTATCCTAGAGAACAGTGATCAAATCGTGTGCTTCGCGGAGGACTCATAGTTGTATTGTGTGTAAAAAAAAAAAAAAAAAATGGTGTCCCATAACATCCCATGAAGGGATTGGGGAGAGCTTCTCACAATCAGTGAGATGTGCGCTTTCTAGTTTTGCACTCACTAATTGGGACCTACAGTCTTACACCGGTTCCGAACGGTATTTTGAGAAGAATTATGAAACAGTGTGCACAATTTTGTGAAACCCTCGCTTTGCCGAAAATACGCTTACATAGGTGTATAGGAACCTTAAAATGCGGAAGTATACCATAAAAAAAAACAAACTAAGAAAATTTTAGCACGAAAAATTGTGCCGTTTGCAAAGCAATTGTGCTAAAAAATTACACTTAAATTGAAAACATTTGCAAAAATATTGGGGAAATTGTGCTAAACGGCACTTGGCATAATTTTTCTAAAAACAAGCGCCAAACCAAAAAAAAATTGTGCCAAAACGGCACAAATTATGCCAACATGGTAACACTGGCACAGAAGCTGCTTGGAAGCCGCGCTCTCACAAGCGGTGTTGCCGAAAGTGGGCATTTATGCCCGAAAGTGAGCATAAAAAATGTAAAATTTATGAGTTGGGCGGATTTTGGGCATTTTTTTTGTTTGCGGCATATTGATATTTTTTTTTTTACATATTGCCGTTTTGACATATTGAGTTTTTGTTTTCCTTTTCACATTTTGCCGCTTTTACATTTTGATGTTCACCAATAATTTACGTAATCCGCTAGCGGGTTAATTATGAACGACGTCAAAAATAACTCAGTGGCACTGTACTCTGTGATGCTTCTTCGCGTATTTTCTCAATGAGTTTGTTTATTATCTGTGAATAGGTCTGTTTGAGAACTTTTCCAGTAAAAAATATCAAGTAACTTTTACTGGGAGAGTAAGGCTGATTTTACTCTCTAAGTAAAAAATATCGCAAAAAGTAAACGAACGACATCCAGTAAAAATTATCAAGTAATCAACATTTGTTTGTAAACAGCTGATTCATGTTTTCTTTTTTGCTTTTCGTTTCATTGTTTTCCCTATGTTCAGAGTAACTTGTTGAATGTGAGATACCTGGATGTGTTTCAGGTTGCTGCTGTTTCAACTCATTTACTCCTTGAACACACTGCACTTTGTTGGGAATCTAGTTTATTAACAAATTCTATTAAAATGTTCCAACAAATGTATTTTCTTACTTACCTCTGCCATTGTTAAATTTCTTCTTTGTTTTCAAAGTTTTGTTTATTTAAATAAAACAGCTGTTTAAAAACATGTGTTCGTACTTGATAATTCTTACTGGCAAAAATTTCTCCAGTAAAAACTTGGAAGTTCTCTATCATTCAACTGTCAAAAATATTCACTCTCTGGCTCTCTCGTTGTTGATTTTATCGAGTAAACGAACACTATCAAGTAAGAAATGTGATAAATTGTACAAATTATCACGTTCTCAAACAGACCTAATGTTTGTGTATGTTTGTCGAAATTATTGAAAAGCAATGGATAAGTAAGTAAAAACACTATTTCATGAATAATTTGCATTTATTAATAAAAATCTATTGTAGGTTCATAACAAAAAAATCAAAAATTCAACCAACAGAAAACAGTGATGAGGAAGCAGCTCCCAGGTAAATTTGTCATCAATCAAGCATGATGTGATTAAATAATTCATTATTTTCTCACTGCTTTAAGTCCGCCAATATCGCCAGCCATAACATTCGCACTATCTGTTGCCAAACCAATCAAATTTGTTACGCGAATATTGCAAGAAGAAAAAAGTCTTAATTTAAATTATAAATGGAAACTGCATCTGCTTTAGTGATCTCCAATATGGCCAGGAACTTATTTTGAATGCTAGAAATAGAGCCATAAAAACAAATAGAACGCTATTTTGCAATACTGGAAAATTACTGATTTGGCTTTTTTAATGTAATTAATACATACAATGAATTCCTTAACCAAAGCATAACTGTAACTAATTTTATAAAAAAA
The DNA here is from genome assembly GCA_963931995.1 of Phaonia tiefii. Taxonomy (NCBI): domain Eukaryota; kingdom Metazoa; phylum Arthropoda; class Insecta; order Diptera; family Muscidae; genus Phaonia; species Phaonia tiefii. Next base: position 258,974,550 of record OZ008367.1, on the reverse strand, counting down.
CAAAAAAAGACTGAATTATTGATTTTTGTTTAAATGTATGTAATGTAATTTGTTTTTTTCTTTATTTTATGTTATTCATATACAAATTTAAAAAAAAAATACAAATTTTTATAATAACTACAAATTTTAAAAAAATACAAATTTAAAAAAAATTTTTTTTTATTTTTCCAACATCTTCATGCTGCAAAAGAGTACACTTTTCGGCATTTGGAAAAGTGAGGAGTAAAAAAGAAAAAAAAAGGTCCTCACTTTTAATATATAACGTCAGGGTATACTTTTTCAACTCTTGAATTTTTGGGCATAAATTGTTGATTTTGGGTACTTTGTAGGGGAAATTTTGGGCGGAAAAAAATTTTCAAACGGCAACACTGCTCACAAGTGCGTATACGTATATGCAAATGAGAGCAAATAAATCAAGCAAGAGAGCAAGCAAAGCAACGAAAAGTGTTTTAATTGGATGAAAACAGCAAGCAAGCAAGACGTATGCCGCATTGTGCGATTTTAAAAGCGCTTCATACTTGCTTAGATGCGCTCGCATTTTGTCTCGTATTAGTCTTTTTTTCCGAGAAATATTTTTTTAAATATGTATTCCATTCACACACAAAATTTTTGTCAGTGCCACACATACAAGCAAGCTTACAAGCACTTCACTGTAGTGGTGCCCATAGCTGAATATGTCATTAAAATAAATGATATTTTCAGTAGTCTAATCAATTCCGGGAAACTACACGTACATTAGAGTGCCCATGAAATACATAGAAAAATGGAAAAGTGTGTGTTAGTTTTTTCGCTCTCCACCCATTTTGTAATAGATTGGGTATAAAAAATAATATCCGTGCAAAAATGTGTTTCATCGAGTGCAAACCGGCCAGTCACCCAAGACCTTTAGATCTAAAAATGGAGTAAAATTTTTTCAAAACTTTTATGAGCTATAACTCGTAAACCAAAAGGCTGTCACAAAAATTCAAAATAAACAGTTTTATTAAAAATATACAGGCTAAAGTTTTACTCCTAGAAAATTTTCACCTTTCTATGAAGTTTCATGGAGTTTTCAGAGGTCAAAGTTCAAATTTGTGGCGAAATTTTTTTCAAACGATTTCTTTCAAATTTATCGGTAAATCTATTTAGGTTTGATTATCGCCAAAATGTAAAGTGTTATATGTAGTTTGAAAAAATACATTTGTAAAACATATATGTAGTTTATTCCATGATAGAATTGCCGCAATTCAATCTTTAAATTCCAAATTATTTTACTTGCCACACATTTGCTGTCAATAGAACACTATTTATATTTTGTTATTATTGATTTTCAGTTGTTTCGACTTAAGGTCATAAGAATAAAAAGAAAACACTTCAAGTATTTCTTTTTACTATTTTAGTAATATTTTCCATAATTTCGACCAACTTCGTCGATTATTTTCAAGGATCTGATAAAAACAAGAATATACACAAAGTATTCATAAACATTAGTGAACAGTTCAAACAAGAATCAACATAAACAAACATATTATCTTCCCCAAAGGGAGAACAATTAGTTTGAATTACATTTTGAGATAACACAGAACGCGTTCAAGTTTTTCCGCAGGCTTATGTCAACTGAGTTGTTCTTCTCTTGAAATGGTCAATTGTTTTACTGCTGTACCGGCACCTTGCGAACGAAGAAATGTAAACAACAAAACGAATAACAAAGAGGAGCACAAAATACCGGTACGGTCAGATCATCGTACTCGCTCGATTGACATACACTGGTTCTCGGTATTCGGTAATAGAGAAGAGAGCTTTGTTCGTATTCTATAAGCGAGAATGTGATAAAATACTACGAGACAGAGCAAACTACACCGAACACGTAGAATATACCGTAAGTTTGTTTACTTTATTTTCTTTGCAATGCTCAGTGTGTTTAGTGATTCTAAATGATGAAATAAAATAAAAATTTACTCATATTTTTTCAATCACTGTTAATAGAATGGTAAGTTAAATCGTTTGGTTATGGAAAACTATATTTGTTAAATTAAACAGTAAAAAATAACTTTTAAACAAATATAAAGCTGAAGAACATATTTTCCGAACCATACAAAATAATAAAAATCTACAAAAAGTATACTTGAGTGGCTGCAGGTAATGCTAGTGTTCGCCTTTTGACTATTATAAGTATGAAACAAGGAAAAACCATGCACTGAACCTTTATCCCGTTATGATTTGTTGGTTGTTTGAGTATTTTGTTTTGTGTGTTGGCGTCAGTTGCTACCCTGCAGTTTCAAATGTAGCTAATGGCTATATGTAGTCAGTTATTTCGTTAACGAAAAGCCTGACTAGCTACTTGAGTGGCTACAGGTAATGCTAGAGTTCGCCTTTTGATTATTATAAGTATGAAAACAAGGGAAAAAACAATGCACAATGAACCGTTATCCCGTTATGATTTGTTGGTTGCTTTGTTTTTTTTTTGTTGGCGTCAGTTACTATTAAACTTTCGTAGAAGTGTCATCGTGACAGCGTACGGGGGTTAGAAGTATAAAAAAGTGAATTTTAATATTTCGAAAACGACAAATGAAACGCTTATTAAAGAAAGAAAAGGAACAAATTGTGCAGAAGTTTGAAAATGTAGAAAATGACTGTGGTGAAGATATTGAAAAAGATTTATTCATAGAATTAATTCATTATGGACCGGCGAATTCATCAAGCGAATTGTACTAGTCAAGTAGTTAGTAAAATGTTGTTAGATATTTCGTCAATTCCATGTAACTAGCGATCTGCATGGTACATGGTAGTGCAGAGGGTGGCCACTGACTACCGTCAATGACATCCCCATGTTAAATGTCATTGCTGGTAGTCTGGCGGGTAGTTAATGGTAATTATTGGTAGTTAGGGAAATAACTTCCCGTTATTCTACGTAAAATTCGTTAGCTACGTCGACTGCAGGGATGTTTTCGTTTATGCGAAAATGTGTGCAGTTGCAGGGCTCTAGTACCAAAATACACTCTCTGGCATATGTTGCACTTGTCACTATTACATGGAATTTTGTACACAACGTTTGGATTGTCATTGTTGTCAATAATATACTTTGTCCTGCTAAATAAACTATTCACGGTTAAATTCGATTTCAACGCCAATTCACATTTTTCGTTGTCATATATATATGAATGTTTCAATCTTTCATAGAAACCCGGAACATACGTTGTGGATTTATGCATTCTGTCTGTGTGGTCGGTGTGATAGAGAGATGTTTGACGAAAAGTGACATACACCAGGTGGAATTACAATAACTTTAATTTTCATGACTTTAATTTTTCATGTCATTTTGGTGGAAAACAGTGAAATTTAAATGTGTTTTGCACTTTTTTATTGACTGTTATTGTTAGCATACATTTGTGTTGTTATCTTATTAGTTGTTTTAAACCATTGCCTCTATCTGGTATTAGTAACGCAATTCTTTTCAACATCCAACGTTCATATCACACCAGGGCAAATGTCAGACATTTGCTTAGAGAAATGTTCAGTCCAGTATAATAATTAGTCTATTATTTGTACCATGGTTTATAACAACGCCTACTGTGTTATTATTTTTTTTAAACATGTAAGTTTTATTTTATCAGGGTCGCTTTAAAATGTAAACAAAATTTAAAAAAGACTGAAATCAGAGATTCTTTAATCCCGAGAACAGCTCAATGGATTAGCTAATGAAGTTAATAGAGGTAATTCGTTTATAATATTTCATAATGTACACTTGTGCAGAATATTTAGTAAAGCAAATTTTTTAAATTTATAGTTCGGTAACTCTGTCATGGAATAAACAATATGTGTTTCAAACTTATTTTTTTTCAAACTACATATAATATTTAACATTTTGGCACTAATCAAACCTAAATAGATTTAACTATAAATTTACGTGGGCCGTTTGAAAAAAATTTTCGCCACAAATTTGAACTTCGACCTCTGAAAACACCATGAAAGGTCGTAGAAAGGCCAACAATTTGTAGGTAAAAAATGTTTACCTGTGTATTTGTAATATAAATGTTTATCTTGTATTTTTGTGACAGTCTTCTGGTTTACGAGTTATAGCTCATAAAACTTTGAAGTAATTTGAAGCGATGGATGGGTGACTGGTCGGTTTGCATCGGATGGAACAAATTTTTGCACAGTAATTATTTTTTATGCCCAATCTATTAGAAAATGCTCGGGGAGCGGAACAAATTAAATTTTTTGATATATGGGTACTCTAACATACATAGTATGAAATGTTTAAAAAAAAATTTATCTATTTAGCCGCTTATGAAGTAGTACTGGGAAAGTACAATTCTTTTTTTTAAATCTATGGACACAAAATTCGCAAACGATATAATTGACGCAGGAAAGAAACTTTGTTTGTTTAATTGAAGCAACAAACAAATCCTCGGTTGTACGAGACTTGTCATTGTAGCAATGTAAAACCAATGACGGATATGTTTCATCAATACGACAAAGAGTACAATACAAATCAAATTAATAACCTGTAGTACGAGAATTAAGTTATAATAGTGACATTCTTTGCATGGAGTTTTTCATTGCAGTGTATCATGGATCATTTAAGATTTTAGTCTAGTTTCAATATAAGAACAATAAGACATAAATCCTTCTATACTTAGTACAAATGACATCTCGTAAGTGGTAGTCATATTAACGTTATTATACATACGATGCTATAAATTTGCTTTTATTTATTTAACCTTTCTATCAATTTTCTCTTTTCATAATTTGGTAGTCAAGCTCGGCCTGGAAGGGTTATTACACACATATTAAATACCTTAGAGTAATGCCACCTAGAGGTGCCATCTTTCTCATCTGATGTTTCATTTCACACTCTTCGTGGTGAGGTCGGTGCGATAGGGAGACATTTGAACTAAATTGACGTAAGCCAAGTGGAGTACAAGAATTGTTGACTTAAAATTGTCATGTCGTTCTAGATGATAACTGTGAAATTTTAACGTATTTGGTACTGTTTTGGCATCCTTTATTGTTAGTATATATATATATTTGTGGTGTATTTGCATACAAATTTTAACACACGAAACGAAATGCCGTTGCTGATTTGAACTAATTCCTTTATCTGCTATCATTAATGATATGATATGCAACGTCCGTATGCAACGTCCGTATGCAACCACACCAAATTTCGCAAGTGTATTGAGAGAAGTCGCTACTCTAGTTATATGATTACCTTTTTGTTAACTGTTTCTTCTCGATATATTACACTATTAGGCAAAGCATTCCTTAATTTTATGGCGTTGACGAAAAAGTTTCTGCCAAGACTGAAGTATGTATTTATGCTCTGGTATTATTAACGTTATGCTTCGAGTGGAGAATCAGAATACAAGTTTACTGTACCAGTACAAGGAAGTTCGCTCCTGTAGTAGTCTATGCAAAAACAATAAGTTTCTGTTTTCCAAATACCCAATATGCACAAAAACGGATAACGCTTCGAACACGTACTTCTTACTTACTTATCCGGTCTCGGACAACCCCGGGGGGTCAGTGACCTTACAAAACAAAGATAACATATTTCGCCAACCAGTTCAATCTTTTGATTTATTTCTCCAGTTGGCTACACGAAGTGTAAGCAGGGATTCGTCAACCTGATCCCTCCAGCGGAGTTTTGGTCTTACTACTTTTCACCTTTCTTCGAGTTCGGTTTCGAAAACCCTTCGTGCTGGTTCGTGTTCATCCATTCTACTGACATGGCCTAGCCAGCGCAATCGCGTTATCTTGATCCGCTTAACTATGCCAACGTCAGGATAAAGCACATACAGCTCATGATTCATGCGTCGCCGATACTCGCCGTTGTGCACTATAGGGCCATACATTTTTCGGAGTATTTTTCTCTCAAAGGCTCCTACAGATGTTTCGTCTGCTGGCGATAGCACCCAGGATTCTGCGCCATAAAGTAAGGCAGGTTGAATGAGAGTCTGGTATAGCTGGACTTTTGTTACTCGAGAGAGAACTTGCTGAGCCCAGTAATAACATCTATTCGCAAGCACAATTCTCCGCTTGATCTCAAGGCTGACGTTGTTGTTTTTGTTTACGGCAGATCCGAGGTATATAAATTCGTCCACTACCTCGAAGTTATTACGGTTATCAATGTTCACGCTTTGGTCTAATCGCGTGAAGGCCCTGTTCGTTGAAACCATTAATTTTGTCTTGTTCTCATTTACCGTCAGACCTACTTTTGCTGACTCCTTCTCAGTTCTCTAAAAAACCGCAGTAACTTCTCTAATTGTGCGCCCAATGATATCTATATCATCAGCATACGCGAGCAGCATGTGACTTTTGCTGCTGATAGTTTTATCCATGTTGACTACAGCTTTTCTTATAATGATCTCCATTAAGATGTTAAAGAGATCGCACGATAGGGTGTCGCCTTGCCTGAGGCCACGCTTAGTTTCGAAAGGTTCGGTGAGATCCTTACTAACTTTCAATGAGGATTTGGCGTTCGTCAAGGTCATCCTGCAAAGGTGTATGAGTTTTGCAGTTTCCGCCGTATCGGGCTATCGAAGGCCGCCTTATAATCGACAAATAGATGATAGGTGTCGATTTGTTTTCGTGTGTCTTCTCCAGGATTTGGCGTAGCGTGAAAATCTGGTCAGTTGTCGATTTTCCAGGCGTAAAGCCGCACTGGTATGGTCCAATCAGGCCAGCGATAATTGGTTTTAGTCTTTCGCATATTATACTTGATAGAAGCTTGTATGCCATGGATAAAAGGCTTATTCCACGGCAGTTGGCACAGAGACTCGGGCCACCTTTCTTAAATTGATAATGAGCTGATGCATGCACCTTATCAGCTCATAACTCTGCCGGCAATCCATCGGCTGCTGCTGCATTGTTGTTCTTAAGCCGGGCAATAACTGTTCTGACCTCGTCTTGGTTAGGAGGCGGCAATCGACGTCGTCGTTCATATTGTGATCGATTGTCCCATCGTCATTGGATATCTCATGGTCTTCCCAACATGCTCTGCACATTTGCGATGAGATTTCCGTCCTTGTCTATACAGAAGGAGGCCCTGAACCATGTCCATTAGTTCCGTGTTGAACTTGTTGGTAGAAGTTTCAGGCTTCGTTCGTCCTTCTGTATATCGCAAATTTTCACTCTCGCGCTTTCTCCACTGCCGTTTCTTAAGCCTAAAGAGACGGTTTACCTCCTTTCTTTTCTCCCTATACCGCTCAGTCGCAGCTCACGTTGCAATTGACTGAAGCATTGCCATCCGTGCAGCGTTCTTTTCATTAGTTGTAGAGCGACACTCTTCACCATACCATAGTTTATTGCGAAGCGGTTTTTCGAAACCAGGTTCGGTTGTTGCGGCAGTTTTTATAGAGCCGGAAATGGGTTTCCACTGCGCTTCCGGATCGTTATCGGGAGGGGTTGGGTTCCGTGCCAAAAGTTGCGAGAGCTTCCTTGAGTAGGCTGTGGCTACCTCTGGTAATTGCAGCTTTCCGATGTCCAGCTTCCTCTGCGTTTGGTTTCGTACGATTTTCGCTCTACTTAATCTTGTGCGAACCTTTGCTGCTACCAGGTAATGATAAGAATCCATGTTAGCTCCTCTGATCACTCGTACGCCCATTACACTGTATGAGTGCCTTCCATCAATTACCACGTGATCAATTTGGTTCTTCGTTCTTTGATCAGGGGATACCCAAGTAGCCTTGTGGATGTTTTTATGCTGGAATCTTGTACCACTAATGACCATGTTTTTTTGCCGCGGCAAAGTCAATCAGTCTCATACCGTTGTCGGAACTGTCAGCATGTTGACTGAAATTGCCAATAGTTGAATTAAACACATTCTCCCTTCGAACTTTAGCATTAAAATCTCCTAGTACAATCTTAATGTCATGGCCAGGGCAGCGGTCATACGTTTCCTCTAGGAGCTCATAGACTATGACTTTGGCATCATCATCTGTCTCTTCTGTCGGGGCATGCACACAAATTAGGGAAATATAAAAATATTTCGGTTTTATGCGGATTGTGGCTATACGTTCACTCACAGGATTGAACCTAGAGACTAGATATCGCAGTCTTTTGCCAACTGGATTTATGTTTTTTTCATGGCAACTGTAGTATATATTTTTTCTTGTGCAGCCATGTCCTGTCCATCGCATTTCTTGGATAGCGGTAATGTCAGCCTTATAACATAGAGTTCTTACATTCCAAGTGAATATCCGTAAATCGTTGTTCTTATAACGTTTGCCGGGGTCGTCAACAAATAGGGGTAAAAACATAAAAAAGCGAATCAGTGAAATTTCGATTTAGCGGGGGCGTCTCGAAGCCGTTACCAGTCCGTAAAAACAGTGAACTTGGAACTTGGAATTAATTAAGCGGATCAGGTTTGAACCCGTTACGAGTTTTTTATATTAATATTATTGTGAGTGAAAAACTTTAGTGGAGTAGAGGTAGAAAATATAATTCATACCTATTTTAATTTCAAATATCAGAACGACTCCGTTTCGAATTCGCAAAAATTTATAAAAGCTGATCCATTTTATTTACGAAAAAGGAATCCGAAAGGAATCCAAATATGAAGTCCGTAACGAGTTCTAGACGGATCCGAAAAAGTACAAAAATCGATTCGCATTTTCGAGAGGAATGTCATATGAAAACGATTTCCATTTCAGACAAAATTTTCGAAGAAAAGGGATCCGTCTCGAATTCGTAACTTATTCAAATAGCACAGTGGATAGTCAGTTTACACCAAGATGATATCAGTGGTTTGATGCTATAGCATATCGCGTGTCATTATTAAATGCAACCCGTAATTTCTGTAGTGATCTTGAATCTAGTTGACTATAGACTTCTGAGAAATAATTAATGAGAGGTAGAATCAATTGCTGAGCCAATAAACGTTTTGTTGCAGTGGGTGTACAATTTTATGACATACGCAAGTTGCAAAGTATAAAATATATACTCATCACCACGTTAATGTGATCTATGCAAGTCAGGTCGGAGTTTATATGAAACCCTTAGAACTTAATCCTATTAACATTTTGAAGGGGCATTTCCCCAAGATATATAGCTGGCAAATTATCACTGTTAATTTCAGTCTTGCTTATCAGCAGATTAAGTAATAGTAATAATAGGATTAAGTAAAAGTACACCTGTGGCCAGCTCTAAAACCACATTGACAAGGCGAATGAAGTGAATTACTGTTCATGTACTTGATCATTTGTTTCGACATGGTAGATTCACAGATTTTTGAAAGTGCTGGCTAATAGGTCTATAATCAGTAAGACATGTAGCAGATGGAAGTTTTGCAACAGGAATTATGTTTCCAATTTTCCGCAATCTGGGAAAGACTGATGTTGTCACACAATGATTGAAAATGTGTGTAAGTGACCTAAAAACAAAAGGTTAAAAAATTTTAAAAAACCTGATTGAAACTCCGTCTTCACCAGCAGCATTAGAGTGCACATTCATTATTGCTTCATAAATGTCAGTCTCTGAAACGCTGGTGAATTCGAATCGTGAGGAGCATGATAGTGTTGGTATTTCAATGTTATCAGAATTAACTTGTAAATCTTCACAAAAGAAATCATTTAGAACGTTAAGATCTAGATCACAGCCGTAAGATACACGTGAGTGTACTACTAGATTTTTCAGATTACCAGCAGGCTGAGAGATATCCAGTCACCATAAGCGCTCTATTTCCTGCACTTGTGTACACATTTCACAAAAATTTAAAATTTTTTTATACTGTTTCCTATTTATATGATTATTGTATTGAAATGGTAGGATAATTTTCAAATATAAACATTTGAGTTAGGGTTGCTTATGTTCCACCCGCATTAAAATTCGACTATCCAAATAACACCCAAACTACAAATTAGTCGCCGTTTAACAAATATTTGCACAAATTAAAATTTCGCGTAACTATAAACAGTGAACATACTCGTACTACTGGAATCCATAGGCATTATTTATTGAGCAGGTTTTAATACTTTAAAAGTAACAATTGAGTCATTGAAACAAAAACTTTATTTGGGTCACATCTATGTAAAACCAGTGCACTCAATGCTACTTTAGATGCTGCCGAAGGACGAGGCATCCCAAGTGATTTGTGCCATGAATGAGGTCGCAGGTAATTTAGCCCGAAGCCAGCATACAATCGAATAGAAAATTTCCTTTGTATCCACTAGAGTCAGTGCATTTTGTTAGCTTTTGTTTCGCAACTGTTTGAATTGTAAGTATGAGTACATTTTAGCTCTGGAAATTTGTTGTATAGTCATTCACCCATATGCACATAAAGATGTAATATGTGCCCTGTTATTTGTTTGTGCCTTGTTATTAGTGGTTTCTAAAAACCGTATTTTTAAAGACGCCGGTTTTCGGCAAAACCCAGGGAAAATCGGGATTTATGACACATTGAGAAAGATTTTGAACTGTGATATCAATGCAGTTATAAATAAATAAAATACATATGTACGTATGTACATTTTCTTTTCAAATTTAAAACAAAGAGTGTTTTTTTTTGGTTGAATAGAACTTACGAAAGTGTTAAATGTCATACTGCGCTAATTTTTTGACATTTATGATCAACATACTCTGGCAAATCATCATGAATAGATTTTCGCTTGAACAACGCTACCAAATTATCCAGATTTACTTTGAAAATCAGTCATCGATTGGCGCAACTTATAAACGACTTCGAGAGTTTTATGACGCCCATATGAGAACGCCAACCAAAGAACTGTGAATAGATTTCATACCACCTACTTTCGAAACGATGCAATAACACCAACTCGTCGAACTAATGTTCGCAGTAAAGAGAATATTGCCGCCGTAATCGAAAGTGTGGAAAAAGATACAAATTTATCTATTCGTCGTCGGTCGCAGTAATTGGGGCTCTGTCCGTCCACTTCGTCGAAATATTTGCGGAAAGATCTTTGCCTACACCCATATAAGATCCAGGTTGTGCAGGAATTAAAGCCACGAGACCATCATATGCGTCGCTCTTTCGCCGATTTTGTTTTTTTAAATTTTGGCTTAAATGTTTAGTTAATAAACAAAATTGCCACATATGGAAAGAGACCAATCTACAACAGACCCTCAGACTCCATTACATTCAGAAAAATTCACCGTTTGGTGCGGTTTACATGCATCATCGGACCCTATTTCTTAAAAAATTATGCCGGTGCTCATGTTACGGTCAATGAAGATCGTTATCGCACCATGATCAATGAGTTTTTGTTTGAAAATATGAATAACATTGATCCGGGCGAGATGTGGTTTCAACAGGATGGCGCTGTGTCATACGGCGGTCGCAACCATCGATTTATTGAAATCAAATTTTAGCGATAACTTGGCTTCGATAAATGGACCTATTGAAATAGAGAAACAGGTAATGAAAAGTTGTGAAAAATTGTATGGTTTCGTTCGATTTCAAACAATAAGATTGTGGAACCCAAATAAACGTTCTTTCGTCTATAACAGCAACGAAAGCTGTCGTTGGAGATAAAGAAATAGTATGTACAAGTACATACTTTTCGATTTCTCGTTTTTAATAACTGAACAAATTTCTAAATTACAAGAAAATGCCCGCTTATTTGAGTGCGGATATACAGTAATATATATAAACGTATCTGGTCCAATTTTACCGTCTTAAAATTTCATCTTCGAAAAATATCATCATGATTTTGAAAAGTACTTGCTGATAAAGTTTCATATTGCGAAATCAAAAAAAAACGGTGCTTAGTCGGCATTACTCCATATACGAGGGCGAATCAATAAGTCCGTGACTTTTTGAATGAAAAAGAGTTTTTTTCGCCAAAAAAATAGTTTTCAACATAATTTCCTTTAAGCTCGATACGCTTAGTCCAAAGTTTCTCCAATTTTTGAATCCCTTCCAAAAAATAAGATTTTTCGAGGCCCATAAAATACGCATTTGTTTGATCAATAATTTCATCGGTGGAGCTAAATATCTTTCCACCGAGCCATTTCTTTAGGTTTGGAAATAGGAAATAGTCGCTCGAGGATAATTCAGGAGAATATGGCGGATGAGGTACAAATTCGTATCCCAATTCATGGAATTTTGCCATTGAGACTACACACGTGTGCACCCGTGCGTTTATGGTAAATTGAAAGTAAACACGGCACCCACCTTGCAGACAGCTTTCTTAAACCCAACTGATCATTTAAAATCGAAACCACACTGCCATATGAAATGCCTATGGCATCAACAATCTCACGCACTTTTACTCTTCGATCGGCCAACACCGTATCGTGGATTTTTTCGACATTTTCGGGTGTATTGACCTCAATTGGACGTCCAGAACGTTCAGCGTCATTTATACTTGTGTCAGTTAACCACTTTTTTACCATTGAAATCGTTTGATTGACGGTTTTTTTTCGCAAAAAGTAATGTTTAATGAGCACTCGAAATTTACTTTTTTCATTCATTTCCTTTTTTCATATTTTCAAACTCAAACTAAATGACGCATCTTGCTCAAAACGGGTGGTACTTAATGGGAGCAGTATTGCATTTCATATAACGAACTTATTGATCCGCCCTCGTACATATCTACTTCAATAAAATGATTTAATCAAGCGGCTTTATACAAAAATAGCTTCTTATTTGGCGTCTTCTTCCTAAAGTCAACATAATCTCCAAATTTCATCATTTTAGCTCTTTGCCTTAAATTAGAACGTTTACACGTTTTTTACCGCACCCCTCATAAACTCCAAATGTTATGAATTTTGGGAGCAAGTCTATTTTACCGACAACGCGTCAAAAAAAGCCGTTTTTACCTCTCTATTGATTTAATTAGGAGAAGGGGAAAAAAGAAAAATTAGTCCACGGTTCCCGAGATATGGGACAGCGAACAAAATATATTACTAGACTCAGCGTACTTAGTTTTATCGGTTAATTAGGTATTTGTACCGACCACAGAGTTGTCGATAAAATAGACCTATGCCAAATTTTCCACTATTCTAAATTCGATAATTTAGTTTGGGGTCAAAATATTGATAGCTTTGATAGATTGACGCGACGTTTCTACCACACGTACATAAGTTCTTAAAATGCTCGAACTTCCACAAGTCTAGGTTCTAACATTTGGTCTGAACTCAAATTAATCTGTCATCCCCAATTATAAATTTTGGAAATGATTTTTCCAAGCTTGAAGACCACTCTCGGAAGCGAATAAACAATCCAAATTTTATAAGCTTCCATTTCCGTATCTTGTTAGAATCCTACCGTCATAATAAACAAATTCTTAGCTAATGTCTAATCCAAAAGGGGATCATTTATCCTATATTTCGTAAGGCTAGCTTCTCGCCTCTAGTTAGGTCGTGGATTAAAAATAAAAGGTTTCCCATTACATCCCATGAAGGGACTGGAGAGAACTTCTCACAATCACTGAGCTGTGCGCTTTCCAGTTTTCACTCACTGATTGGGACCTACAGTTTTACACCGATTCCGAACGGTAATTTGAGAAGCTGTTTCATGGCTAGATACTCGATAGTGTCGCCGTCACTATGCGGGGTGACCGCCGCCGAAAGAAAAATTTGAAGGTGGTCAGAGCCGGGTTCGAACCCAGGATCTCATGTACAAGAGCCGCGCACACTAACCATTGCACCACCGACGACCATAGGTCGTGGATTAGTCATTTCTATTCGCACGCAGCCGATTCCACTGCGGCTAATTCGAGTGTAGAAAAGGCTTGTACAATATACTCTATAATTAATCCGATTAAGTGTTAAGCTTATTTCTTTCGTCCTAATTCAAATTTCCACAATTCCATCAAACTCATTTTATATTTTGGTATAAGCGTGTATTCAGAGGACTGAATAAACTTATTTAGTGTTATACCCCAAACTTTCGGCCCACAGTTCGAATATGGAAAAGACCCATTCAAAATTAAGTGAAGGTTATAAATTTCGACATGAATTAATTGCGTGAATTTTGGGTATTTTTATTGCGTGAATTTTGGAAAGTTTTCTCCGAACACAGTTGCATTTTAGGATGCGGATTTTGGTACGGTTTATAAAACGTTTCCTGTTCAATCGGAAAAACAACTTTTAGTCAAACGGAGTTTATGCGATTCTTACAATTAATAAATGGTACCAAAAGGTTTTGTGGAAATGAAATTATCAAATTCTAGGCGAATCGTGTAGCAGGTACGATAAATAATCCACACTTGACAGTCACATTAATGCAGAAATCATTCATTCCTTTATTGTCAATTATGAAGTGTTTGTGACAGTGAAAAGTCGAATAAAGGTGACAGTCATTGCTCTAACACGGTGTTTTGTTAAAAATTTTACAAATTAATAGAAATTATCAAGAATTTATAGCAAAATACTAACGTTCTGTGCTACATAAAAACTAATAATTCTGATTTGATTTCAATTAAGCCATTGATGGATCCTAAATCAAACTTTGAACACTGTCTTTGTTGAGTCAAGCAAAGTTTTTATCAAAACATGGCATCAGAGCAGGGGTGCGCATTTCATAGAACAATTGTTAAAACTAAAATCACACACATTCTTATGCTCTTTCATTTAGTCGTCGATGAGACAGCGACGAGTGCACATGCTAGCGGATGCGATCGCAGTTTTTTCAAGTGCACTGGCAAAACTAGTGATGGCATTCCAAAAATATTTTATGATTAAAAATGCTTTTGGTAACAGCCAATGCCTTTTATGTTATAAAACATTTAAGCAAATGAACAAAAATGTAATTAAAAGACTTTACGATTCTTTTCATAGTACTATGAATAAATTTAATGATGAGGAAAGAGAAGACCTGTTTAATAAAAACAAAACAATTTTTTTAGAAAAATTAAAAGGATGGTTGCTGGGAGAGGAAATCAGCGAATCAAAATCGGACCACAAATTAAAAAAGGAGATTTCAAGCTTAATAAGCTTAGATATCGTCAGGCATGGTAGACCATTTTGTGATGGGATTTTTATTAAGCAAATGTTGAAAAAAATTTTGCAAAGGCTTAATTATAATATAAGTTTTATGGAATCACTTCCCTTATCACGTGATACAGTAGTCCGGCGTTCGGTTAATTTAGGAGCCTCTGTAGAACTTGCGATTAGGGAAAAATTAAGTAGTTGTAAATTTTTTTCTTTTTGTTTAGATGAAAGCACTGATATCAACGATCTCTGCCAATTAGTAATTTGTGTTCGATGCGTGGATAGCGATTACAATGTTTTTGAAACAATGTTTTCTCTTGAAACATTTAATGCAAATGTAACAGGTAAGTTGTTGTTCGATGTTGTCAGCGAGAAACTTCTTTCTATTGCAGACCCTAACAAATTTGCTGGGGTTTGCACAGATGGAGCAAACGTAATGACGGGCAAATATGAAGATTTCATAAGGCAATTAAAAAAGCATGGCATTTTAGTTCATACCTTTCATTGTATAATTCACCAGGCCGCTCTTGCATCAAAATTTATAAGTGATTACCCCGCTATGAAGACAGCAGAGCGAATAATTAATAAAATACGAGGCGGGCATCACTCGCTCACCCACAGGAAATTTATAAGATTTTTAAAACTCAAAAACGCTACGCACAGTGATCTTAAAATGTTTACGGAAGTACGGTGGCTAAGTCGCGGTGATTGTCTAAATAGATTATTTGACTTAAGGGACGAAGTTCTTCAGTTTATAGAAACGGAGAATATAGATAAATATTTAGCACAGTGTTTAAAAGACAATGATTTTATTTTAGATTTAGCTTTTTTAGCAGATACAACGGCCTTCTTAAATGAATTTAATTTAGAGTTGCAAGGAAATGAAAGGAGTATATATGATTTGTCCAAAGCCCTTTTTAATTTTAAAACTAAATTGTTTTTACTCCTTTCCCAACTTCAGTCGGGTGATTTCTCAAATTTTTCAAAAACTTCACTCATTTATGGCAAACAGCAAAACGTTAAAAGATATGAATACATTACAATATTTGAAACACTTTTTTATAACTTTCAAGATAGGTTTAAAGATTTTGAAAATATTCAACCACTGCTTGATCTTTTCGAAAACCCTTTTCGTTGTGACATAACCAACTACGAGTTTGATACACAATCAGAGCTAATAATACTTCGAAGCGAATTAAATGCTCAAGACAAAATTAATATTGCAGATTTCTGGAAAAATTTGGATGGTTTACTATATCCCGAACTTAAAAAAAATTATTTTAAGTGTCTACCGCTTTTCCCCTCAACTTACCTATGCGAAAAATTTTTTTCCGATTTGAAATTTATTTGTTCAAAGCAACGTAACAAACTGAGTTCAGCACATTTAAAAAATATTCTATTAATACGAAACTGCCATAAATATAGCAGATTTTATTTAAGATTTGTTTGTATTAAAATAAATATTGAATAAAATTATTCCACATTATTAAAATACCATACATATTTAGTTTTGAATATGAAGTCCAAAAATATAATGTTTTAAAATATTGAAATAGCAATAGTTTATTCGATCTTTTTATGAATTATCCAAATGAAAATATACGCGCTTGAGTTCAATATTTTTATTTTTGTTTTCGATATTTCGCTACACCGTTGGGTAGCATCATCAGGAAAACAACAATAACCAATTAAAAAATTAATCAATTCAAAATTTGTTCTTTCTGTCATATGAAAAAGTTTTGATATACAACAAAAACAAATTATAAAATTAACCAATAGAAAAAATTAACCAATAGAAACATTTCTAACATAAAACGACGTTTATAATTATTTTCTCTATTTAAAACAGACGTATCTTGAAATTTACTTTTAGTTTTTTACTTTATTTACTTTTTTGAATTAAAATATATATTGAATAAAATTATTCTTTAGAACTGAATAGAAATAATACAATTATTTTATTTCCATCCACTTAATTAAAATAACATTAATATTTAGTTTTGAAAATGAATATTGGTGTTTAATATTCTTCAAGAACTTATCGATAGAATAAGTAAACAATTTGATCTGTACAAGATTTCTTTACATTAATATATTATACTTTCAGGAATGCCTCAAGCTTAGAAAAAATAGAAAATTGATATTCTCAGATATTTAAAGAATTTAAAGGCGAAGAACTTAAAGTTGATACCTTTTCGATCGCAAAAGTACTTTCTTATAACTTTTTAGTACCATTTATCGGTCTCGTTTATCATCCCTGGTTCAGTTCAGTTCTCTCAGTTCAGTTTTCTCTCTTGCTCATTAATACTACTGCAAATCAATTTTGCGCACCTCTGCATCAGAGCCAATAAGTATTATTACTATCTAATACTCTCCGTAACGGAATACATTACATCAGTGGTAGGTAATAAAGGCTAGCGCGAGATGAATTGATTGAGTTGTGATTTGTGTACATTGTCATGTCATGCATGTTGTTACTACTTGGTATACGTAGGAATTAGACGGCAATGTTACGTTCGACTCAAGTAAATCAACATGAATCGTTTTACTTGAACATGAATCGTTTTACTTGAGTGTTGCATGGTACATACGACCACTCATCCAAGACTGTATGGATGACGTTTTGTCGCCCACACTGAATTTATGTTATTCTATCGTTTGATTTATGTGCGCACGATTGTAATTAAAAAAAGCGAAAATGGAGAATATTGATGTTTAAATTATCGCAATTAATAATTTTTAAAAAAGTATTTTTACTTAACAAAAGTACATTTTCTTAAAAAGAAGTACTTTTTCTTAAAAATTATCTTTTCTTAAAAAACATTCCTATTTCTAAATAATCAGCTTTTTCTTAAAAAAGTAAATTTTCTTAAAAAATTACCTTTTCCTATAGAAATTACATTTGCATACATTTTTATTCTTACTTAATTTTTTAATTTTTTATTTTTGTAATGAATTCCTTTTTTATGTTACTAAAGTAAATCAATAAAATAAAAGCAAAACAGTCACAAACATACATAGATTGCTGGTACAACACGTATCACAACACAGTTCAACCCATAGATTAATACTTCTAGTAGATCTACTAGTTCTCCCACCAAATTTATGACATTTGGCCTGGTGTGATATTTACGTTTTATGTTGAAAAGAATTGCTTTACTAATACCAGATAGAGGCAATGGTTCAAAACAACGAACAAAATAACAACAACGGCATTTCGTTTTGTGTGTTAAAATTATTGTGTTAAATACAACACAAATGTATGTTAACAATAACAGTCAATAAAAAAGTTTAAAACACATTTATATTTCACAGTTTTTCACCAAAATGGCATGAAAAATTAAAGCAAGAAGTTATTGTAAATCCACCTGGTGTATATCACTTTTCGTCAAACATCTCTCTATCACACCGACTGCATCACGAAGAGTGTGAAAGAAAACGTCAGATGAGCCAAATATTCGCTGTAGTCTGAGATTACTCTATGGTTCAACCCATGGTAGAAATATAATGGTAGATGCAGTACGACAACAAATACAACAAGCCAAAAACAACAGGCATTTTGTTTTTGCTCAGTGTCTGTGTTGTGTCAAGTCAGCTGATAGAAAAATGATGAAAATGTAAACAAATTTGCAAAAAGTGCCATTTAGAATATGATTGAGTGTTATTTGATATATTGAAAGTGTTTAAGTGTGAAAATTAAAACGTTTCTATGTAATTTTTGCAGAGAAATATTTCAAAAACAGCAGTTGCTGGCGAACGGGGGTTGCAGACAAACAAATGTAAACAAACTTTGACATAAGAGAAAAACTTACTCACACTCAGTCCAGAAAAAAGTTCAAATCAGCTGGGCTAGTGCTTCTACCATTTCTTTGTACCATGGTTCAACCCAATCATGGGGTAGTCATAGCATCGTATGAATCGACGGTTGCGTCGCAATGACTACTATGAGTGGGTTTACGTTTAGACAAGGCATGGCTCGGACCGCTGCTGGCGTCGGCCTTACACACACAGCATAACATTTTGCACGATGAATTAAATGAACCGAAACATGCATTTGTGCCAGCCCTTAGTAGGCAAAACCTAACGCACGCACACAAACTTATTTTGTGCTTGTGTGCGGTCGCAAACGTACAGGCATAGAGGCCCAGCAACGGAATTGGGTAGGACATACCAAAATAATTCCTTCTATAGGCCTTCTGTGAGATTTTATACACGTACCAAAAGGCCTCCTAATATAAGGCATTTTAGGAGGCCTACTGTTTACTTTCCGATACGCGCTTTTATTCCTTCCTATTTCTAAATTTTAGGAGTAATCGAATAAGTCTTCCAATTGCATCGAGACGGCATGTGTTCAACATCCTCATTCCATGCTTTAAGGAAATCTTCCATTTCCTTAAATTAGTAGTACTATTGAAGGTTTTCCAATAGCAACGGGTAGGTATGAATTACACATTCTTATTGTGGGAGGGTTCTAGATGTTTCTGTTTCATTCTAATTATCTTTGTTTGTGCTTTTGGAAGACTCCAAACGAAGCGAGAGTGCATATGTAATTCATTATCTTTCATTGCTTTTAGGAGACCTTCTATTATGTTGTTTTATGGGTAATCCGGTAGGCCTTCCAATTGCAACGAGAGGGTATGTGTTACGTATTATCATTCCCTGCCTTAGGAGGCTTGTAGAAGTTCCTTTTCATTTGAAATATGTTTTATCTTCCATACCAATTCGCATTTATGAGGAATACTACTAGAGGTCTCCCAAACGATGAGAGATGGCATGTGTTATACATTCTTGATATTTACAACAACAATATTTGTTTCAGTATAGTCAGTATAGTCCCGTTAAATGGAATTCCATAATTTTTTTAACATTGTTGGAGAATTTTTTTTCAATGGAAATATGACAAAGCGGTATTCAGTTGTTTTGAAATCGTCGAAGAAGCTGGTAGTTTTTTGTTGGTAAAGTAAGTGAAATTAAAGTGAATAAAAAAATGATGAGCAGAAGCACGTTTAAAAGAAAAACTTATATTGAGAAAGAAAGAATTCTTAAGGCATTAAAAGGTTGTAAAGGAGATGGAAAAAACAAGAATATAGTGGTTACTGCTGGCGGTACTGATTCTGTTAATTGTGAAGAAATGTCAATGGAATCGATTGTGCGTGAAAACAATGATTGTGTTAATAGTGAAAATAAAAATCTTCATATAAAATTGATTGAGTGGTATGAAACATTTCACCCAAAACATAGCAGTGTCAATGGGCTGCTTAAAGTCCTAAATTCCGAAAATCTAGCCGTGCCAAAAAGCATAGACGGCCTTTTAAAGCGAGAGAAAAGCCAAATTTTAATAAGAACTGTAGCTCCAGGCTCATATTACCACTTTGGATTAAGGTTTCAGTTGGAAAAACTTTCACAAAGCTGTCTGAATGACATTAAAATGATATATGTGAATATAGGCATTGATGGACTACCACTATATAAAAGCTCAAACACTTCTGTCTGGCCCATATTGGGCAATATAGTGAATTTAAAAAATACAGATGTGTTTTTAATTGGTGTGTATGTTGGAAAACAAAAACCAAGAGATGTTGATAACTACCTTCACGATTTCATTGATGAAATGAAGCGTTTAAAAGACGAGGGTATATATATACATGAAGTACACATTTTGGTTAAAATAAGGGCTTTCATTTGTGATGCACCAGCTCGCTCTTTTTTGTGCAACGTAGTTGGACATAATGCCTTATCTGGATGCATGAAATGCTACCAAAGCGGAAAGCGTGTCAACAATGTCACGACTTATTCCTCTTATGCGGCAAATTTGAGGACAGATGAAGACTTCAAAAACCGAAAGCAAAAAGATTTCCACAAGCACCCTTATGTTATCAATCATAGCGCATTGGAAAAATTAGGTGTGAAAATGATTACGCAGTTTCCAGTGGAACCAATGCATTTGGTTGACTTAGGGGTAACTAAAAAAATGCTTGTTTATTTAGTAAATAAGAAAACAATTCCTCCAATAAAAGCATCAAATATATCAATTCTTTCCCAACGATTAATAGAGCTATCACCGTACATACCGAAAGAGTTCCAGAGGAAACCTCGGGAAATAGAGGAACTTTCGAGATGGAAAGCAACTGAATATAGGCTATTTATTCTTTACTTGGCACCACTTGTTCTTCTAAACATTGTTGATAAAGATTTTTATTATGAAATACTATTACTACATTCTGCCTACCGAATACTATCAACGCCGAAACATTTTAATACAAATATTGACACAGCAAATGAACTTTTAAAAATATTTGTTGGAAATTTCAGCAAGGTTTTTGGGGAAAGTAGTGTCACCTTTAATGTCCACAGCCTACTACATTTGGCCCAATGTGTACAAGAATTTGGTACTGCACCAGTTTTTTCTGCTTATTGTTTTGAAAATTTCTTACAAAAGTTGAAAAATAGGATTCGGAAACCTACACAAATTTTGCAGCAGATAAAAAATAAATTCAGTAATTCTTCAATCGAAAAAGACGACAAACCGACAAAATTCATAAAATCTCGAACTGGAAAAATACACAGCTACCAAAACGAACATTTTTTCGTAAGCAAATTTCGACCAAACAACTTTTGCTTAATTGAGCCTTTTGTTCCTATATTGATAACCGGATTTTCCGATGAAAATGAAGGATCGATTAGGGGGAGAAAAATAGAAAATTTGAGAAGTTTTTTTAATGATCCAGTAGATTCCATTAGCCTTGGAATATGTATAGGAGACTTATTAACTAATGAAGAAGAATGGTTTGAAATTAAAAAATTATATGCCAAAGTTGTTGCTTTTCCCAAAGACACATCATTGTTGCTAATTCCTCTCCTTCACACCTGCCATTGATGACCTTAATTATTCCACATAATGTAATGCCGTTAACTTCGCAGAATCGAAATCTTATCCGAAATAAAAATGTCTGAGAAAGCTATAAAAAATCTAACTGCTAAAATGCATGGTATGTATATTCTTCAAAGGAAATAATATATTTTTAAAATTTTGTAATAAATTTAATTTGTATATGTTACAGATGTCGAGAATCAGCTTAAGGATATCAAGGAAGATTTTGAAAAATTGCACGAGCTTCTTGGCACTGAGCTCTCACAAATAAAAGTTAATCTGGAGCAAATAACAAAATCTTCCCGGCAATCTGAAGAATTGGATAACGTGTTTCCACTTAAAAATTCCGAAGAACTTTCTAAACTACAGGAAAAATTAAAGGACATGGACGATCACGGTATGATAAAGATTGTAACTAGGTTAATACGACGCGGTGGACTTTTGAAAAATCTACACAATTTAATTTCTGAAGATATAATTAAAAATTATAATTATGATGGTTTGCAAAACAAAGAGTCCTTTAAGCAATTTTATCACATTGATAATCTATTTTTTAAAGCTGCTGAGTCAGATCTCAATACTTATGATAATTATAAAATAACAATGAAAAAGGCTTTTAAAATTGAAAAACAAAAAATATATAAAGAAAAATATTTAAAGGAGAAAAAAGAAAATTGTTCTAACCATTAATTACAATTGCATTTTAACATGCATTTAATTTAATTTAATGAATAATTAATTTACTTTATGCTTTAAAATAAGTGAAGAATATTAATTTAAAAATGACTTGATTGTTGAAAAATAATTAAATTCTATAAAAATGTGAATTTTATAAAAAAGTTTAAAAGAATCATTTAAGCAATTTTATCATATTGATAATCCATTTTTTAAAGCTGCAGATTCAGATCTCAATACTTATGATAATTATAAAATAACAATGAAAAAGGTTTTTAAAATTGAACAACAAAAAATATATAAAGAAAAATATTTAAAGGAGAAAAAAGAAAATTGCTCTAACCATTAATTAGAACTGAATTTTTACATACATTTAATTTAATGAATAACTTACTTTATGCTTTAAAATAAGTGAAGAATATTTATTTAAAAATTACTTTTTTGATTGCTGAAAAATAATAAAATTTTATAAAAATGTGAATTAATTTTGTTTAAATAAAACGATTTTATTAAAAAGCTGAAAATTTTGCATATTTTTTCCATAATTTTTTTGGTTTATACTTCTGATGGTCTTCTATAGTCCTTTTGTGAAAGACCTTGTGATGATTCTGATTTGAAGGCCTTCAGTAGGTTTTATCCTAAAGGCCTTCTAATGACTTGGTATGGAAGACCTTTTGCAGGTCTTCTGTTGGTAACCTTCTTCGAATGTTATATTAAAAACCTTCGTTATGTATTCTGTTGAAGATCTTCAGAAGACCTCTTACTAAAGTTTTACTGAAGGTCTACTCTTAGAGGCCTTAAAAAAAGTCTTAACAATTAAAGTCTAACGAAGGATTTCGTTTGAAGGGCTTCTATGAGGCTTTCCAAAAGCAACGAGGATGAAGACCTAGCTCGGTAATGTCACCCTTGGTTATTTATAAATGGTGATAGTATGCGGCTGGGAGGACTGATACCTCCAAAAGAAGGCCTCCAAACCGAATATTTCCTTTGCTGGGGGTCTATTACACGATGCTATAATTCGTTCTGGCACTTTTAAGGTAAGGAACTGGTAAGGAATGAGGAACAAATCGCACGATGTGCCGTGGTATTGTGTATCGAGGGATTTTTTTTCAATTTCTCTCTGTGCTTTTTCCGTTTTTCTCTTGCTTTTGACATTTCATGGTTGTGTGGGTTG
The DNA here is from genome assembly GCA_963931995.1 of Phaonia tiefii. Lineage (NCBI taxonomy): Eukaryota > Metazoa > Arthropoda > Insecta > Diptera > Muscidae > Phaonia > Phaonia tiefii. The sequence goes on along the minus strand of OZ008367.1, from coordinate 258,950,953 downwards.
TTAGTTACTTATGTGTTATTACATTCGTTTACAAATACAAGACAATAACAAAGAAAACTTTAAAAAAAAAATGCAAGCATAGATATTATGATAATTCAACGTGTAATAGCTCGATTAATTACGAAGAAACTTTAAAAGAGAACTGAAAAATATCGCCGCACGAAATGGCATTGTGTAATAGAGCTCCTAGCCTGACGCTTCGAATCGAGCATAGTTGTTGTGTACATGTGAGTTGCTGATCGCGTGTGTGTGAAAAATACGATCATCGTCTGCCTCGTGAGGCTATGGGCTGGTTACCACTGCATTACATACATATATTAATATTACTCTCTCAGTCTTTCATTGTCTCCCTCAGTCTCTTATGGTTACCAACGCTAATGAATTTTCGCCTTCGTGTACACTTGATTTTACACAAGATTTTAATACGGTGTGGATGAGGGGAAAACAATTCATGAGCCAACAAACGGTGGTGGAAGGGGGAAAATGGCTGCCAATCGTGGTCTTAGTTGAAGGTAATGGCCAACAAATTTATATCAAGCCCCACAACTGCCCCGCAGTCACCACAATTGCCACGGAGGGAAAAATTAAATTATATCAAATTTGCTCCCACCACTCCAACTCCACAATGGGCATATTTTATAAACTTTTTTATTTTTTATAATTTTTTTATGAAGTCGGCGCCTACCGCTCCCAATGTGCCTCCTAGGGTCGTGAAATGTAGGATCGGCATACTTTTAATTCTCTCTCTAAACTATTTTGCGGAATAAACTTACCCTCTAGCTATATCTAACCCACAAGGAGGTTCCAATACAAATAGCACTTAAATATGACCGTAACCAAAAAAAACAAAAAATTTTCCACAAAATAATATTTTCGTTAAAATATTTTTTTTAATCGTGAAAAATTTAAAACGGCAGAAAGTGTTAAACTTTACTAAGTTAATATAAAGTAACATAATATAAATAATAAATAAAATGCGACATTGATCATGAAAATCGATCTATGGTTTTAGCTTTTATAAAGCGAAGGTAGTATTTGTGTGACTTCAACACGAATTGTTATTTTTTGTGTGTGTTACCTAATAATGATTATTAATGGTTATATTTGAATTGGATAAATTGTAAAGCATTGAATTTAATAATAGTTCAGATTTATAAATGTTGGCTGAAGCGAAATTTTTCAGTGTGGACTGGGTTGGCAAAATTATACAGTCGGGAAAAGGGAAAGACTAACGTATTGCGGAGGCCATTTACGGGATTTCGCTTGAGTGGAAAATCGCTGATAGCGTCCAAGCTATTTCTTAAGGTTCGTCACTACTGCTTGAGAAAATATTAGAACGAGATCTTTTCTATCTGCCATGCAGACAACATATTTCTTAACTGCAAACGAGAGAAGTGTTCGAATCCAAATTCGGCAAACCATACAGTCCGGGCATAAAAGATGATTGAGTCGCAGCCAAAGTACCAAATTGAGATCAAGTCGTTTTGTTTGGATCAATTGAACGAAAACAACCCAAAGACGACTACAAACAATTTCGTGAAATCGTTTTATTGTTTCATTATATCAGACCACAAACCATGTTCGATGGCTAGCGAAAGGTATAGACTGCCAAAAAATGTTTCTGTTCTGAAAACATATCGATTTGAACAAAAAAGGATTTAATGGACTTCGAGAGTTTACCATTTTCCTGGTAACAGTTTATGTGAAAGCTTGGTTAACACCACTAGAGGAACCTAAGCTTCAAATAATGGTTTAAATTTTTTGAAACCGGCTGCTTGTTATGATTCAATTGATTGTGTCGCAACGATTGGTGAAGAGATACTGTGGACATCTCTGGAATGTTACGGGTGAAGCGGTTGCTCTAGCATTATTTGATGCGAATATGCACTGTAACTCAGTGTTACCAGAAGCCGTCAAAAAAATTATGCCAAATGACCAAAAAATTTTTGCAAAATGGAAAGAAATTGTACTAAAAACACCAAAAAATTATGCAAAATGCAAAAAACTATACTAAAGTTATAAAAATAATTTTTTATTTGCATTTGCGTCTGTGCCTGCATATTATTTAGTGCCTACAGTACGTATATTATACAGTTTTAAGCGTTTTTAAACATGACTTTTATTGATGAATTCGTATAATTTTTATAAACATAGAAAAAACATTTTAAAATTAGTGTTTTTGATTCAAAAAATATCATGAAAATATTACGGTTTGTTTCAAAAAGTGCCGATGATTTATCTGAATTTTCTTGGGTGTGATTTATAAGACCCGTTACATTTTGATTTTGTATATTGTAGCTAGCTACACTTGTAGTAAGTCCTGAAAGTATAATCTCCATAATTTTTTGAGGAACAATCCAAAACAGCATTTTACATTAAATATTTGAACATAGAAAAAGGCCCCTTTCACACTCGGCAAGTTACTTGCGCAAGTCTCTTGTCCAAGTCTTGGTTTGTTGATGACAGGTAAGGTCGGGTTAGGGGAATAAATTTGAGGTACAGAGTTGCTTGTACTCGGAAAGTTGAAAAACTGACTTGCGCAAGTAACTTGCCGAGTGTGAAAGGGGTCATACTCTACGGTAAGGACTTTCCACAACTTTTATATTTTTTGTATATTCACGATTTTCGCATTAATGAAAAACTAAATTCCATTTCATACATGTTTTTTTATGCAGTGGTACCTTAAGGTACAGTTTTCTTTGATTACACAGTGCAACACATAAATGTGCACTCCGATTTGACTTCAGTTTCTGAATGTACTTATCAAATCTAACAAACTGGCATTTGGGGTTTTTCTGAATTAGGTCGAATTCAAATGCCCTCAGCATAATTGCAGGTACAGACTAGTAGAGAAAAAATATAAAACAAATTGGTTTGAAAACACCGCATCTCTTGCTTCAAAATCAAAAAATTGCCAATTTGTTGCGCTATTTCTCGACATCATTTATCATACCTCGAAAATTGACTTGTTTGATCCCAATTTGAAGAAATTGCCTATACGACATTATAATTTGATCAATAGTTTCGGAGTTCCCCAACAATTGTAACAAACAAGTATTTTTTCGTAAAAATTTCATTTTTACTTTCTTTAAAAAATCATGAAAAATCGAAAAGGGTGAAAAGTGTTTGAATTTTATTACTTTATCAGAAAGTTACATATCTTTTGCATAAAACAAGTCCATGGATCATGAAAATAAATAGATATTTTTCGCTTTATTAGGCTTTTGCAGCCGTCTCGTTTTTACTTTCGTAAACACTTGTTGAATGACAAAAAGTGGATGAAACAACTTATACATACTACATACTGCGTATTATTCAACTGAATTACATAAAAAAATTGTTTGAAAATATTTTCTGTAAATGATTTCTAAATGCGCCAGCTTCAGCGTTCTAATACATAACCATATCTTCATTTTCACCCTTTGCGTGAAAATTTCACGAGAATTTAATCATAAATATAAATAGTCCACTGTACCTTTGTTTGTTTTCTGACGATTACCAAAATATTTCATGTCTAGCATTAAAATCCTGTGAGTAGTTTTTCTAAGAAATTTGTACTTTAGCGAAGGACAATCTATTAAATATATGTATCATACGAAAGGGAGTTTTATGGCGCGTTCAACGGTATATAAACAGGTCCTGACACATACTTGTTTAGAAGATAATCTGTAAAAACGAAATTTTAAGTTTGAAGTCGGAGGGTTTTCTGGTATAAATGTCAGATTGGAGTAATTCTAAATATTTAAAATTTGATCCAGAACACCTCGGAAAACGTATTACCAAATAAAAATATAATGTCTATACAACAATGCTGTCCTTTTCAAAAGAAAAGATTTGATTCCAATTTTGCCCCGTTTAGAACGTAATTTTCCCCCCTTATTGAATATTTGGTAAAATGCGAAGTAGTGCTGAAAAAGCTGAATCAAATCGACTAAGGATTAAAATATGTCAATCTGCCATTTAAAAATTTTATTCTTTGCAGAGTATCCCTGAAAAAGGGATGGGTCAGGACATGCTGTGGAATGTGTTATATACCGTTACATGAGCCTTAGAAAAGCGTTTCATATGATACCAATATACACTATGTTAATGTTAAAAAATTCTTTGAAAAACTTAGAAAAAATAATATTTTAAAGATGGTCTAGCTTTCGGGAGCTAAACACGAAATATATGGGGAAGCATAATAAACAAACCAAGATACATTTTGAGGGATGGACAAAATTAACTTTCTTTGTGAGTTTCATGAATTGAAGATTATCTAATTTTTTATTCCTTTGCTGTCTGTCAAATTTTTGTTTTCAGCAGATTTCATGAAAAAAGCCACAAAAACAGCCACAACAAAAACATATAATATAACCTATTAATGTTGTAATCCATTTTAGGCTAACACATCATGGTTTGTTTTGTGTCTTGTGTCATTGAGTCTCAAACATATAATATTGAATAACAAACGCTATGTTTTGGACACAAGTATAATGTATTTGCTACAAGCTACAAACATGTTATATTTGCATCTAAGCAACAAATAAATACAGATTTTTCAGAGTGTAAGAATCATAAAAAACAACCACCAGTTTTCAAATGATTTCTCCGAAGAATAGGATATAGGGTTGCAACAAATCCTTGTTATAAAATGCACTTGTGTTACTATGTACTACATTCTTAACCTCATATTGTGTAGGCATTATCGGGAAAAGTTTTTCGGATTATGTAAATTCAAATAAAAGCAACAATTACTTACTACGTATTGTTACGAATTTCTTTATTCGTCCTTTTTGCGTTGTTTTATTCCCAATAACAAAACAAGGTTCGTTTTAAATTACGATAATTACAACGGTTTAACTTCCTTTTATTTTACTTCTATAGAACAACAGTTTACTTTATTTATAACACTTTAACAAGTCTTATATTTTACTATCAATTCGCGTTGCTCACTTTACGGGGTTTAATCACAAACTGAACTCTCCACTCCAAAGACCTCCGCTATTTATACCAACTCACCATACTCAAATGAAGGTATATCTATCGAATTCAAGAACCTTCTAGAATCTAGATGTTGTTGTTGTTGCTTATCTTTGTAGAACAATCTCGAGTGGCGGAGAGTTATCGTTACTGAGGTGAATTTATGGTACTGGTTTAGCAAGCTGGTATGTTGTTACAATGCATACTTTCAGGCGCAGCACTAACCGTCTGTTATTTACATACTGTTAGTAGAGTCATTAACAGCAAGCAAAAGCTTTTACTTATTCGTAACAGTATTATGAAACCCAAGCAAAAAATTATAATTATTGTCATAATTATACACCTTCACGTAATTGAGAATAAAACCAAAACATTCATTTATTTTCACGATCCATATCTTGTTTTATTCATAAGATATTTGGCTTTATGATAAGATGATAAATAATCACCTTTTCCTCTAGTTGATTTTTCATGATTGTTTAAAAAGTAAAAATAATACACATATTAAATATGTATATGATAATTATGATAATTTTTATGATTATTACGATTATGATTATTACGAAGATAATGTAAACTTAAAGTTTTTCAGATTTGTTTCCCTTAAATTTGTATCAGTCATAATCGAGCTATGATAAATTATGTGAAGAAAATCTCAACAAATTGAGAATTTCTCGACAATTTGAAGCACTAAATGATGTATATTCAAAGAACTTTTTTATATCCCCCCCCCTGGTCAATACCTATAATTACGCAGACGGCTGGAAAACAAGATTCCAATTGGTTAACTAGATGTAGCCGAAGTCAATTTGATCTTTTTTACATACCCAAAATTAAATTTCGACCAAAATATTCACGATTCGACAAAATCCGAATGCGAGATAAACCAGAAAAGCCCCAAATTCCATTTTGTTTATTTCGATAAGTAGAGGGTGGATCAAGAAGTTCGTTATTTATCGAACTTCCTTCGTAGTTATATGAAATGCAACACTGCTGCCATCAAGTACCGTCTGTAAGTAGACTACTGTCAAATTTGGAGCAAGTTCCGTCATTTACTTTGCGTTTAACAGCTGTTCAAAACAGACAACCTCGTGCAATTTTTTAAAAATGGAAAAAAGTGAATTTTATGCGGAAAAAAACAGTCACTCAAACCAAGGAAAAGCTTGATAAATACTATGGGAACTCTGCACCATCGATTTCAATGGTAAAAAAGTGGTTTACTGACTTTCGTTGTGGTCGCACTAGTACAAATGACGCTGAACGTTCTGGACGGCCAATTGAGGTCTATAAATAAAAAATAAATGGTTTCCCATTACATCCCATGAAGGAACCGGGGAGAACTTCTCACAATCACTGAGCTGTGCGCTTTCCAGTTTTCACTCACTGATTGGGACCTACAGTTTTACACCGATTCCGAACGGTATTTTGAGAAGCTTTTTCATGGCTATATACTCCAATTGAGGTCTATACACCCGAAAATGTCGAAAAAATCCACGATACGGTGTTGGCCGGTCGAAGAGTAAAAGTGCGTGAGATTCTTGATGCCATAGGCATTTCATGTGGCAGTGTGGTTTCAATTTTACATCATCAGTTGGGTTTAAGAAAACTGTCTGCAAGGAGGGTGCCGCGTTTGCGCTCAATTGGCCATAAACATAATCGTGTGACAACTTAAACCGATTGTTTGGAGTTGTTTAACCGGAATTTGAAGGGGTTTTTGCGGCCTTGTGTAACTGTGGAAGAAACATGGATCCATTACAACACTCCGGAGACCAAGCAGCAGTCTAAACAATGGGTTTCCGGCTCCGAAGAAAGCCAAGGTAAGTTTGTCGGCCAATAAGGTGATGGCAACAGTTGTTTGGAATGCACGCAGGATAATCCACATCGATTACCTTCAAAAGTGAAAAACAATAAACGGCAAATATTATGCCAACTTATTGGACTGATTTAACGAGGATTTAAAAAAACGTATCCTAATTTGGAACAAACATTACCACTTTCATACTTTTGTATTGGAAGGGACTAAAACTACCTGTTGGCTTTACTTTGTTTGCAAAAATTTTCTACATAAAACCAAAAAAGTTACGGGGAACATTTTGTGGGAAATTATATACACCGATATTCAAAGTTGTTGTTTAAATTTGAGAAATATATTGTTTTAATTACCAGTTATTATGAAACATATAAAAACTTCATCTACGCCAATACATGTAATTTTGTCATACATAGTTAGATTAGTTTTTAATTTTTTCCCCGAAAGTATTGCCCACGTATACTCATCACATCAAGTGGTCTTATACTTATACCATTTTTGTACGAAATGTAATGTAAAAAGTGTGCAGTAAGTAGCATAGTAATAAATTTATCTTATTTTTCAAGATATATCTGCCTGTATGGCCAAAAATACGGGATCAGTCAAAACATTTTTGACACATGAGGCCAGAAAATGCATTGAAAATATGTTTCGCTTCTATCCTTTGGTGTGTGGAGTATCATAAGAAATAATATGTTATTAATTTATGAATCATAATAAACACGTCCGGTGGGTGTTTCAGTTTAAATATTCGATATTTATTCAAAAATATACTTATACGAGTACATGTTATATGTTATTAAGCATTAAAATTAAAATAAAAAACTTGGAAAATTTGTTGATGGAAAATTGTACAATGTCTCATAAATTATACTAAAAATTTGACGAAAACTATAAAATTTTGGAACAATTTCGTGAAAATTATGCCGTAAAGTATCCCAGCAGTCTTTTGGGCAATGCATTACATTTATAATCTAATATTTCTCTCTTAAATAAATAATATAATCAGAAAAACTCATGGAGGCAAATAACGTAAGAGTTTCCAAAGACAGTTTACGTAATATGATTCGAGTGCTTTCGAAACGCAAACTAGGTTTGAAAGTTGTTCACCTAAATGCTCAGAGTATCCATAATAAAATAGATGAAATGAGATACTTATTCAATGGTTCCGATGTAGATGTTATATGTATATCGGAGACCTGGCTTTGGCCAAAATTTCAAGATTCTTTATTTGCTTTGAATGATTATCAATTATTTCGCGCTGATAGAGGTACTCTAAGTGGAGGAGTCGCAAAAGGTGTATCAAGTATAATGAAAATGAAATCAGACTTTGGTGATTCAATTGAATTTATTTTTGTAGAGATCTCAAATGGTACTGAAAAATTATTAATTGGAACAGTTTATCGTCCAAACAATAAATTTTGACAGTTTAATGGAAAAACTCAATGTGTTATGTTTGGATTAAACCAACATTATAGTATGTGGCGATTTTAATAGTAATGTATTAAGTGATTGTTAAATTATATCTGATATGCAATCCGTGGGGCTTGATATAGTTAACTCCACGTGCCCTACTCACATTCATCTAATTCATTGATAGACCTATTTTTTGTCAGTTCGCCTCAACGAGCATTACTTTACGACCAACTATCGGCACCCATGTTCTCTAGGCATGATCTGTGCTTTTTAACGTTTGATTTTAGTTTAAATAAATCAATGGATATTCTACACTATCGTGATTTTAAGAATTTAGATTTCAAGGCTCTATACCAGGATCTTATAGCCATAGATTGGGATAGTATTTTTTATATATTGTCAATTGATGACCAGGTGCAGTTTTTGCAACACCATGTCAATGCCCCGTTTTACACACACGAAGAAAAATCATTAGGAACTGACAATGTCCGTGGATTGATGATGAAGTTAAAAAGCTGATGGACCTGAGAAATATTGCTTTTACACGATGGAAAAGATTCAAAATCCCAGAGTTACATCAAGTATATAAAAATCTAAGGAACAGTGTAACCGCAATGATCCGCCTTAAAAAGAAGAAATATTTAAATTATAAGTTCGAAAATGCCCTGAACTCCAAGCAACCATGGAGACAAATTCAAGCCATAGGGCTGGGAAAACAGCGTACAATGATAGATAAAGATGATACCATTAACGTTGATCAGTTGAACATAGATTTTGTTAATATCCAGTTACCTGAGCCAAATTACGACTTAAACAATAACACTCGTCCTTCTGAACAATCCCCGGTGTCAGGTTTTGGGTTCACCTGTGTGACGCAATTGGAAGTAATGCAAAGTATAAATGAGATTAAATCCAATGCTATTGGATGTGATAAAGTAAATCCAAGATTTTTAAAGATGATAAGTTCCTATATTTTACCGCACATAACACATATATTTAACGGCATTATTACAAAGTCACACTTCCCAAAGTCTTGGAAAATTTCAAAGAAAATACCAAAACCGAAAAACATTAGAAAACACCGTCCAATTGCAATACTTCCCTTTCTATCCAAAGCCTTTGAAAAGCTAATAAATAAACAAGTCAGATTTTATACACAAAGTAATTGTTTATTGACAAAGTTTCAATCCGGTTTCAGAGAGAAACACAGCTGCATAACTGCCTTACAGAAGGTTTCTGAGGATATAAGATCGAATCTTGATAGCAATAGAGTTTCGTTTCTAGTTTTGCTTGATCATTCCATGGCATTTGACACTGTAGATTGCAAAATACTGTGCAATAGACTTAAAAATTTCTTTAACTTTTCGTCCACATCGTGCCAGCTTCTTAATTCGTACCTGACTTTGCGATCTGAATTTGTTTCAGTAGGAGATAAGTATTCTTCACTGGTTCCCATAAATAGCGGAGTGCCGCAGGGTTCAATTTTGGGGCCATTGCTGTACTCCTTATATAGCAACGATTTGCCAACTCAGGTTAAACACTGTTGCATTCATATGTACGCTGATGATGTACAGGTTTACATAAGTTCACCTAAAACAGATTAGGAATTGTATTCTAAAACTTAACGCTGATCTTGCAGTCATAGATTCCTGGGCAAAATCTAACGGGTTGAATCTGAATCCAAGTAAGTCGAAATGTCTGATTCATCTAATAATTTCTTCTTTATTAATACTATACGTCTTTGGAATAATCTCTCATTCAATGTATAATTAATTTCTAACGATAGGCAATTTAAATCTGCATTATTTGAACTTTACAGAGCGTAGATAATGATATTTGGCAATATCTATTAACCATTTTAACTGCTTGTAATCTTTCTGTGAAACTTAATTTATTACTTTTATTTTAGTTTTTATTAATGTAAATATTTAAATTTAAATTTTAAATTTTATTTTATTTTAAGTCATACTGATCATGCTATTTCTAACACAATTTTAGTTTATTTTTTGTACTTTTACTATTATTTATTATATTGTTTTTCTTTTCTTTCTTTTTTGCAATAATTTAAATAATAATTTCTTCTATATTAATTGTGATTTTGTTTCTTTAATTCTAAATGTAATTTATGTTGTAACTCTTATTTCATTGTTTAAAGTATATACCCTATGCTTAATATAAGACAAAGTCTTGTGCGTAGGTGACACAAATATATAAATAATATATAATAATATTGAAATCGAGGAACACATGTATTTACTAATAAGTGAGTTGAGGAGTCGCAGAATAAAACGTGACTTTTTGAATTTATTACAAAATGGTTTTTAATGTCTTTGCATGAATTTTGAAAAAAGAGATTATAACCAGAGTTGGAAAAATGTTGTAATTTTATCGTATGATCAGCTGGAAAAAATAATCTTGGATTTCCCAACATTTTGAAATAATCAAAAAGGCACGTGTTGTTTTGCGACTCCTCAGTTTGTAATGGATTAATATCCATTCCTTCACTTATTCTGAAATTGAGGAAAAACTTTATTCCGTCGTAAGCAACATAGTAACGAGTTATTGCCCATTTATTTGCTTATTCTATAATTGTGGCAAACGTACATTCCATAGCAATGTAAATTGTAATGTGTTATTGTCCATTTATTTTGTTATTCTACAACACTGTAGGTAGGTGAAAATTACGCACCAAAACGCCGACACATTTGCGCCAAATATGTCGCTTAATACATTCTGCCGGGAACGTGTCGATGTTGTCAATATAATCGCTGTACTCTGGTGAGCGATTTTTGCAAAGAACGTTTCGTTCAGTTTCATCTAACATTTCAGAAAAACTCGTATCTCTTAAAAGTTTCCGTATATCTGGACCGTTAACTACACCTATTAAAAAAAATTGATATAAAATATATTGCAGTCACACACTTTTAGTTACACAAAATTACCCTCTTTTAATTTTTCAATTGATAATTTTGGAAAAACGTTGTTTTTCAAGTATGGTAATGCATTTTCGTTAACGCGAACCAAACGATATAAAAAATTCTTTATAACTGCCAGCTTGATATGAAGATCCGGAAGCATAATTTTCTGAAGGAGGATCAATGGTGGACGAATTACATTAAATTCGCCAACAACTTGCGAATCGCGATTTGGCCAATCTCGCTTTTCGTACTGGTTGCATTTTGCACGGCTGTCCCATTTACAAAAAATACACATATACTTTGTATAGCCAGTTTGCATTCCAGCTTATAGTGAAAGAACCTTAAAATCACAATTTCCGCTCCAATTGTGTTCGTCATCACTGATGCGTTCCAGAATTAATTTCATGGTATCATACGACTCATGCATTCGAAGAGCATACATCAATGGCACTGGTTTAACGCTGCTGCTTTCAAATAGCAAGACTACTTTTAAGCTTCTGGTTGAAGAGTCTATGAAAAGACGCCATAAAAATGGATTATAGTTGCAGATTCTCATTGCATTCATTAAACCGGGAATATCTTGACAATATGCATAAGCTGCGTCCTCGGAAAGCACGAAATAAGGCATAAATGGTACTTGCCGGTATTTGCAAGATGTAACTTTTACACCTGGTGTCAGCACGTTGACGCTTCTTGGTTCCGAAGCCAAAGTCATTGCATTCATTTGAGATAGCTTCAGATTTCGAACGATTCTATCTACACGTTCCTGCGAAATTAATGATGGATATTGTGTAACTGGCTGAAGGTAATCAGAATCAGCATGATGTAATGATGTTGCTGAAGTTTGTGATTGTACTTCATAGGACGCAGTATCATATTGGTATGTCGATGGATGTACTGGGACAAGCAATTCATCACTGTGTGGAACTGGTACGTGAGCACTTGGCACACCTTTGTATATAAATCCGGAGCGTTCTATGAGAATAAATTATTGTGTATTCCATATACTATAGTCTATCTAAGTGAACTTACTGTTTCGATTGAGACCATTTACATCGTTCTGGATCGGTCCATATCATTGGAAGTCCAAATGGCATCGAATATCGCCGTAATTTCCACCATTTGTGTAATGCACTACAACATGTGATCAACATTTCGCATTTCTTCAGCGGGGGTAACCAATAAATACTGATTGTAAGCTTTGAGGGCATCTTCAACCATATGTCGTCGATGATTTTTCGGTGTAAATTTTCCACACACAAAACAAAACATATTTAATTTTTCGCAATGTGATCTGCATTTTTCGTCACTCATTTTTCTATTTTTTCAAAATGGTCAATAAAATGCTATATTTTTGATGTGTTAACATCTATAGCGGCGGGTAGGGACTAATCTGTCAAAGTGAACACTGTGATATATATGTTGTAGCATCTGTTTGTAATAGGGATGCCAATCCCAAAATCCCGAATCCCAAAATTATTATGGCCGCAAATTGTAAGAGGTAAACTAATTTTGCTTCCAAATAGATGTCTATTATTTCAACGGTTACATTTTGTCGAAAAAAATATATAAATTGATGTAAAAGAGATTTTGCAGGTTTTTCCCCCAAATAAAATCAAAAATCACCTTAAATCTACTACAAATTTAAAATCGATATATCTCGTTATTTTGAGCTAACTTTTTAAAACGGAGTATACCACTGGATTCTATGACCCAAAAATTAGTTGGGGTGTCTCGGTGTTTTTGTGTGTCATTTCAAAACTTCCAATTTTACTTACAGTGTAATAATAAAATTCGTTGTCAGCTAAATTTAAATTTTTGGATTTTTTTTTAAAATTGTTTTCCCTTTTTGATGTGTTAACATCTATAGGCGCGGGTAGGGACTAAATTCACAAAGTGAATATACAAACACATTTTGTCCCACTGTGATCACACAGATTGTCCGACTGCGATCACAGATTGTTTGGTGTTAAACTCGTCCGAAACGGCAGGACCGATTTGAATGAAATTTTGTGTTCGTATGGTACCGTGGCTCCAAGACTACTTACACTATCTACACGATCGATGCCGAATTTTCCATATGAAAACTGAATTTTTTCACTATGGATACGCCAACTCTGAAATCGAATCTGAAAAAAGTGGGGCTAAGATTGGATGCCGGGGCTCTCAGACTACTTATGGTATCCCCATGGTTGATGCCACTCCTGTTGTTTGTCACATATGCCCACACGTCCTTTCCAGAATTCTGCACATGAAATCTAATTTTTTTCACTACGGATACGCCCACTCTGAAATCGAATCTGAAAAATTGTGAACAGGGCTGGATACCGGGGCTCCAAGACTACTTAGACTATCCCCACGATCGATGCCACCCCCTCCAGTTTTTAGATATCTCCCCTCATCCACTCCAGAATTATCCATATGAAATCTGCATGTTTTCCTTACGGATACGCCCAGTCTGAAAACGAATATGAAAAAGTGGGGGCAGGGTTGGATACCGGGACTTCCATGCTACATATGGTGTCCCCATTATCGATGCCATCCTCACCGTTTTCCAAATGTGCCCACTCAACCAATCCAATATTCACAGCCTTGCGACAATGTCCCCATCCATCCAAACCATCGTCTTGGTTGTGCCATTTCTGGACAGGTCAGGGGGTTTTCCATGACGTGTGCAAATTTTGTTGCGGTTGCTTCAATATTTTCCGGGAAAAGCTAAATTTTCTCAGCAGGTTACAAATTAATTTGTTCCTAGCCATTCACAATAAGCAAAATGGTTGGTGTCTTTGACATAAACGTTTATAACTTCACTCACTTTCATATATGTATATTGCTGTTCTTGTTCATTTGTGATAGCTACTCCGCTCACAATCCAAAAGGTGATTTTTTTTTACTGATTTGTTATCCCGTTGGCTACCTGTTACGAATGATTTTTTTACAGAAATTCCACGCTAATTCACTCCTTTCTTTCCTGGAATAAACTACAAAAATTATTGTTTTAAATCTATTTGGACATGTCTATATGTATTAATTTTCAACAATTAAATTCCAACACAATTCTGCAAGCATTGAATTTAGTTTTTAGTATTACTCCCGGACTTTTTCATCCCGGGAATTCCCGTTTGCAACTCTAGTCCCTTTTTTTTATAAAATTTTTAGAGTTTTTAAGACACTTTTTTACCAAAAAAGAGAAAATGTGTAATGTGTTACGAAATCTAATATTTGATGCATCTAACGAGAATGTACTTCTTTTTTTAAATTTGGCACCTAATATCGGTGAGACTTTCCTAACTTTTACACCACCCATCTCCAAATGTTGTAACGTGACGTCATGACGTCCGTACATAATTACAAACACTCACCGCCATTCCCACCCGTATACGTCCCTGGTCTAGCAGTCACCTAAGCATACACAACATCCATCAGTCGCACTAACCACCGCGAACAATCACACTCACTGACAACATACAAGCTCTGTCGACGAACTAGTTTTAATGGCCACACTAGAATGAGTGATTGGATGCAATTCTCATTTGCGTCACTACAGCAATGGTACTTAATGTTAAGGTTGACTAGACTAAAGTCGTCGCCTCCGAGCGAACTACTAGACAAGATTATAGCATTTTGCCTGGCGCTCTAGTTCTGCAAAGGACAGGAGCACATTTTGGGATCCATTCTTTAGTAAAGACGGTGTAAATACATTTGCTACACAGGAGTTTCGGCTCACTGTTCCTACACAGGGGCTTCGGCTCACTGTTCCTACACAGGACTTTCGGCTCACTGTTCCTACACATGGGGTTTCGGCTCACTGTTGTCACCCAAGACTAGTGTTCTCCAGCTAAGAGGAGTGTTCTCACCGAGTGAAGCAGTTGATGTTATTCCTGTAAATCAAATTACTTTGTAAATTAAATATCAATAAAGAATCTGAATTCGAACCCCCCAGAAAGGGTAAACTACTCTGTTCTTATTTCGAAAGGTTTGGTGGATCCTAACGAAAGACTCTGGACATGGCTGAGCTTACCTCAGCCCTAGACAAAACCACGTTACAAATAGCGCCCGACCAGGGACCAGGCTTGGAGTCGCAAGTCGGAAAAACTACTGTCGCCATCGATGGAGAGTCTGTCCCAGGAAATAACATCAACAAGGATACAACCCCACATCTGTCATCTTATTCACTCGGCTGGATATACACATTAAAACGAGAACAGCTACTAACGGGTCCGCCATCTAACGTTTTTTTTAACTAGTGCTTATTTCGTGAATGGTACCACTTAGCGCATGTCTGATTTGACAGATAATTAGTCTTATCCTTCCGCTGAACGAATATGGTTGTGTATACACTTGCACAATGCTGGGAAAAATGGGCCTGCGATCGACTTACAGAAGATGCCGATTTTGCCAAAAAAATCATCTTTTCAGATGAAGCTCATTTTGCTCTTGGCTGGTATGTAAACAAGCAAAATTGTCGCATTTGGGGCACAGAAAACATTGAGAAGCCAATGCACCCAAAACGAGGCACTGTTTGGTGCGGATTTTGGTCCAGAGGCATAATTGGGCCATTTTTCTTCGAAAATGAGCAAGGAGTGGCCGTTACAGTCAATGGTGATCGTTATCGGGCCATGTTGTATGAATTTTTGTTCACAAAAATTGAAGAGGAGGATATTGGCAACATTTGGTTTCAACAGGACGGCGCTACGTGCCACACAGCCGAAGGTACACTCGATGTTTTGCGCCCTGTTTTTGAAGATCGCATTATCACCCGCAGAGCTGATGTCGTTTGGCCACCTCGGAGCTGCGATTTGAAATCGTTGGACTATTATTTGTGGGGTGCCCTCAAAGATAAGTGTTACGCCGACAAGCCAGAGACAATTGACGCTTTAAATTACAAAATTCGTGGAGCCATTGGTGAAATACAACTGCATACAATCGATAATGTGCTTAAAAATCGTGTAGGCTACTGCATGGCCAGCCGAGGCAGCCATTTGAATGAAATTATTTTCCATTATTAACCGGAAGGATTGTACTTTCAAATACAAAAAGAAATTTTTAGAAAATATTCAGTAGTTTTTTTTATAGCATTTTCAAAAAAATAAAGTTATTTGGCGGACCCGTTAGTTTAATTTATATAAAAATTGTATATATAATCGGACGTATCTCTGGAACTTTATGTCCTATCGAGTTGAGATATAGTTATAAGTGTATCAATGAAAAGTAACTACACAGATAATAAAAGGAGCATCCGTGAGAAAGTGGATTCATGATTGATTTTTAAACACAATTGTGCATAAATTAGGAAGATTGTACTTTTAGCATAACACTTTATAAAAATTATGAGATGTACATCACATTTTTTAAATAATCACATTTGGTTGGAGTGCAAAAACAAATATGTATATATTTATTTTATGTCTTTACGAAATTTCCCGTGAAAGCGGGAATTGAAAATGAACGAAATTCCTGGAATGCATTTTCTACTCGTACGCAACTAATTTTAATTTTTTTTTGCGAAAATCAAAGAGAAGCAACGTGTGCATAGTGCCCTAGGCTCAACAGGCAAAAATAAAATGATCCATACACTGAAAAAAGTCAATGACGATTTTTGTAAATACAATTACTCAAATTGTACGACAGTAATTGCAAAATTTTTTATTAAGTCATTTATTTATTTGAGTAGAGAATTTATTAACTATTTCTAACATTATCGATTAAATGACTAATTGAGCTGAGAATAAATTTAATCAATATTATATAGAATATGCAATTTAATTTTTTATTATTAAAAAGCGTCCTGCAATAATATATAAAATATTTCCGACTCTTCAGGATATTGATAGTTGAAGACAAAAAAGTTTTAAGTAATATGTGTACTGCATTTACTGTAGTCAAAATCGATATTTGATCTCATCAAACAAAATATGCTTACTTTTATTGGCTATATTACAACCTCATGAGGTCAGACGTCTTACACATATTAATTTAAACAAACAAATTAAACAAATTTCAACATATTCTTCCAACTGGCTCTATCCTTCGCCTTTTCTCGCCAGTTGGTAACACCAAGGATACGGAGGGATTCTTCTGCCTGGTCTTTCCAGCGGAGTCTTGGTCGTCCTCTTTTCCTGCTTCCATCGGGTACGTTATCAAAAATCTTTCGCGCTGGCTCATCTTCATCCCTTCTGATAACATGGCCTGGCCAACGCAATTGGCCCACTTTGATTCGTCTAGCTATGTCCACGTCAGAATAGAGATTATATAGCTCTGCGTTCCAGCGACGTCGGTACTCGCCGTTTTCCCTAACAGGACCATATATTTTACGGAGGATTTTTCTCTCGAAAACTCCCAGGTGTTTTTCATCCGCTTGCGATATGACCCAAGTTTCGGAGCAATATGTCAAGACAGGTAAAATGAGAGTCTGATATAGCTGGACTTTTGTCCGTCGAGAGAGGGCTTTGTTCCTAAACTGCTTGCTGAGCCCAATATACCATCTATTTGCAAGCACCATACTCCCATTTATCTCCAGTCTGACGTTTTTGTCCATGTTCACGGCGGATCCAAGGTAGACAAATTTATCTACCACTTCAAAATTAAATCGGTTGTCAACGTTCACGTGCGGACCAAGTCGATAGGTTTCTCTAGTCGTTGACACCATCAATTTTGTCTTGCCCTCATTAACAGCAAGACCCACCTTCGCTGATTCCTTTTCGATTCTTGAAAATACTGCAGTAACCTCTACCAAATTTCGCCCAATGATGTCTATGTCGTCAGCATACACCACCAACGTATGGCTTTTCGTGTTAATGGTCTTGTTCGTATTTACTGCAGCCTTTCTCATTATTATCTCCATTAAGATGTTGAAGATTGCACGAACGTGTGTCGCCGCCTTGTCTAAGTTCTCGCTTGGTACAGAATGGTTCAGTGAGGTCTTTCCCCACTTTCACTGCTGATTTGGTGTTGGTCAGCGTCATTCTACAGAGGCGAATCAGTTTTGCCGGAATACCAAGTTCAGATATAGCTTCGTACAGTTTTCCCCGTATGGGGCTATCGAAAGCAGCTTTGAAATCGACAAAACGGTGGTATGTGTCGATTTGCTTTTCGTGGGTCTTTTCCAGGATTTGGCGTAGCGTGAATATTTGGTCAGTTATGGACTTGCCGGGTCTAAAACCACACTGATAAGGTCCAATCAGGTTTTCAATAATTGGCTTTAGTCTTTCACATAATACGCTCGATAAGCCCTTCTACGCGATGGATAAAAGACTGATACCGCGATAGTTGGACCAGACACACGGATCACCCTTTTTGAATACAGGACATAATACACTGAGACTCCAATCGTCGGGCATAGATTCCCCCAGCAATATACCGCATACCAGTTGATGCATGTGGGCTATAAGTCCTTCGCCACCTGCCTTAAAAAGTTCAGCGGGTAGGCCATCCGCACCAGTGGCTTTTTTATTCTTCAGGCGGGAGATCGCCGTTCTAATCTCGTCTTGGTTAGGGGGGGGGGGGTACAATCTATACTATCTTCCACTATCATTACCTCCTGATCTTCAGCGGAAGAATCTGAGTGGAGTAGTGCTTAAAAGTGCTCTCTCCACATTTTTAGCACACACTGCTTCTCAGTCACCAAATTCCCATTCTCGTCCTTGCAGGAGGGCAGCCCATTATTAGGCCCGTTGGTCGATCATCTTACCATCTGGAAAATCTTTCGGGATTCACCATTCATCCTGCACATTTCGGTTCTTTCAGTCTCTCTCTGCTCCCACTGCCATTATTTTCGCCTAGATAGTTGGTTTTCCAAAGAAAGGGAGATTTCCAAAGAAAGGGAGATGTGCTTCCACTGGGCATCTGGGTCGCCGAGAGAGGGGGTATTCTGCTCTAGCAGGAGGGAGAGTTTCGGTCGATAGGACATTGATATCTACGGTATTTGTAGCTTGTCAATATCCAGCTTTTCCTGTGTTCGGCTTCGTACGTTTTTCGCCCTGCTCAATCTCGTGCGAACTTTCGCAGCCACCAGGTAATGATCCGAGTCGATATTGGTACCTCGAATCACACGTACATCCATTACACTAGAAGAGTGCCTGCCATCTATTACCAAGTGATCAATCTGGTTCTTCGTCCGTTGATCAGGAGATATCCAGGTGGCCTTATGAATGTCCTTATGCTGGAATCGTGTGCGACTAACTACCGTGTTCTTTGCAGCGGCGAAGTCTATCAGTCTTATTCCATTATCGGAGGTGGTATCATGTAGACTGTGATTACCGACGGTTGGTCGAAACACACTTTCCTTTCCTAATTTGGCATTAAAATCGCCTAGAATAATTTTAATGTCGTGGTCGGGGTAGCGTTCACATACTTCCTCCAGGCGCTCATAAAATGTTTCTTTGACCTCCTCATCTTTATCCTCTGTCGGTGCGTTCACACAAATTAACGATATGTTGAAATATTTCGCTTTGGTGCGAATTTTGGCTATGCGGTCACTCACTGGGTTGAACCTTGAAACTAGGTGTCGCAGTCTCTTGCCTACAAAAAATCCGCACCCAAATTCGTGCTTACGCTCATGGCAGCTGTAGTAAATATCGAAGTTTTTCTTTATGGTGCAACCATATCCTGTCCATCGCATTTCCTGGATATGCACCGATTTTATATTTGAAACGTTACCAACTATCAAAAATTTTGGTTGAATATTACACTTTTGTAGGCTTAAAAGTTTTAATTTGACATCTAATTCGGCATATGTGTCAGCTAGTATGGCGAATGATTCGTGGGAGTCTATTATTGTGTGCTTCTTCCTATAATTAGCACCGCTTTCGTCAGCAGCCACTCTTTGCTGAGGAGGAAAATTTGCTGCCAGAAAATTGCAAGGAATTTTGTTTCTACAAAAGATTAATTAGTTGTCATTCACATATAAAATTACAGTTAGGGCTTTTCTAAATATTACGTGAATTCAAAGATATATTAGGATGACCCAAGCTTTTTAAAATAGAGCTATTATTTATTTATATACAGCAGAATTACAATTTTTCGCACTGGACGCACGCGCACTCTAAAAAGTATGTCAGAAGTCAATAAATCATTTTACACAACTGTCGCCAAAAAGTTTTCTGTCTTCTTTTTTCCACCCAAACATGTGTTGTTCTTGTTGTTTTATTTTCGTAATAATTTCGTATATTTGTTGTTCAGCAGCAGAACTTTGTAACGACTTTTTGGTGTTGCAAATTTCTCTATTCTGTCTTGGACAACGATAAAAATACTCCGTTTTTTAAGAAAGTTGTAATTTCAAGTACACCAATAATTGATTCAAGTGAAATCATAATTGATTTTCATCGCCTGAAAAAGTAGTTCACATTTCCTAAATTTATTGAGCCAAGTATTTATTTAATTGACTTAAATAATGAAATAATTGCATTTTAGTATTGTTTTCAAACAAATCAGTAATTGATTTATTTTTGGGAATATTTTTTTCTGTGTATAAACAATGCATAAGTCAATCAGATAAAAATACTTCAGCGTTAGGAGAGGTTACTTTTGGCACACCTTATAGATAAAAAACATTAAAATCGGTCTATTAACAAAATTATGGCGGCTTGCAAAATATTTCCGAAGCCTATGTGGCCAACATAAGAGTACAGTCATAGAGTAATACTTAAGAGTTTCCATTACTCTCTTCGATGCCTCTTCATGACGACGAGGTAGTAGGCCATTTCATAGTGTTTTATTTGCTGCTATATTCTACCAATTTTAAACTTTCGTTGGACATAAAACGGACAGAAATCAAAGGGAATGCGTAGTTTCGTCCAATGCAAACAACATAATTTAGCTGCCATTAGTGTCCATAAACACTGTTTAAAATTATTTTCTGTCTTCTTTGCTATCTCATTCTCCATCATCGACCTAGTACCTTTTCGATCAGCTGTGCCATAGAATCCCCCTGGTACAGTCCAGCGATTTCCGTTACTTGCTCCATTTCGTAGAATACTTTTTCAGTAAACGTACATACTTATAGTACATAGATCAAACTGGTAGTGTAGTATAACAGAGCTGTGATTTTTTGCAATAACTACACAAGTCGGAAAATTAAATTTGTAAATTTGTATGAGACAGTAAGGCCTACTCTGTGGCATAACAAAACAACCAAAATGCGTTCCATGAAAATATTTGTCTCCGTGTTATTGTTTGAAATTTTTTAAATCCGAATGCTTTGACATTATTATCTGAGCCTCGGCAAATACGATATGGTTGGTTATTACAGAAAGACACCGAATTATCCTACCGAAAACATTTCCGTATTTAAAAATATATTTACCACATAAGGTGCTAACCGTAGAGAGGGATTTGTTATTTTTCTCTCTCCTAGAATGGCATGCGCAGTGACAGAGAGAGATAAGGATATATTCTCTATCAACTATAATAATGTCAGTATTGCCAGGTCGGCACTTTCATGCTTTTTTATTAATTTTTTTTGCACCTTTTTGAAAAAATTCTACCCTTTTTAAGCAAAATTGGCACTTTTTGTGCCGTGTTAATTATTTTTTAAGTCCACAATTTTTTTAATGACGTTGAAGTTCATAGTCTTATACGTATTTTCTTATAGAATTTGACTTTAGCAATTCTCATAAAGCTCTAGTCTCCGTCAATTTATGTAAACTATGAAAAACGGAAACACCGAGGAATTGCAAACTTACATTTATTTTTTATGTACAATCAGGGACTAAAAATTAAATACACCTTTCAATTTTGTAGTTTAAAGAAAAGTAAACTCTTCACTAAAATGTTAAATCTGCAGTTTTATTACACTTCCTGAATGATCAAAAACAGAACTAAAAATATTCATCACGAGTTGGGTTGCCTTTTTCCCCTTTTCTTCAGAAATGAACTACCGTTACAATTTTTGTTACTCAGAGTTGTTGGTTAGCATTAATTAGTGGATGGGCAAAGGAAAAAATTTACACTCAAGCGTTAAAATTGTATTTATAAAACAATTTAAAAACGGCAAATCTTATCGTGAAATTGGTAAATTATGGAATGTGTCATTTCGAGTGAGCAAAATATTTTCAGAAAATATAAGCAGAACGATACAGTAGAGAATTTGGATAGCAGTGGACGACCGACGATTTTCAGTTTTTATCAGATTTACCGTTCTATTTAAGATAAAATAAATATTTTTTGTTTTTGATCATTCGGGACTGTAATAAATCTTAAAATGTTAATGAAAAGTTTACTTTTCTTTAAACTCCAAATTTAAATAGTAAATTTAATCTTTAGTATCAGTGAAGAAATTAGTTTTAGAATTAAAAGTAGACCGAATCAAAAATAATGTTAAAAATTCCAATTTGTTCGATTACACAGTGTGTAATTTTTTAAGTCATGGCAAAATAATCATATACGGACACCGCTACGCGATAAAAGATCGATAAAAAACACCCCTGTCTCCCAGTTTTGCCCAAAGTCCTCCAGTTTTTTTTTATGGCCCCCAAAGAAGTGGGGCCTCGGTATCATTTTTGCAAAAAAGTGATCATTTTGTCAAGCTCATATCTTGCAAACCGTTCGGAATTTTGATTTACTCTCTGAGGCAAAGTTGTAGGTCTTGTCATAAAGAACAAAAATTGTCAACATATAAAATCAAAAAAAACTTCATCTTCAAAGGCAAAATCGCAGAAAACTTTAAAAAATTAAATTTTTTTTAACCTTTATTCCCCTGTTCAGATCCATAGGTAGCAAACCGTTCAAAATTCAAGGAAACAATCAACTACAAGAATGATCCTAAGATCTTAGTAAACAACTTTGTAGAACATATGAACTTCCTAGGAATGATTCTTAACTCCGTTTAGGTAGCCCTTAAATAGCCGCAAAATTGAAAAATTTCCCGAAAATTTTTTCATTTCATTTGTTTTTTCTTTATTTCAACATTGAGATACTATACTATCTATTACCAAAACAATAAAAAATATTCGTATTATGTTTATAATGTTGATGGCCCTGGACTTGCAAATCGCACTCTCTTAAGTTGTGGATCCAAATCGTCGTCCGAATCTGACTCTGATTCAGAACATATGGTGTCCACAAAAGACTCTGGTGCATATACGCGGAAGGTAAATCCATGCCATAGAAAGAACATCATCAAGCGATGATTCAAAGTTGATCTTGGATAACTTCCTAATGTCAGGGCAGTACGCCTGTTAAATGAAGACAAAAAATAAAGACAGAAAAGAAAACATTAACAAAGTGAAATAGTACAATGAGGTGAACAAAAATTCGTTTTAAATTTACTACAATACCTTTTTTAATTTTGTCATCGCTACGCTTTGGGAAAACGCTTTTCAAAAAGTCGAATTCGTTTGGGCAATTTACAACGGCCACTTCGATGAATTTTTTTAACAATTCCCAATTTTATGTGGAGCGGTGGCAGCAAGATGTCTTCAAATCACAGCAAATCTTCCATTTATTTTCGTAGTATTTGCATTTTTCCATTAAATTTTTCAATGTTTCATAGCTTTCTTTCATGTTAATACCCATTGCTAGCGGAATGGAAGGTTTTCGGTTCGACATATGCAACACCACTGCTTTCAAGCTTGAAACAGAACCATCAATATATAATCTCCACTCACTAGCGATGTAGTTTATTCCCATTTTTACCACCAAAGCTTTTACATCGTTCCAGTAAGCGAACGAATTGTCATCATTTAGAGTGTAGAGGCTCTGAAATTCAGCTTGCCGTTTGCGGTACGCCGTAGAGTTCACATTACCATGTGTGAGTTTTCTTTGCTTTAAAAACGCTGTCAAAAATATGGCAAGTCGCTGCGATAGTCCCAATATGGCCACAACGAAATCCATTTCCATTTGTGTTATTAGTTGTGGTCCATCTCTTCCCTGTTGGGGCTCATAATCGGTATCAAATGGATCTTCATAAGTAACACCACTTGCTATAGTCATTCCTGTACATTCTGTACTACGATCTGGAGTTGTCGGCCTTGGTGATACAAAATTTTCAGATGCAAGCACTGGTAGTGTGGCTGTTACACTTGCTTTATAACTTTTGTTCCTCTCAGCAAATCGATTTAGACTACATGTGTAATTTACGCATTCATAGCAACTGGTTTCATCATGATCACCTGGGAGATTAATCCAGTTTACCGGCTTACAATACTTCATACTATGTTTGCCTCCATTCAACCATGCCATGAGATTGTTATAACATTGGCGACACACTGTATTAGGTGTGTAATTTTCACCGGTCAGGTCTTCTTCGTCGAAAAACTACTTATATGCTTTCTTGAATGCACTAGTTAAAAGATTCTTTTCCTTTTGCAATGTTGTAGAACTATTTTTTCTGATTTGATGACCGCAAACGTAGCAAAATAAATCAATATTTACACACTGCATATTGAAATTGTCAGTTGTCAATGTTGTGTGCGAATTATGCTGTAGCACTTTCACTTTTTTTACTTTCACTTTATAACTTTCACCGCTGAGGTCTCGTTGACGTCGCGCTGTGTAATGCCTCGATGTGAGCGTCGTGTCGCTTTTATATTGTGTGCTACGTCCCTTCTGAATTCAATGCAGATGTTTGCTCCCAGGTAGTTTTTTGATAGAAGTTTGTTTGATTTTATATGTTCACAATTTCATCTTTATGACAAGAGCTACAATGTGTTTCCAGGTATTTTTTTATATTTTGGGTTATTTTTATGTGAATTCAATGCAGATATTTGCTTCCAGGTAGTTGTTTGTTAGATTGGGCACGGGAACTCGATCACCAGCTTGAGAATTTTTATTAGAATCCACTTACTATCAGTGAAGGTACTGTGCAATGATACCCATCTCAACCAGATCGGATAAGAAATGGGTGAGATATAAGCGATTATATACTCATGGTATAAAGGCCTATATCTCAAGAAGTTGGATCGGCCTCCTTAAACAAACTTTCGGGTTTTAATCAGCGCTGTAAGCCCTACCATTTTTCATAAAGTAAATTTGTTCGTAAAAGTGGAAAATAAAAAAAACGCTTTTTGGCCGATTTTTCGCTCATTTTTTAAAGTTTTTCGTGATTTTGACCTTGAAGATGAAGTTTTTTTTTGATTGTATATGTTTACAGTTTTTGTTCTTTATGACAAGAGCTACAACTTTGCCTCAGAAAGTAAATCAAAAATGCAATTATAAACCCGAAACATGGCAATTTAATGTTAAAAAGTTATAGTAGACATCAAAAATATAACCCCTTTTGTAAAATATTGATTTTAAAAGTCGTTTTTGAGTTAGTAAGACTTTAGCACCTTTTTCGTTGATCATTTAGCACATTTTTCTGATAGCTCCTGGCAACCCTGAATAATGCTGGCAGTAGCAGTAGGTGATTTTACAGTGCGGGCAACAACAACACGCGCTTTGATTCGTGACTCTATCTGTCAAATGCAATACAAATGTATACCAACTAAAAAGTACAAATGCAAAAGACATTGAAATTGACAGTTGGAGTCATAAAACGAAATAAGAAAGTAAAATCATTATTCATAATACACAACCTGTATCGAATTTCAATCATGCTTCCAATTTTTCCAACATTTACTCAACGGAATTAGGTTATTGGTACTGCCTTTAGTCAAACGGGCTCGTTGGATACGTTGGCATCATGATGTCGCATAGCGCAAACAATGGTTGTGTGCGTAGGTAAACGACAAATGTGTTAACCATATTTTCTTTCATTCAATTACAAGCAATAAAAACCCCATTAAAAGTAGCATAAAAAAAGATAAAAGGTTTATAGTGAAACTTCAAAATACTTATGTATATTCTCCAGAGTGTACTTAATAAAAGCACGGCCGTGTGCGAGCACCCTTACCAAAAAGCACATTTTCTGTAGTACTTTTTAAGGGTCGGGTCAGACTGGTAGATAAATCGTTGGATATGTCTAAATTTTCATTTGGGAAAACTGTAACCTTGAGAGCGATTTGCAAACAAAATTAACGGACTTATCATACAAATCACATTTATTTCACTTGCCGTTTTAGACATCGCACACTAAACGATAATAATTCGTTAATAATTATGTAAAATGTACCACAAATAAAAAATATTTTAAAAACATCATTCGTCAGGTCTTAATTTGGTCAAGAACTGAGGTTGAAAATTACCGTTTATGTGAAAGTGACTTACATGATAAGGCCATTAGATTTCAATAGAATTTTGATTTTGCTCAAAAAATTATGCGATGAGGGTTGCATTTTTAATGAAACGAACAAAAACAAAGAAAATAACAATAAAAGTTTTGTAACTTTTGTATTTAGTTCGTCACAGAGAGAAAAAACTACCGCTTAAACTGGAAGAAAAACAATAAGACAATAAGATTGTCTTTCCCTTTCCCCATACAAACACCAGGCAATAGCATTTAGAAGAGCTCTTTTTGACATTTTAATAATTGTTAGTTATTTTTTTAACTTTGTTAAAATATGTTAATAGTTTTTATAATTTGTAAATTTGTTTTTTAAAAAAACTTTTTTTTGTTGATATGGTTTTTCTTCTTATTATTATTTATTGCTTTATTGTTTGGTATCTCCCATGTTATGAAGTACCACTGAAAGTCACATACTTTAATTATAAGATCTTTGTATCTTGTTGTATGTGAAACCGATTAAATAAATAATAAATAATTATCGTCCAAGAAGATTGCCCCTTTAAAACCATAAGGACGATCTCTCTGCTTTTTTTTTACAAGTAACCACAAATTAATAAGAAGGACTATCCTTATTTTTAATATGAATCTCTTTGAATTGCTGTGGAAATCATATAGAATAAATGTAAAATAACATTTATTTTAAGGAAAAATCGCCAAAAAAATTTTGCTCCAAGTTATCCACATAATATCAAGAGGAAACCATATTGTGTTTTTTTAATTGAATTTCTTAAAAACTATATGAAAGCCACGTACAAATTCATATACATAAACAACCTCTACAGCGATATTGAAATAATATGTGGATATCATCATTTTATATGGTAAAAAAATGTGAGCACCACATTACTTTGGTATTTTCAGGCGATTCCCATGATGTTTTATACAAAAAATATGATTTTCTAATACAATAAGGGCACCTATTAAAATATTTCAATAATTTTTTTTTCTATGAATTCAAAGAGATTTCTCTATGGAAATGAAAATTCATATAGTTTAAGTATTTTAAAGTGAATTCCTAGTAAAATCGTTCAAAAAGACGATCTTCTTGATGTTGCCGAGTCATATTTTTCTCTGTGCACTTTGCAGACAGATGTTTTAGAATCCTTCAAAAATATGGGGTGACGGAAGCAGAATGATCGAACGATTTCTTTAAACGCAAAAGCGGTTCATTCCATATCGCTCTCAGCGAATCGTTCCGGTTGCACTAATAGTTCAACAATTGATTAAGCTAGATTTATAACTTGTTTACATGCACTCTTTAATCATGATAATGTCGTGATCAGTGTTGCCGTTTGAACATTTTTTTCCGACCAAAATTTTCCCAAAATCCGGCCAAAATTGCCTGCTTCCGACCAAATTTGAAAATTTAATTAATATTTGTGTTTTGTGATGTACATTTTACTTAATATTTAAGTAAAATAAAGATTTCAGATATAACACATTTGCATTAAAGAATTCAGGCATGTAAATTAATATTTATGTAATGTAATTAATAATTAAATGCATTAAAATTGTAAGAAAAAAATGTTTATTCAGTCTTTTTAACATATGCTGTTTTCATTTACTTATGTTATAATTCAAAAAGTGAAAGTTCTTGATTTTACATTTGGTTAGGTAGGTCCCTTTTGGCTGACCAAATATAGTGCGGATTATTCATTTTGATAATTTGTTTACCCGACATAATACCGTTGACAGTATTTATTTCCGGTTTATTCCTTAGTTTAGTTTTTATTAGCGCTAGTGTGGAAAATTTGCGTTCAGAGGCGGCGGTACATGCGGCAGAGATAACAAATTAAATAAGAAATATTTGAGAAACTTTTCTCATTTAATCCGTTTTTATAGAAGCTATTTTTTTTGCCAAAAAGCATTAGTGTTTAAATTGGCCAAAGTTTTTATATCGCTGACATATTTTTCAGTCTTATTTAAATAAGTTTCCGCATATATTTCTGCCTTAGTGCCAATAAATATATTACAAGTATCAGGATGATTCTGGTTATTTTTGTAATCAATTTCTAGTTATATTATTTATTAGTTCTTTTTTTTGATAAAATTGCTTAATATTAAGAGAAAATTCGATTTTATGCTAGTGTATAAATACGGTAAACGTGAACTTTCCGCTTGAAATTCTTTGTTAAGATTATTGGCAATGGGTTGGCAATATGTCAAAAATAAAAAAATAACATTTCATTTTGCGTATCATATCCTCCGCAATAACACCAGCAGAAATTCCTTGAACTTCATATACACAGGAAATGAAATACAATTTTAGGCTATCCCATTGCTCAACGATTCTTAATACAACGCCTTCCAGCGAAAGCCAACGGGTGCTGCATATACCTAAAATTTTATGCGGTGCAACTGAACAATACTCTTGGAATTCTTTGAGTTCGCTGACGCCTTTGGGACTGCGAGAACAAAAGGTGTATATCTTCCGACACAATTTTTCGATAGACGATGGCAATGTTTTTGTGGAGGAACTGGAACAGTGATGTAAAGCGTGACAGGAACATTTAATGTAAAATAATTCTACTTCTTTTTCAAATAACGTCTTAAGGCCTCTAACATTACCAGACATAGCATTTTCTCCGTCTGTTGACAATCCTATTAGGTTCTTGAAAGGAATTTCACATAACACAAAAAATTCTTTAATTTTATCAAATGTTGACTGCGCGTCTGACTTAGTAAATCCCAACATTGTCAGAAACTTATCTTGGATTTCAAACTCTGAATTTACATAACGCGCGATTAAAGCAAACCATTTCTTCGTAGAAAGGTCGGTAGTTCCGTCCACAATTAAAGAAAATGTTGTTTTTTGTAATGTGGATATTACATCATTCCTTGCCTGGTTTCCAATTTTGTTTGCTATTTCTGTGGCCTTTGTCCTTCCGCAATGCATTTGTTTTGCAATTGCAGAGTCCGGGCAGCACTCAACCAATAATGCAGGAAGATAGTCCATCAATATGAACGGCAAATTGTGCTTAATGCAAAACATGACCAACGTGAATTCTACATGTTTCACCTGTTGCGACTTTTTTTGTTGTTTGTCGATATGCAAATGTTTCTTTTTGGTGTCGTAGTTTTGTACATGCGTTGTTGTCTTTTCATGATTTTTCAGATGTGTTAAATGTGCAGCAAGTGGCTTGGAGCATGCAGTACAAAATGGTGTACCATCCCTATCCTGCAGCCATCCGAAGTAGTAAGCCATTCTGATCTAAATATCCTTTTAGAACATTACGGATTATCAGCAAAAACATTTGCATCACTGTAAACAAAAAGATTCATTATTTTACCAAAATTTGTTAATTTAAACAACTTTACCTACAAGTTGCCTCATTGTTGTTTTCGGTTACTGCTTCCATTTTTTTCTTTTTATACCCTCCACTGTAAGTGATAGAGGGTATATATCAGTTTGTCATTCTGATTGTAACATATAGAAATAAGGCTTTGCGACCCCATAAAGTAAATATATTCTTGATCCTTATAACAACCGGAGTCGATATAGCCATGTCCGTCTGTCCGTCTGTTGAAAACATTCTCACGACTTCAATCGGCGATAACGCGGTTTGGTTTTTGGCCAGAATGTTCCACGTATTCCTGAGCAGTTTGGTATTGAAAATCAGCGAAATCGGTCCATTGGAAAAAATTTTATGATTGGAAACGTAAAAAAACTCATAAAATTTTCACATTAATTTTTGTAGTTTTATACTAAACTACTCCTTTTGCCGTGTGGTGAATTTCCATGTTGAAAATCTTTGTTATTCTTTATAATAGGTATGTAAGTATTTTAGAATGTTTACATGTGTTTCATGTGTTCATACATTTATATGAATTTTGTCACACTTGATCTAAGGTCGATGTGGCCTGATCGGTAAAGGGTTGCGCGTTGGAGTCTGGGGTTTGTTGGTTCAACTCTCGTCCCTGCTTGTTTTTTTTTTTAACAGTTCTTCAAAAAATGCTTTTTTATTTTTAAAAAATGCTTTGCAGCATGTTTTTTTTTTAACAGTTCTTTAAAAAAGGTTTTTTTATTTTTAAAAAATGCTTTTTTATTTCACTTGTGAAAAATAACTTATTTTTACTTTTTTTAAAAAAGTAAATTTTCTTAAAAAAAGTACATTTCTTAAGTACGTTTCAAAGTACATTTCAAAGTACATTTCAAAGTACATTTCTTAAGTACATTTCATTAAGTACATTTCTTAAGTACATTTCTTAAGTACATTTCTTTCTTAAGTACATTTCTTAAGTACATTTCTTCTTAAGTACATTTCTTCTTAAGTACTTAAGCATGTGAGCATTGAGAGCAATGCATTTGTGAGCATTGTAAGCATTTGTGAGCATCCTGCATTTGTGAACAAGTAATTGCATTTGTGAACAAGTAACTTATTTTTATTTTTTTTTAAAAAGTACATTTTCTTAAAAAAGGTCCTTTTTAAAATTTAATATTTTGCTGGTTAACACTAAGGTGGAGGGTATCAAAGATTCGGCACAGCCGAATTTAACACTTTTACTTGTTTATTATGTATCTAAAATTTATGTTTATTAATAAAAGAAGATTTTGTTGATTAATATTTATATTTACATATCCATAGTTCAATCCTCTAATGCACATGCAGAATGTTTTATTGTTTTCCTATTCCCTATTCCTATATTTCCAAAATGCTGACACTCATAAGAAATAGGGCGAAGAAGCATAACACAAATCGTCACTAAATTAAGCTAAACGTCGTTTATAATTTAATGGCCAACAGCGGTTAACGTATCGCACAGTTCACTATCACTGATCTAATATAAACGTCGTTAATAACTACTTACCCGTCATCGAAGTGCATAATTTATTGGTAAATGGTAAACAGTGTGGAAAAATTATTTTTAAGATAAAATATATGAGATTTTAAATAACCTATGCAGAGAAAAAAATTTTTGTCACGACAATAAACAGCTGGTGAAAGATCTGTTTGTCAAACTTGGGTGCAATGTTTTTGGTAATTATTGAGCAATTTGCTTCCATTCTTAAAGCAAACGCTGTACATGCTCTTGAGTTCCCCTCTGATTTAAAATTATAAAGAGACTAAGAAAACTGGTACTTCCATTGCATTGCCGAAGTCGCTGCTAGACTCTCCCCAAAGAGCATGTACAAGTAGAAAAGAAAAACCCGCCGCAATTTGGCAACCCCCGTAGTAGAGAACGAAAAAGTCTATGCAAGTCACTCAAACGCATTTCTCTCTCGCGTCATAACTTGATTATTTCATACTTTTTACATACTTTATGTAATTTTATTTAAACATGGTTGGAATTTCTATAGTTAGATACTGTAACATCATTAGACCACTGCTCATGTATTGAAATATTCAACAAAGAGAGTAAGAGAGAGAGAGCAGAGAACGAGGCGCTTCAATTGTTTTTTTTTTGTTCTCTTCGACGATGGTTGGTAAATTGCGCCGGGTTTTTCGTCTCTACTTGTACATCGTCTTTGCTCTCCCCAGAGGGAAAATCCCTAAAAACGGGCGAAGGCCTTCAGCGCCGAAAGCTATAGTAAACGAAACACAATGCAGCAGGTGTTGGACCTATTCGAGAGGAGAACCTCGTAAGTTGAGAATTTTAGTTCAATCACGTGAGTTTACTTTGTTCAGCTGAACAGAATGAACTAGTTCGTTCATTTAGTTCACTAGTTAATTTTTGTTCGATGTATAATTACCGTTTAACAGCTCATATGAGCTGTGAGCTAACGACTTCATTTAGGTTCTAGTTGTAGTTTTTGTACTTCTACAGTGTTTTGGACGATGTGGTATCTTTTCATACTAAATCGACATATTAAAGACATTACTTGATGGACTATCACATTATTCAGTTGTGATTACCAATAATTGTGTTCAGTATCTCCAAATTTTGTGCATATCAATTGATTTGTAATTCAGTTTTGGTTGCAAGAATTGAAATATTGAGTTGAGTCGAGTTTTAGTTCTAACAATCAAATTATCCAGTAGTGGTAATTATTCTATTTGTTCGACCAACGACAAATGTAAAAACTAATTCGGTTGTGCCAAATAATATATTGGAATGCTCAACTAATTTCTTCAATTTAATGGCTGCCACAACCATTTGTTGATGCCATATCCCATTACGAATTTTAAAGAAAAAACAAATAAAAACTATTTTTTTTATTAAAATTATGCATTTTATATTTAGATATAAACAAAATTATTATTATTTGTAACCAGGGTTCGAATGCACCATATTTGATCGAAAATATTAAAATATTAGGTAACATTTCTGTATTAATGAGTGTATTGACGTTGACTGCCATCTAGTACTGTGTCTACTTGTCATATTCGTGAGGCTAAGATTAAATTAATTTTCAATAAATTTTCCCGGGTTTTTCATAAAGTGGACCAACTTTTGTTTAAAAAAATCGACAAAATAACAGAATCGCTAAAATAAAAAATGGCTATAACTCGAAAACGGCGCGTCGAAACTAGAGTGTCCAATATCGAAACCGAAAAACCGGTTATCCGTATTTTTTGCTCTTAACCGTGTGCCGGTTTTTAAAAAAGGTAATTTTCGAACAAATTGGAAACCGGTAATTTGACTTCTGTTAACCGTTTAATCCGGTTTTCCTTAATTGGTGTTCATATCCTTAAAGAAATTAATAATAAATTATTTGATTTTCGATTTTTAAAGAAATTTTGGAATTAATAGCCTGTTTCTCGATATCGAAAGAATGCATTCGCAACGTTTGTAAGCGAAAGAAATCTGATTTGGGTTTCCTAAATTCAACTTTATGCGAACGACGACTCGAACGAATACGTAAAAGTTTTCATACAAAATGAGGTTTCT
The DNA here is from genome assembly GCA_963931995.1 of Phaonia tiefii. Taxonomy (NCBI): domain Eukaryota; kingdom Metazoa; phylum Arthropoda; class Insecta; order Diptera; family Muscidae; genus Phaonia; species Phaonia tiefii. The sequence goes on along the minus strand of OZ008367.1, from coordinate 258,917,853 downwards.
CAATTTCGAATGAGTTGTCAACACTGCGAATGGATGTGTCAAATTCAGGCACTTGCTGTTTTGTTTTCGAGTGGCAAAGAAATATAAAATGTAAAGGGGCCCTTAGACCTGTGGATAAGTTGCTCGACTTCATGTTGACATTAACTTCGATAACTACACATCAACTTCGATTTTGCCCTTACACTCTCAAACTAGTTGAGGCAACCTCATTTTCTTGTCAGATGTCGAAATGAAAGGTGGTGAGCGCACTGCGAAAATATCACAAATTTTACGAAAAAACCCCATTTTTATTTTCTTTAAATGATTATAAATAACACTACAAATCATATTTATTTAGTTTATATTCTTCCGATAATGTTTAATTTGATTATTTTTTGGTTGATTTATTTACATTTTGCGATAATGTTGCCTCATGAACGTTTCTCACCGAAATGCGTATGAAAGTTGATGCAACTTCCCCTTACACTGGTGGATAAGTTGATATCAACTTCAAAAAATCAATAAGGCTTTGATTTTACATCAACTAGTTTGTACAAACCACCAACTTCACCTTACACCATGGATTAGTTGATGTCAACTTGAAGTCGCTGCAACTTATCCACAGGTCTAAGGGCCCCTTAAAGGAAATCAAATACAAATTTTCAAATTTAAATGAATGGCAAATTATAGTCTGAAAAAGTCAACGATGCAGCAACTGCAGGCACTAGTTCACCATATGAAAAAAACCCAGAGTTTGTCAGCGGAGTGCCGGTTGTTGGAGCCGGCAAATTTTTGGTGGAGGAGGAATGCGGGAACATTTGGTTTTAATTTTTTTTTTCAATTTGTTAGATTACTTTTGTTTGTTTACTTTGTCTTGTTTGTTTTGCTTTGCTTTCCACTGACAATCGGTATCAATAGATGGGCAGGGTTGTATTCAATTAAGCTTATACAATAAAGTAGTATTTTTTAAGGAAATTGTAATCAGATGAAAAATGTCGATCTGGCAATTCATAAATGCGTAATTACGTAACAGATACAAATTGACAGACGTAACCGAATAAGAGCGAATACTTAAGAGATAGAGAACCCCTAATTGAATCAAATTCGAGTGACTATCTTTCGTTCGCTTATGTTTTCACTCGACATCGAGAAACAGGCTATAAGAAACATGATTTCTATTCTCAAATATGATTTTATGTTCCAAAAAGTTCTAATCGACATTTCCAAACAATTTTTTTTAATCAAATTTCAAAATGATTTTATGACTTGAATAAGAAATATCTACAAAATATGTAAGAATTAATTGAACTTTCCAAAATTTTTTTTTCAAATTTAAAAATTAAATTTATTTTATAAATAAATGTTTTAAACCTAATAAGATTTTCATAAATACATGAAAATCTTTTTCAAATTTGAATATGATTTTCCGAATTTAAATCAGTTTACTGTAAATTTGATCAAAACTTTTATATTTTAATGTAAACAACATGCAGTCCAAATTGGAATATGACATAATTGTTTTATTTAAATTAAAAAATAATTGTGATATTTAAATGGAGTTGTGAAATTTCGAGTTTTAAACATTAACGAGTATATGAAATGATCGCTGAACAAATGTATTGTAAGTGCTACATGTAAAACCCGGTTTCACCGGTTTTTGCCAAAATTAAAAACCGGAAACCGTTTTCTTGAAAACTCGATTTTTCGATCAAACCCAACACTCTAGTCGAAACGCAAAAATAATAAATTATTTACCTCCACAAGAGCCTTTAAGCACAAAAATCTGTTAAACTAACATTTTCCAAATAAAAAATCGCTATGTTAGCGATTTTTTTAAAAATAAGTCATCCCGTATGAAAGACATTTATGGGTTAAAGCTTCCTATGGAGTTAGCAAAGCTATTATTTTTCCGATTGGACGCACCGTTTCCGAGTTATAGCCATTTTTTATTTTGACGTTTTTCTTATTTGGAAATTTTTTGAAAAACTTATTTTCCACACGATTCGACCCACTTTATGAAAATCCCTTAGAAGCCATTAAAAATTGTTATTTTTACGATTGGACGCTCCGTTCCAGAGATATTGGCAGAAGGGTGTTTTAGCGATTTTTGTTCGAGAAATTTTAGTTTTAGAGATTAAAAAAAAACAAGGTGATTCAAGACATAAAAGGCTCTTATGGAGGTAAAAAATAATGTTTTGCGGTTGGACGCACCGATTCCTAGTTGTATCCATTTTTTTAATTTAGCGATTTCTTGAAAAAAAGATTCTTCCACACGAATTACACCATTCTATGACCAACCCTTAGAAACTCGTTTCCGAGATATAAAAATTTTTTTCACATTTTCGAACAAAATGGTTATGGCTTACCTTGGATCGCCTTTAGATAATGAGTAAACGTTCAGTACCCATTCGCCACGGTGATGTGTTTGGGTTGCACAAAATACGAAGTCTGTAACCACATACAAACAATTTATAATTTAAAGGCCTTATTCATAAATAGTTGTCATAGGGTTGTTAAAAAAATTGTATTCATAATCGAAAAAACCTTTGTTAAGAGTTCTCTGGGTTTCCCATTACATTCCAGGACCGAATTGGGAAGAGCTTTTTACAACCAGTGAGCTGTGCTCTTTCTAGTTTTATACTTACTGATAGGGACCTACAGTTATTATACCAATTCCGAACGGTATTTTGAGAAGCTTTTTCATGGCGAAATGGTCGATAGTGTCGCCGTCACTATGAGAGGTGACCGCCGCCGAAAGAAATGTTTAAGGTGGTCAGAGAAGGGATCGAACCCAGCATCTCATGTACTAGCGGCGCGCACACTTACCATTGCACCACCGACGGTCACTAATGTTCACACAGTATTATCTTGAAAGCCCTGTGGTTGAAATATCACAACTTTTAAAGTGTTGTTCTGATCATTTTGGAATGTAGCAGACATTTGTAGAGGGGGAGTCAGGCTTTCAGAATGTTGCATTAAGAGGTACTAGGGCTCTATAGTCGATACAAACCGTCATCTTTTCGATTATTTAAAATAAAGGGTTTTTCAACAGAGACTCTTCAAAAGTAAATCGATAGGGACAGCAAACGACGCCATATTTTTTCCCGCTCTTTTGACATTTCTCTTCAGTAAGGTTTGCCATTTCATAATGGATAGATATACGAGCCAACCACGAGTCGAAATTATTAAAATTTACTACCGAAATTTGGAGTCAGTGGCCTCAACTTTAAGAGCGCTACGTCCAATTTGAATCCACAGGCACAAAACAAAATGTTCCCGTGCCAGTGAGACAAAGAAGTGCCCGTAGTGTCGAGAAAATTGCTGCCGCTGAGGCTTCAGTTCAAGAAAGCCCAAATGTATCTCTCGTTGTTGGCGTCGTTGTGGCGAATTTTGCGAAAAGATCTTGGCCTACATCCTTACAAGATCAAATTGACGCAAGAACTGAAGCCGCTTGACCACCGTAAGCGTCGTATGTTCGAGAATTGGGCTGAGCAACAACTTGAAAATGATTCGGATTTTCATCGGAAAATCATCTTTAGCGATGAGGCTCATTTCTGGCTGAATGGCTTCGTCAATAAGCAAAATATGCGTTGTTGGTCAGACAGCAATCCACACGTAATCCATGAGTCATCATTGCATCCCGAAAAAATTACGGTTTGGTGCGGTTTACGGGCCGGCGGTGTCATTGGGCCGTACTTCTTCCGTGATGATCAAGACCGGAACATTACTGTGAATGCGAATCGCTACCGTTCAATGATAACCGAATATTTTTGACCCCAATTGGAGAATATGGACTTGGAGGACATGTGGTTCCAACAGGACGGCGCCACAAGCCACACAGCAAATGCCACAATCAATTTATTGGAAACCAAGTTTGGTGAACGTGTTATCTCACGAATTGGCCCAGTCGATTGGCCGCCTCGGTCGTGCGATTTGACGCCGTTAGATTATTTCCTGTGGGGCTACGTCAAGTCTATGGTCTATGCCAACAAGCCAGCGACGACTGATGAACTTCGTACGAATATCGAACGTGAAATTGCAGCAGTATCGGCCGATTTATGCTTGAAAACCGTCGAAAATTGGGTTCAGCGTCTGGACTTCTGCAAGCGTGCCCGTGGTGGCCATGTAAAAGAAATCGAGTTCCATACATAATGGCATCGAACGTACTTTCACAGGAATAAAGAATTTCATTGGTATCTAAAACCGGTTTTGGTTCATTTAAAAAACTTTTGTAGCGCTCTTATTGAAAAACCCGTTATATGAAAAGTCCACTTTTGGATTATTTGAAAACTATGAAAAGGCCTCTGTTCAAAGAAAGATTGGTCCTTCATTGCTTATACAAGCGCAACCATTCGCTTAGAACGACTCCGGTTTTAACGACCATCTGCTTTTAACGACCAATTTGCGCGTCTGCTTTGGAATGAAGTTTCGGTTATAACGACGATGTAATTTCTGCGTATTGTATTTTTTGGTTTTCTTTCCATTTTTTGTCGCCAGCCAACCCTAAGGGTAAAAACCGGTTTTGTTCAGCACAGCCATCATAAAACGCGCATATCTCTGGGACTCTGGGAGGGAACACGTTTGGGGCATGGGATCGGTCTCATTCGATGCTCAGATGCCACGTCAAAAAAAAAAAAAGAGAAAATTGATTTGTTTACCCTTAGGTCCCTTTCTCTATGCGCTGTCACAAATGTATAATATGGGGAATCACAGAATTTGTTTTCGCCTATCTCAAACTGAGTGTGGAAAATATAAAGAAGAAAGTTGCATACCAGTTTGAGTCGTGAACGCGAATGGACATATGAACATTCTTCCTTTAATTACCAGCGGTGTTAAAAACAAGTTTTGTAATTTACATAAGAAATTGTAATCCAGATCAACCAAACGCAGGTAAGGCACTTTTACTTGGATAAATACTGGGTAACTATCAAAGGTCTGCAACAAAACATTTGTTTTGTCGCTGACAATACTGCGCACACTTCATTGCAATATGCAGTAGTACACTTTTCTTTTGTAAGGCAACGTATAACAGTGACAGCAATAGCAAAGACAAAAACAGCACACTGTTTTATTTCATGTAAACACAACATACCAACCTTATCAATGTTTTTATATACAACAAGTGTGACGTCACACATCATTATGACAGCCTTGTCGACACTAATCATTTGTTATACACGATGTCAAGACGCATGTGTAGCATAAAGAACATACACACGTTTGCGTTGCTCTGGAACAGCGCAGTGCAAATGGAAAAATGTAGTTTACAGTTAACTTTACAGCCAAATTTTAATTTCAGTAAGAGGTTGAAAAACAGAATAATTATGTTCATATAATTAAATATTTTTTTTAACTTTAGGCCAATATATCTTTAAATAAAGATATACTTGAAGTAATATGTCTAAAAATTTTTATTTTGTTTCTTCTATATTGAATGACCACGCAATGTTTTTGAGTGAGACCCTGGCTGAAGTAAGAACAACAACAACATTCTCATAAGCAAACCACAGCCAATGAAAAAAAATTTAAATAACAGCGAGTGTAGTACTGTTAACAACAGTGACATGTAATGTTTGTTTACTGTTTGAGTAAAACATTCACTGTCTTCTTTTGATTCTTCTTTGTTTTACGTTTTGGTGTGCAATGAGCTGTTTTCTTCTCTACAATTTTTTTTTGAAGTCGTTAGGCATGGTTCAGTGTGTGCTTGGTTTTTCGTAGTGTGTTTTGAAACCATAAACAAGACACTCATTGCAACCCTTTGGTAAATATGTTTGAATGTGCATATGCTTTTTCCAGAATGGACGTTAAAAAACGTAAAGTGTTCTCCATAAAAGAGAAGGCTGAAATTTTGCTGAAACTAGAATCTGGTTCTACAAATGCACCATTAGCGAAGGACTATAGTGTTTCGCATTCGACTATCATTACGATATGGAAAAACCGAGACGCAATTCGTAAGTGTTTTGAATCTGAGAACATGCAAAGGAAACGTAGGCCGTCTGCTCAAGATTCTAATATAGAACAAGCCCTTTTGCAATGGTTCAAATGAAGGCAGAGGAAATAGCCCAACTTCTTGGAAAAGTTTGCAATTGCACTGAAAGCTGGATTTACCGTTTTCGAGAGCGCCATAATATAGTTTTAGGAACAATTTCTGGTGAGGCTTGCAGTGCCGACAAAAGTCAATGCAGCGACTGGCTAGTTTCAGTATGGCCTAAAATACGAGAAGTGTATCAAGCAAAAGACATTTTTAATGTGGATGAAGCAGGGCTCTTTTATAAGCTTCCACCCAACAAAACCCTTAAATTCAAAGGTGAAAGGTGCTGTGGTGGTAAACAATCAAAGGAAGGAATAACCTTGCTGGTTGGAGGTAATATCTAAAATGCCGCGGTGTTTCAAGCATGTAAAATCATTACCTGTAGATTATAAAGGAAATAAAAAGGCATGGATGACTTCAGAAATTTTTGAACGCATTTGGCGCGATTGGGACAGCGGTTTGAAGAAAGGTAAAAGAAAAATTTTACTGTTTGTAGATAATTGTCCAGCACATCCAAATGTTCAAAATCTGTCTTCAATAAAATTAGTTTTCCTACCACCTAATACAACGTCCGTCATACAGCCAATGGACCAAGGGGTAATTAGGTGTTTGAAGAGCAATTATCGCAAACAACTAATGCTAAAAATTATTCGCGATACAGACAATAACACACAAAGCACCATTACTTTGTTAGATGCTATTGACATGGTGGCCTCCGCTTGGCAAAGTGTAAAATCAACAACAATAGCTAACTCTTTCCGACATGCGGGACTACTTCCAGCCGAAAGTTTGTGCCCAGATGCAGATTTCGAAGATGAAGATGATATTCCTCTTTCGTTGCTACAGGAAACATACAAAAATATGCAACAAGTAGCCGAATGTATTGATTGGGATGAGTTCGTAAATGTGGATGACAATGTCGTGACATCGGAAGAGCCTTCATTGAGAGAAATCGTCGAGAGCACAAAAGAAAATGAGGAAATTCACAGCGATAATGAACCAGATGACGATGATGAGCCAATCAAAATTCCCACTAGGACAGAAACCTTGAGTGCGGTGCACACTTTAAAACAGGTTTTGTGATTTGGGGGTTCTGACATATCAGAGAGTTTATATAGTTCCGTAGAAGTTATTGAAAGTAAATTATTACATGAAATTCTTGTAAATAGAAAACAAACCACGATTCCAAACTATTTTCAATCTCAAGAAACATGAATATACATGATAAAAAAAACTTAAAAATATTGTGTGCACCTATCGGATACAACGACGTTCGGTTATAACGACGAATATTTACGGTCCCTTGGCGGTCACTATAACCGAATTCTACTGTATTTCAAATATAAAAAAGTCGACTTTTCAACTATATTTTTAGGTTATTTAAAGTATGTGTATGAAAAGTTGATTTTTCAATTGTTCGAAATACCTCCGGTTCACTTATTTAAAGGAACTAAAAATACCATATTCAGCAGCCTGTTTCTTTGTAACCGATTGCAGAATTTTAAAATTGAAATGGAAGCTAGACATCTTGAGATATTAAAAAAATCAAGACAATAGTGGTTTCTTAACTAAAGAAATTGTTTTGAGCAATTTTTTTAAAAAAAAGGAAAAAAATGTGCTATTTTTTTTTTGGTTCACTTGAATAAAGGCACATTATTATTTTTTTCTTACTTTTAAGGTATTCGACGGTTTTTTGTAGGGAGCGTTTGTTTATTGCAATTTATTACATCTTAATCATTTTACGAGTCAAAATGGCAAAACAAAAAATTTTAAATCTATCGGGAAAAATTAAAATCGATGTTTACCGTTCTGAAGAATTTTCTAACCGCGCAATATTTCTCAAGATGTCTAGCTTCCATTTCCATTTTAAAATTCTGCATTCGGTTAGAAATTGCAAAAGATACAGGCTGCTGAATATGGAATTTTTAGTGCCTTTAAATAAGTGAACCGGAGTGTATATGTATGTACTGTATATAAGTATTAGAAATCAAAGTGAGGAGAGCAATTCGTTTCCGATTCCCTCGTAACATTTAAATCGGCAATGGTGTTTAATATTTAATAGTTTGAAGATTTAAAACCTGTAATTTTCGCTCGGCAGCCGAATTTCAATTTTCAAAGATTTTAAAATATTTAATTATTAAATATATGGGAAATATATAAATACATATGTGTGAAATAATATAAAAGGGGGCAACAAATTGTAAAATTTTATGGTACGAAAAAATTGTTTGAAAAGGTGGGAAGGTACATATTAAAAATTGTCAATGGGGGTAAAAAGGGGTCGAAAGGGCTAAGACTTTAAAATTCGATAAAAATCGTATTGCATTATTATGAATGCGATCAAAATAGTGTATGTGGACAAAAGAGAGTAAAACTACTAGGAATGTGATCAAAATTGTGAATGTGGGGCAAAAGGGTAGATTTTTAAAAAGCGAGAAACAACTTTTGGGATGATTAGTAAACAATGTTGATGTATTAACTTTGTGATAGTTAATTAGGAGAGAGGTAAGAGATGATGAGATTGGTGAGACGTTGGAGATGACTTGCCGTCGAGTGAATTTGGAGCGAAATTGAAGTAAAACCTGAAAAATATTCTTATATTGTCTCATTTGTGTAATCTCACACGAGTCGGAGATATTACCCAAATTAGATAGAGTAATAAAAGAACAAGAGGTTAGAGTTCAATTTATTTTATTAGTATTTATTGTGGGGATGCTCACCAATTCAATCGAGTTTCAAAATCCAAGTGATCGGTTGATACGTAAAAGTTTTCATACAAAATTAGGTTTCTCAATTTCGAATGAGTTGTCAACACTGCGAATGGATGTGTCAAATTCAGGCACTTGCTGTTTTGTTTTCGAGTGGCAAAGAAATATAAAATGTAAAGGGGCCCTTAGACCTGTGGATAAGTTGCTCGACTTCATGTTGACATTAACTTCGATAACTAGACATCAACTTCGATTTTGCCCTTACACTCTCAAATTAGTTGAGGCAACCTCATTTTCTTGTCAGATGTCGAAATGAAAGGTGGTGAGCGCACTGCGAAAATATCACAAATTTTACGAAAAAACCCCATTTTTATTTTCTTTAAATGATTATAAATAACACTACAAATCATATTTATTTAGTTTATATTCTTCCGATAATGTTTAATTTAATTATTTTTTGGTTGATTTATTTACATTTTGCGATAATGTTGCCTCATGAACGTTTCTCACCGAAATGCGTTTGAAAGTTGATGCAACTTCCCCTTACACTGGTGGATAAGTTGATATCAACTTCAAAAAATCAATAAGGCTTTGATTTTACATCAACTAGTTTGTACAAACCACCAACTTCACCTTACACCATGGACTAGTTGATGTCAACTTGAAGTCGCTGCAACTTATCCACAGGTCTAAGGGCCCCTTAATGGAAATCAAATACAAATTTTCAAATTAAAATGAATGGCAAATTATAGTCTGAAAAACTCAACGATGCAGCAACTGCAGGCACTAGTTCACCATATGAAAAAAAACCCAGAGTTTGTCAGCGGAGTGCCGGTTGTTGGAGCCGGTAAATTTTTGGTGGAGGAGGAATGCGGGAACATTTGGTTTTAATTTTTTTTTCAATTTGTTAGATTACTTTTGTTTGTTTACTTTGTCTTGTTTGTTTTGCTTTGCTTTCCACTGACAATCGGTATCAATAGATGGGCAGGGTTGTATTCAATTAAGCTTATACAATAAAGTAGTATTTTTTAAGGAAATTGTAATCAGATGAAAAATGTCGATCTGGCAATTCATAAATGCGTAATTACGTAACAGATACAAATTGACAGACGTAACCGAATAAGAACGAATACTTAAGAGATAGAGAACCCCTAATTGAATCAAATTCGAGTGACTATCTTTCGTTCGCTTATGTTTTCACTCGACATCGAGAAACAGGCTATAAGAAACATGATTTCTATTCTCAAATATGATTTTATGTTCCAAAAAGTTCTAATCGACATTTCCAAACAATTTTTTTTAATCAAATTTCAAAATGATTTTATGACTTGAATAAGAAATATCTACAAAATATGTAAGAATTAATTGAACTTTCCAAAATTTTTTTTTCAAATTTAAAAATTAAATTTATTTTATAAATAAATGTTTTAAACCTAATAAGATTTTCATAAATACATGAAAATCTTTTTCAAATTTGAATATGATTTTCCGAATTTAAATCAGTTTACTGTAAATTTGATCAAAACTTTTATATTTTAATGTAAACAACATGCAGTCCAAATTGGAATATGACATAATTGTTTTATTTAAATTAAAAAATAATTGTGATATTTAAATGGAGTTGTGAAATTTCGAGTTTTAAACATTAATGAGTATATGAAATGATCGCTGAACAAATGTATTGTAAGTGCTACATGTAAAACCCGGTTTCACCGGTTTTTGCCAAAATTAAAAACCGGAAACTGTTTTCTTGAAAACTCGATTTTTCGATCAAACCCAACACTCTAGTCGAAACGCAAAAATAATAAATTATTTACCTCCACAAGAGCCTTTAAACACAAAAATCTGTTAAACTAACATTTTCCAAATAAAAAATCGCTAAAACGCAACATATATGTTAGCGATTTTTTTAAAAATAAGTCATCCCGTATGAAAGACATTTATTGGTTAAAGCTTCCTATGGAGTTAGCAAAGTTATTATTTTCCCGATTGGACGCACCGTTTCCGAGTTATAGCCATTTTTTATTTTGACGTTTTTCTTATTTGGAAATTTTTTGAAAAACTTATTTCCCACACGATTGGACCCACTTTATGAAAATCCCTTAGAAGCCATTAAAAATTTTTATTTTTACGATTGGACGCTCCGTTCCAGAGATATTGGCAGAAGGGTGTTTTAGCGATTTTTGTTCGAGAAATTTTAGTTTAAGCGATTAAAAAAAAACAAGGTGATTCAAGACATAAAAGGCTCTTATGGAGGTAAAATATAAAAAAAATCATGACAATAGTGGTTTCTTAACTAAAGAATTGTTTGATTATAAAAAAAGTCAAAAAATGTGCTATTTTTTTGGTTCACTTGAATAAAGGCACATTATTATTTTTTTCTTACTTTTAAAGTATTCGACGGTTTTTTGTAGGGAGCGTTTGTTTATTGCAATTTATTACATCTTAATCATTTTACGAGTCAAAATAGCAAAACAAAAAAATTAAAATCTGTCGGAAAAAATTAAAATCTATGTTTACCGTTCGGAAGAATTTTCTAACCGCGCAATATTTCTCAAGATGTCTGGCTTCCATTTCCATTTTAAAATTCTGCACTCGGTTAGAAATTGCAAAAGATACAGGCTGCTGAATATGGAATTGTTAGTGCCTTTAAATAAGTGAACCGGAGTGTATATGTATGTACTATATTTCGTCGGTTGTCAGGAAAAACTCACTAAGTGCGTTTAGAGCACAATGGAGATAATGGGGTTTTAATCAAATATTTTGTACCAAAATTCTATTTTAGTAGTTATCGACTTAAAATCGTAGATTATAATAAAACTATATTTCTTTTTTATAGTTGAGCTTGTATCTTTGTGTTAAATGCAAAAGTCTTCGTAAAAGTGCGAAATGAAGGACTTAATGAATTTTACCTGCCGGGATCACAAACATAGAGGCAAATAATGAAAAACAAATTCTACTTTTAGTAAGATTAATCATTTATTTATTTAAAGAAAAAAAAAAACACTTTCGTCGTCCTCTAAATCGCTTTCATCATTAGATGGCTCTTGTAAGCGTTCCGGATGTACAAAATTAATAGTGGGCAAACTTTTGAACCACGGGATAACTTCTTCTGGAATTAGACCAGCATCGCAAAGTTTTACAAGGTCAGTTTTTTTTTGCTTGTGGAATAGGTAAAAGATTACAATATGCTGATTTTAGTTCAACTATTGTCCTTCGGCGACCTCTTCCGGATACATTTATTTTTTTTGTAGTCAGATGTATGATCGTATCTATAATATAAAATTTCTGGGAATTCTTTTTCGAATTTTAAACACTTTATTTTAAGCCATGACACTTTTTCACCACACTCGTCTTTGTTCCGTTTTTTGATAGTGGTAGCTGCTAGTTCCTGTAGGTTATAGAAATCCGCGAACTTTAAGGGATGAACTTGATATTCACCCTTCTTTTTATCTTTTTTGGAAGATCTAGCAGATTGAAAAATCCGTATCCAGTCAGACATAGTGTAAGCGCTTTTATTTTTTTGCCGACTCTATTGCGGAATGCATGGAGGCACATTCCATGTGCGAATGACCTGACTCTAAAAATTTTAGCTGCAATCTGTTGAGATGGCTTAAATGTTTTACAGCATACATTAACACGGCTGCTACTTGCTGGTTTCTGTTCTGACCACCACAAGTGTCACAGAAGAGTGAAACATCTGTCACGGTCAAGGGCAATGTTTTTAGGAAACGAAACAAAATTGAGCCTATCTCATTGCTCCTTCGCTTACCATTCAATTCATTCCAAGTGTAACAATGAGCATTTTCTCCGCTTCCTACGTAGATAGTCAAATTATATACGCATATCTTTCTGGAATAATAAAACAATGAGACACTCGAATACGGCAACTGGAGGACACTTTGCAAATCGAAAGTACAAGTAATGAACGCAGGATCATTTTTGCATCTCAGTTTATCATTTTCCTTGGCTTCATTACACTGGTTTTTTCTCATTAAATGCATTGAATGCTCTGCTTCCAACTCGTTTTTATTTATGGCTTGATCATATTTAGCGCACCTTGCACAGAGGTCTTTTTTTGGTTTAAAAAACGAATAGTTATAATTATCGCAGAATATCCTTCTATAAGTTTTTTCGCTGACAATTTCAGTAATATTGCGTTCTTTGCAGAAATCCTTACGGTAAAGATTATACATCTTCCAAATAGACAGATCACTATTTAGGTACAGTTTCTTTGAGGACTTTCGAACATAGAGGGATTCCATAACTGGGAAGCTTTCTATATGTGTTTTTACTAAAGCGACCACTAATTCGCTAGTTTTGTTACCAGGCGCCTTTCGGCCTCTTTTATCGTTATCAGTAAATGATCCAAAATGGGAACCGCTGATGGCTGTATTAATAGGCCCATTCGAAATACACAACGTCTTTTCAAAAAAATTTGAACATACTCTATGGCGTGTTCCAGAGCAATTTTCTAAGAAATATTTTTTAGAAACATGGCGTGCTTTATCACTGTTGGGATCTACTTTTCTTCGTTTCGGTGGCTCTGCTTGGACAAATTTTAATATAAAATCTTTCTTTCTAGCAAAGTCACAAAATCCCCAATACAATTTACAAATTTTTGTCTGTCCTCTTCTGTAATATTGCTTGTACACTTAACAATCAGCAAGTTTTGGAGCTTTTGCAGGATGGGTTTTGTTTTTGGTAGTATAAGGTATACATTTTTCTCGACGAGATTTCACTACATTGACTTTCCAGGTTTCTGGGTGATTTGTTCTGCGTCTTGTTAGAACTTTTTTGTCAATTTCATCCGAATAATCGGAATTGTCGGAATCCTCTCGTACAGGCTGGAAAGTTGGGTCATCATTGGAATCTCCATTAAAGTCTGTATCAACACTATTGCAATCATAGTTCACAAGTCGATATGTGTCGTTTTGCACCTGCCCAAAGTCAAAGAGAGCTTATGATTCTGATTGAAATTTTGACAAGCAAAAACTATAAATATAGTTGTGAGTTGTAACTTACATTAACTTCAATTCCTTTGGCCTCTTCATTCACATCGTTCTGAACACTATCAGCTGCATGCATGCCTTGTACAACTCCAGTATGAATCTTAATGTATAAAGGATGCAAAATCAGTTTTGAATATAGAATTAAGCCCGATGTTAATATTATCGTTTCAAAATAGTAGGTAATAGATAATACAAAAAATATTACTTACATGGTTTTGGTTTACATCATTAAAACTTGTGACACCAGATTGTGGTACCTCAAATACACTAACAGATTTATCATCAAACAAATCTCTTTGAGCACCAAGTATGGATTTATGATTCTATAAGAAGGATTCCATAAATTAATATTATTACCCTCAATTTGAATCTAAGCATAAAGAAAATACTTACAAGATTATCGAGAGTTTCTTTATGCCTTTGTTTATTCATTGCCAATACGGCCAAGTATTTACCTCTTGTCTTACCAAAGTCACACAGACGACTGAATGAAAGAGCATAAGAATTTTGTGAGAGGCGGTCTTCCACAATTGTGGTATGAAATGGAAATCCCTGTTTTAAGAATACGTTCTACTGAAATAGGGACTTCCCCGTATTGAGTGTAGCAACGCGATGGTAAAAGTTGGTTTGAGGATAATTTGCTCAGTTACTATCATGTTGGAGGAACAACAGTTATCTTATGTGTTTTTGTTTATTTCTTTTATGTATGAAAAATACAATTTCAAATAAAACAAAATTCTGCAAAGTTCATTAAGTACGCATAGAGTGTTCGCAAGAAAAATTAATTTCCTGCCGTAAAAATCCTGAAAGACCGCAGTTAATGAAATTTGAAAATATGAAACTGGTATTTTGGAAGCACTTAGGGACTTACTGAGTTTTTCCTGCGATACATAATTGAAAATTATAGTACTTAGCATTAAAAAGTAATTTTAGTTAAAATGTGTACTTGGTGAGTTTTTTCTGTCAACCGACGATATATAAGTATTAGAAATCAAAGTGAGGAGAGCAATTCGTTTCCGATTCCCTCGTAACATTTAAATCGGCAATGGTGTTTAATATTTAATACTTTGAAGATTTAAATCGTGTAATTTTCGCTCGGCAGCCGAATTTCAATTTTCAAAGATTTTAAAATATTGAATTATTAAATATATGGGGAATATATAAATACATATGTGTGAAATAAAATAAAAGGGGGCAACAAATTGTAAAATTTTATGGTACGAAAAAATTGTTTGAAAAGGTGGGAAGGTATTAAAAATTGTCAATGGGGGTAAAAAGGGGTCGAAAGGGCTAAGGCTTTAAAATTCGATAAAAATCGTATTGCATTATTATGAATGCGATCAAAATAGTGTATGTGGAAAAAGAGAGTAAAACTACTAGGAATGTGATCAAAATTGTGAATGTGGGGCAAAAGGGTAGATTTTCAAAAAGCAAGAAAAAACTTTTGGGATGATTCCCTGCAAACATTTTTGAAATTTTTTGGCGATGATTTGTTTGGCGATGATTACGCGATCCTTCTCAGGGAATAAAAATCGCCAATCATCGCCTACGCCTTACAACTAAGCGATGAATATGCGAGCGTACACAAGCAAGTCAAATTTTTTTCTAAAAACACTTAAATCTGAAAACAATTTTGATGACGCTTACGATGTGAATCGCTCGCCATCGCCTACGCCTTGAAACTAAGCGATGAATATGCGAGCGCACAGAAGTAGCGGGAAATCTTCCTCACAATAGTTTTTTTTTTTCATTTTTTATCGTTTTGAGTTGAGTCATCAGTGTTTTTTCATAAGTTTCGATGGAATTTTTTTTTGTCTTGTTGTTTTGTTAAGGTAACGGGAAAATGAATATTTGGTTTCAAGGGCAATTAGCAAAATTATCATTTAGTAAGTGACAGTGATCTGTGAAGGGTGTGTAAAAAATTAATAAAAATGTTGTCAAACAAGGCTTTACGGTTGAAAAGTAAGAGGAAGCATCCAAATTAATAGCGAAAAATTCAAACTTAAATGAAATAGAAACAACTAGTGCAGAGGCCGCGACAATTAATATTTTAGAAAATAGTTCTACCCAAACAGTGCATCGTTTGGTGAACGTTGAAAATGTGGTTGAATCAAATGTGAACGTTGTTGAAGAAAATGTGTTGCCGACTGAGGAAAACTCAGAAAGTGGTTTTGATTGCAACGTAAATACAGAAGATGATGAGATTACGGAAAATAATATAAGCCTTTTATGTGATTTAAATAAATTAAGAAAGAGACTTTCAAGTTGGTCCATAAAACATAATATTAGCAACGTTGCTGTTAACGAAATGTTAAAAATTTTAAGAGACTGCAACATAAGTGTCCCTAAAGACGTGAGAACTTTAAAAAGAACGCCAAAAGATGTTGTTGCACGACCTATGGGATCTGGAAAGTATTTTCATTATAGCATCACAGATGCTCTAACCGACTTCTTACGTGCGAATGATTTTACTCTGCAAACAATTGCGCTGGATTTTAATATTGACGGTTTGCCTTTGCGTAAAAGTTCAAGCAAACAAGTGTGGCCGATTGTGTGTAGTGTTGTTGATACTACTGATGTCCTCTTAATTGGTGCCTATGAAGGATATACAAAGCATAAATGTGCAAGAGAGTATCTATCAGAGTTTGTTTCTGAGTTAAAAAATTCGGTAGAGGAAGGATTTTGTTATGAAGACAAAATGTTTTCAATAAAAATAAGGTGTTTTATAATGGATGCACTAGCAAGATCATTCATTATTGGCACAAAAGGCCACACTGGTTACTATTCCTGCACACGCTGCACGCAAAAGGGCGAAATGATTAAAAATCGGGTAGTTTTCCCGCAAACGCAGGACTTTTAGGAATCGTGCTCAGCAAGCACATCATAACATAAAAAGCTCTACAATAATTGAAAACCTTGAAATAGACATGATACAGCAAATTGCATTAGACTACATGCACGTTGTATGTCTCGGTGTAACCCGAACTTTATTAACTGCATGGATAAAGAAAAAAGGGGAACAATATTCACTTGTGTCGTGGAAAATAGAAATGCTTTCCAATTCTTTAGTTGGCCTTAAAACGTGTATTCCTTGTGAATTTAATAGAAAACCTCGTGCACTTACTGAACTTGACCGATTTAAAGCCACAGAACTCAGACAATTCCTTCTATACACGGGTCCGTTTATATTAAAAAATATCTTGTCTCCCGAGAGATATCACCATTTTCTGCATTTATCTCTTGTAATAAGAATTTTATTGGATAGTGAAGACTGCTCGGTTAACAATGAGTGTGCTCAACATTTACCTCATAACTTCGTGCAAAAAATACCAGACTTTTACGTCGTAGCCTATTTAACATGTAATTTTCATTGCTTGCTACATCTTCACGAGGATGCGAAACTATATGGATCTCTAGAGGGTATAAGCGCTTTTAAGTATGAAAACCACTTGCAAAAAATAAAGAAAAGTGTAAAAAAAAAATTACAGCAGACAGTTGTCCGAGGCCTTCGGCCACGGACTGTCCCTGCAGGCTGTGTCAGAGCCATTAAGTTTAACGTAGAATACGCCATCCGATAAGACAGAAAACATATATAACAATAAATTCATTTGCTTATACTATTTATCATTTATTGTTATATAAGTTTTCTGTCTTATCGGATGGCGTATTCTACGTTAAACTTAATGGCCGTGTCTCTGACACAGCCTGCAGGGACAGTCCGTGGCCGAAGGCCTTGGACAACTGTCTGCTGTAATTTTTATATTTACCAACGGCATTTGATTCAAGTCCGTTTAAAAAAAAAATATTATGTTCAATTTTTTTAAACTTAATTTAATTTATGTATTTTAATTAATATTTTTATTGAAATAAGTTCTGCGAATGTTGAGAGGGCCGCCCTAATATTAAAAAAGGGTTACCTTATCGAGTCTTCGCATTAGCATTCGAGAGTTGTGTGAATGCTTTACGCTTTACAATTCAAAATTAATGTTACAACAGCTTTATTGAAGCTTTCGCAAAAAAGCTGTATTACGTTAGCTTACTGTTTGTTTCACTTTTTAATAGATACATGTTGCCAACAACATTAGCTTGCTGTTCGTTTCACCTTTTACTTGATACATGTTCCTATGCAATGTTGAGCAACCAAAAACACTCAACCAAACACCACACATATGTTTGAGTGTATGTGTTTAAACAATTTTCATTTGAGAAATTTAAATATTAGGAAGATATCAACCAATATGAAATGTATATCAAACGAAAGATAACATCTTCATTTACCTACAAAAAAAATTTTAAAAAAATTCATCTAGCCGTTTCCTCAAATTCAATGAAATAAAGATTACAACAATAAAAACCTGACATGACTCCTCATACCGTAAGGTAAGACGTATTCTACGTCAAAAAGCAACCATGTAGCATCTCAGTTGTATAACAGACAAGTCGAGAAAAGATTAATTTTGGATTCGGATCATACAGCAACAAATTCTACATTTTCTTTTGGTAAAATTGTTAACGGATGTGTTGAAAGTGTAAAGCTTGAGCATTTCTCTCTTACTTTGAAAAACCAAATAATTTTTGTCTTGTTGGCAACAATATTGTTCAAATATGTAAAATCATAAAAAAATCCATGCCCTTCTTCGAAGGTCACGTTATAAAAAATCTTCAACCTTTCTTTCACGAACCAATGTCCTCAGATACATTTAATATTTGTTGGACAAGCGAACTTCAACTAGGTGAGCCTAAAAATTTTGATTTTCTTTCAATAAAAAAAAATTATTTGTCTCGAGGACTCAACAAATAATTCATTCTTTTTTATACCATTAATTCACTAAATAAACCAAAAATGTCCAAACAAATATCTTATAAAACGAATACCGGTAAGATTTGTCAAACATTACAATCATTTTCTTTAATAATCAATCTATAATTATTTGCAGAAGCTTCTACATCCGAAACCATAAACTCAGCAAATACTGATTTGGAAAACAAATTAGAAAACAAAGAATCACAAAACATTAACTCTGGTAAGATCGCAGTGCAATTATTTATAATACACACTTTTACACCTACAATAATATTAAAGATTTATTTCCTTATTTTTATTTTAATTCTTTTTTACAGGTACATCTAAAGAATCGAGCAGAAAAAACAAAGATCGCAAATCCGAACCACTCAATGCAGTTTTGCTAGAGCTCCATCACTAAAAGAGCTAGTAACTACATTGACTGGGGAAGTTGTGGCTAGCCGAAATGAGGTTCGGGAATTAAAAAAACTAAACATCCCAGTGGAACAAGGACATATTTCAAAAAAAATGCCTTTTACTTCTCTCGACGAGTTTCGGAGTTTTGATATGGATTTAACGGAAAATTGCGACAGGGTTGAGGAGTTTGTAAGTTGAAATATTTTTCCATATGTAATGTATAGATGGAAACAGTGTAAATATTTTACAAATGCTTGTACTATTTACAGAAACGAATCATTAGAAGAGTTGGGGGCGCTGATGCTCCTAGTTTTGTCACAGCTGCCATTAAACGGGTAATGACAGATGACTTGGCGGTCAAATGTTCTTGGAAAGGGACGAAAACAAAGCATAGCATTGAAAATATGTATTTCATATCCCTTCTCAGAGGTTTGTATTTTATACGATTTTATAACATAAAATATATTTAAACAACTTTTCTTAAATTTTACAGAAGTATGGCAACAAAAGTTTAATGACGCCGACGATTCCATTGTCAACCACGTTCTGCAGCAACATTTCGTGCATGCTAACGATCGCCTCGCAAAACGAAAGGACCAACCCAATTCTAACCAGAAATAAATAATTTTTTTAATAATTATTTGTATTTTTAATAGTTATAGTTCTTTATATTTTTTAATGTAACTGAAATATGAATTAATGAAGTGCATTTAAAATTGTTGTTAAAATGAATGAATACTCTGTCATCCTTATTTTCATCCCATTACAGAAACCCTGCAAACTCTGCCAATGAATCGCGCGCGAATCGTCGTGGAGTTGTGTAGAATCGCGGTAATACATCGCGTGCGATCATTCAATTATGGTTAGGCGACTCGCGGGCGATTCGCTAAATGCGATTCGCTAATTGCGATTCTCGGGCGATTCGCTAAATGCGACTCGCGGGCACATCGCTAAATGCGACTCGCGGGCGATTCGCTAAATGCGACTCGCGGGCGATTCGCTAAATGCATCTCGCGGGCAAATCGCTAAATGCGACTCGCGGGCGATTCGCTAAATGTGACTCGCGGGCGATTCGCTAAATGCGACTCGCGGGCAAATCGCTAAATGCGACTCGCGGGCGATTCGCTAAATGCGATTCGCCACACGCGAATCGCGACAGGCACACAGGCGATCGATATGGCGAATCGCCTAACCATAATTTAATGATCGCACGCGATGTATCGCCGCGATATTACACAACTCTTCGGCGATTCGCGCGCGATCAATAGGCGATGGAAAATGTTTGCAGGGATTAGTAAACAATGTTCATGTATTAACTTTGTGATAGTTAATTAGGAGAGAGGTAAGAGATGATGAGATTGGTGAGACGTTGGAGATGATTTGCCGTCGAGTGAGTTTGGAGCGGAATTGAAGTACAACCTGAAAAATATTCTTTTATTGTCTCATTTGTGTAATCCCGCACGAGTCGGAGATATTACCCAAATTAAGTAGAGTCCTTGCAAACATTTTCAATCGCCTAATGATCGCCCGCGAATCGCCGTTTAGTTGTGTAAAATCGCGGCGATACATCGCGTGCGAGCACGTAACTATGGTCAGGCGATTCGCCAAAACGATCGCCTGTGTGCCTGTTGCGATTCGCGTATGGCGAGTCGCCGGGGATTCGCTTATAAAGAGCCGCGGGCGATTCGCCAATAGCGACTTGCCGACGATTCGCTGGAAATGATCAGCTGGCGATTCGCTAATAATGATCCGTGGGCGATTCGCTAGTAATGAGCCGCGGGCGATTCGCCAATAGCGACTTGCCGGCGATTCGCTAATAATGATCCGCGGGCGATTCGATAGTAATGAGTCGCGGGCGATTCGCCAATAGTGACTTGCCGGCGATTCGCTAATAATGATCCGCGGGCGATTCGCTAGTAATGAGTCGCGGGCGATTCGTCACGATTACACTAGCAAAAGATCCGTTAACAATTTTACCAAAAGAAAATATTGAATTTGTTCTTTTATGAACTGAATCTAGAATTAAACTTTTCTCAACTTGTCTATTATATACCTGAGATGCTGCGTGGCTGCTTTTTTTACACTTTTCTTTACTTTTTGCAAATGGTTTTGATATTTAAAAGCGCTTATAGTTTGGCATCTTCGTGGAGGTGTAACAGACAATGAAAATTGCATGTTAAAAAGGAAACATCGTACAGTTGTGGCATATTTTCGACAAAATTATAAAGTAAATTTTGTGCACACTCATTGTTTGCCGAACTGTCTTTACCATCTAATAAAATTCTTATTGCAATAGATAAATGTAGAAAATGGTGATACCTCTCGGGAGACAAAATTTGTTTTAATATAAATGGACCCGTGTATAAAAGGAATTGTCTGAATTCCGTTGCTTTAAATCTGTCAAGTTCTGTGAGTGCACGAGGTTTTCTATTAAATTCACAAGGAATGCATTTGTTTAGGCCAACTAATTAATTGGAAAGCATTTCTATTTTCCACGATACAAGTGAATATTGTTCCCCCTTTTTCTTTATCCATGAATTTAATAAAGTGCGGGTTACACCCAGACATACAATATGCATATAATCTAAACAAATTTGCTGTACCATGTCTATTTCGAGTTCTTCTATAATTGTACAACTTGTAATATTATGGTGTGCTGGTTGAGCACGACTCCTAAATGACTCATTGGATCTCATTGCGAAGTTTTGCCTTTGTGGAAAAACTACTCGATTTTGAATCATTTCACCCTTTTGCGTGCAGCGTATGCAGGAGTAATAACCAGTGTGTCCTTTTGTACCAATGATGAAAGATCTTGCTGGTGCATCCATTATGAAGCACCTTACTTTTATTATATAAATTTTTTCTTCATAACAAAATCCTTCATCAGACAGCATTTTCAATTCAGAAACAAACTCTGATAAAAATTCTTTTGCACTTTTTGGTTTTGTGTATCCTTCATACGCACCAATCTAGAGGACATCAGAAGTGTTAATAACACTGCATAAAATCGGCCAGACTTGTTTGCTGGAACTTTTACACAAAGGCAAGCCGTCAACATTGAAATCCAGTGCAATTGTTTCCAACTTAAAATCACTTGCACGTAATAAATCGGTAAGAGCATCTGCGATGCCATAATGCACATACTTGCCTGACCCCATTGGTCGGGCAACAACGTCTTTTGGCGTTCTTTTCAACTTTCTCACGTGTTTAGGAACACTTATGTTGCATTCTCTAAAAATTTCTAACATTTCGTTAACAACAACGTTACTGACGTTGTGCTTTATAGCCCAGCTGGACAGTCTATTTGTTAATTTATTTAAATTGGACGAAAGGCTAATATTAATATTTGATATCTCTGCATTTAAGTTACAATCGAAATCACTTTCTGAACTTTCCGCATTTAAAACAACATTTTCTTCAACCATATTTATGTCACAATCGAACACATTTTCCACATTTACATTCGCATTTTGGGGACAACCATTTTCTGAAATATTAAAGTTTTCACTCTTTTCCGCACTACTATTTGCAACTGCATTTAAATTACAATTTGTTGCTATTATGTTAGAGGCTTCTCTCTTACTTTTTAACCGCAGTGCTTTGTTAGACAACATTTTTATTAATTTATTACTTTTATATTTATTACTTTTACCACACCTTTCACTGATTGGCTTATTCATTTATTTCTTTTTGATACCTTCACAGATCACTTGCTCAACTGAAATGACAAATTTGCTAATTGCCATTAAAACGAAATATTTACTTTCCCCTTACCTTTAGAAAACAACAAAAAAAAAAAGATTCCATCGAAAGTTATGGAAAAACACTGATGACTCAACCCAAAACGATAAAGAATGCAAAACTATTTTGACTGTTGTCAGGAAGATTTCCGTTACTTGTATACGCTCGCGTATTCATCGCTTAGTTGTAAGGCATAGGCGATGGCGCGCGATTTTTAGAAAAAAAAATTTACTTACTTTTGTCCGCTCGCGTGTTCATCGCTTAGTTATAAGGCATAGGCGATGGTTAGCGATTCGTATTCGCTGGGTAGGCTCGCGTAATCATCGCCAAACAAACCATCGCCAAAAAATCTCAAAAATGTTTGCAGGGGTATGTCAGAGCAAATTAACAAATACTAACAAATAAAAGAACAAGAGGTTACCCAGCTAGCATTTTCAATCGTGCACGACTCTTTCACGATCGGAGCCGACGATTAAAGTAATCGTGCGCGATGTCGTATTCCAATCGCGCACGTTCAGAGCAACTGAAGTAACTGTGTCAAGACGGCGACTCTTACTTTCCAAACGTCGACGATGAGCAAAATCCAATCGTCGACGATGAGCAAAATCCAATCGCAGGCGATTGCCAAGACGATGGTAAATTTATACAAAAATGCTTATTATTATTTGTTTCTTCCATAGAACAAAACACTTGTGCTGCACTACACTTCTGACGCTTCTTTGCTTCTTAAATACTCAAATGAAAAGAAGCAAAAAAGTTTTTTCTTTTTCTTTTTTTGCTGAGCAGATAATGGAAAACCCGTTAGAATTTCAGAGAGACATAATTAAATTCTCCTTGCAAAACACGAGTTCTGTGGAGTATGCGGGAAGAAGTAAGACAACAATAAGAAAACTACATGTAAGACTGTGACACAAAGTAAACGCAAAAACAAATCGTGAGCACAAAGTCTTAAAAGCAGAGAAAAATATAATTCTGCTCCGACAATCGTGGTGACGATTGGAAATCCAGTCGCGAAACAATCGTGATCGTGAAAAAAACATTCAAATGCTAGCTGGGTTAGACTTCAATTTATTTTATTAGCATTTATTGTGGGGATGCTCACCAATTCAATCGAGTTTCAAAATCCAAGTGATCGATTGATCGGTAATGTATGCACATTAGTGCGTACCGACCATACAGGGCTCCGTACGGCCCCTGATATGAAGTATATTTTCAAATCATTTTTTTTATGCCGACTGTAGAGGTCGCGGTTTTACGTTTTTCTTTATATCTTCTGCGTTAACAGTCGCATCTTAAAGTGTGATATGTTGATGTTTTCGTCTCGGGGAGACAAACTCTTACAAAGTTCTATCCTTATTGAAGTTCTACCCTTTCCCCAACCGTTACAAACTACTTTTCTCGTTCTTCAAAGTTCTACCCTTTTGGTATTTTTTACCCACATATACTCTTTTTAATACATACCCAATCATTCGAAACTAATATGCTTATTATTTAAAGTTTTACCATCTCTAGCACCTTTAACCCTCTTTCAACCACATGAAATATTTTTAATATAAACCCAATAATGGTAATTTTTTGCATTTTCAAGTTTTATGTTTTTTCCACTTTTTACCCCTTGTTACGTTTTTTAGCCATATATGTATATTCAATCGTCGCCTAACCCAAATTTTGGCCTGCCTTTAGTCTACCTTATTTCAGTTATTAGACGAACTCGAGACCCAAACATTCCAAACAAATGTTCTATTACGAGTTTTATACTGAGAAGGAGCTGAATTTTTCGGCTCACGAGCGGAATTTTTGTTTGTCAAAATTATCGAAAAGTCAAAATATCGGACGCAAATAATTCTCAAAAAAAAAAAATATCTTTCGGAAGAAATATCTTTGGCATAACAAATTCTAAGAAAAGCGCTTATTGAAAAACGTTGGGTCTTTTTACCATCGACGAAACTATTGCAAGCTACCAACGCTAAAATATTGCCGTCCGAAATGTATGTTGATGATACTATATCAGGAATTAGTCTTTCACATCTTCTTGAATATACTGCTTCAAGGTTTATATCAGAATTTTCTGTAGAAGAAATTGACAAATGCCAAGACTCAGAGCTGACTTTAATATGTAAATGGGGCTGTGGTGGGTCATTTGGTGTTTCAGAATATAATCAAAAAATTGGATCTGCCGCAGAATTCTAAACAATTTTTTGGCGTCACATGTACCATTAAGAATGCAATTATATAATGACTCACCACCGTCTTTAACCGAACCTTCGATTCAAAACATATGGATTGATTCAACACCTGGATCCAAGTTTTTATGCCGTCCTATCCGCGTTGAATATCACAGTGCAACACGAAAAAATATAACCATATGCGGACACCACTACGTGATAAAATACCAAAAAAAAGGCCCCTGTCTCCCAGTTTTGCCCAAAGTCCTCCAGGTTTTTTTTTATGGGCCCCAAAGAAGTGGGGCCTCGGTGTCATTTTTCAAAACAGTGATCATTTTCTCAAGATCATATCTTGCAAACCGTTCGGAATTTTGATTTACTCTCTGAGGCAAAGTTGTAGCTCATGTCATAAAGAACATATAAAATCAAAAAAAAACTTCATCTTCAAGGTCAAAATCGCGAAAAACTTTAAAAAATGAGCGAAAAATCGCCCAAAAAAAGCGTTTTTTTTATTTTCCGCTTTTACGAACAAATTTACTTTATGCAAAATGTGACAATTTTCTTTGGCCTGGTAGGGCTTACAGCGCTGATTAAAACACGAAAGTTTTTTTAAGGAGGCCGATCCAACTTCTTGAGATATAGGCCTTTATAGCTTGAGTATATAATCGCTTATATCTCACCTATTTCTTATCCGATCTGCTTGAGATGGGTATCATTGAGAAGACCTTTGAAAACGCTATAAATCTGTATATAAATATATTAATTTTTATTAACTCATTGGGGTAATTTTTAACCTCACGTTTGTAATAAAAATCTGGTTTTCTCAAAAAACAGCCCTAGTAAATTTATTTCTTCCTAGACTGAAGAAATACTGACAACACTTCAAGCTTTTTTTTAAGGTATAATACTCCGCATTAACCCTTCTAAGACCGGAGATAGTGAGGCTTAAAAACAATTGAAGTGTAAGAAAATAAGCGATTTCTTAAAAAAAAATGTTGATTTCCAAACCTTTAAACGTAAATAATTGTCAGTGAGGAGGCCCAGTGTGTGAGCGCACTGTACCTTCACTGATAGTAAGTGGATTCTAATAAAAATTCTCAAGCTGGTGGGTGAGTTCCCGTGCCCAAACTAACAAACAACTACCTGGAAGCAATTATCTGCATTGCATTCACATAAAAACTACCCAAAATATAAAAAAATTCCTGGAAACATAGTATAGCTCTTATCATAAAGATGAAATTGTGGACATATAAAATCAAAAAAAATCTATCAAAAAACAACCTGGAAGCAAAAATCTGCATTGAATTAACAAGGGACACAGCACACAATATAAAAGCGACACGACGCTCACATCGAGGCATTATACAGCGCGACGTCAACGAGAGCTCAGCAGTGAAAGTTATAAAGTGAAAGTAAAAAAAGTGAAAGTGCTACAGTATAATTCGCACACAACATTGGCAACTGACAATTTCAATATGCAGTGTGAAAATATTGATTTATTTTGCTACGTTTGCGGTAATCAAACCAGAAAAAATAGTTCTACAACATGGCAAAAGGAAAAGAATCTTTTAACTAGTGCATTCAAGAAAGCATATAAGTTGTTTTCGACGAAGAAGACTTGACCGGTGAAAATTACACACCTAATACAGTGTGTCGCCAATGTTATAACAATCTCATGGCATGGTTGAGTGGAGGCAAACATAGTATGAAGTATTGGTTGTTTTGAACCATTGCCTAGAAATTGCCATTGTTCTAGAATGTTGTATATTGAGATCTTAGGTAGAATCTTGTAGTTGATTGTTTCCTTGAATTTTGAACGGTTTGCTACCTATGGACCTGAACAGGGGAAAAAAATTTAAAAAAAATTGAATTTTTTAAAGTTTTTGCGATTTTACAATTTTTGTAATTTTTTGTTCTTTACAATTTTTGTTCTTTATGACAAGAACTACAACTTTGCCTCAGAGAGTAAATCAAAATTCCGAACGGTTTGAGAAAATGTTCACTTTTTTGCAAAAATGACACCGAGGCCCCACTTCTTTGGGGGCCATAAAAAAAAACCTGGAGGACTTTGGGCAAAACTGGGAGACAGAGGTCTTTTTGTTGGTCTTTTATCACGTAGTGGTGTCCGTATATGGTTATTTTGCCATGACTTAAAAAATTACACACTGTGTATGTAAAGGAAGATCGAAATACAACCCAAAGACTGGTGGACGATATCAATGAGCAAATCGCAGTTCTGAGTCCCATTTACGTGGAAATATGCGGAAGATTAACAAAAGTGTGCTTTCAATTACACTTGACAATGATCGATGGAAAGGTAGCCAATGCTTTAACTGTCGTAAGGTTGTACTGGAGTTGTAACATATGGCAATGTCTTTCGTGACATACGTAACATTCGCAGAGTTTTTACAACATTCAAATTATTCTATCTCGTGAACTGTTGAACATAGAGCTATAATTTTTTTTTGGAAAAATTATTTAGCTTAAGCTTAATTAAAATCAGTGATTTAATTGAAAAAAAATTACTGAATTTTGGCTGTAAAAATTGTGTAATTTGTCGTGACTGACGTAACGCATTTTTTCACCAATAATTCAGGTCACTTTTCCAAATGGCATTTCTCTAAAAGTTTCAATGTGAAGTTTATTTTTTTTGTCCGGATATCTTCTTCTGTGTCTATAGTTTAGAATACAATCAGTATAAATGCGTCAAAAAATTATGCTCAAAAGATGTTGAGGTTTGAGCGAAATAAGTTCCGTGACTGACGTAACATTTTTGGTATTGAACAATTCTAATACGTTAAGATACATTCTGAAGCCGGTGTACTTGTAATTGTATATCATTGTGTTTGATTTTTTGTTAGTTGGTATGAGTTCCGCATTTTAGGGTATGTTTGGGCGGATGATCACCATCATCACCATCCATCATCTTCGTACGCTATTGTAAATTGTACGAAAATGAGGAATTATAAAAAGACATTGCCATATGTTGAAGAAATTTCTGAATTTGATGACGTCTCTAGTGGAGCCGCAAGTAATTAATATGTTCTTCAATTTTGAATATCAGTGCTTCATTCACGACTACGATTTATGGAATATTACTTATGCTTGGCTTACTATCTTAAATACAGCACAGAACCACGAAACCAAACTGTTCCTGTAAAGGGTAATACAATTCTGCACAATATTGAAATGAATGGAAGTTTCGAATATGTGGAGAATTTACGATGCTTGGACTACTGCACCACGCATCTTTGAAAATCCAGAATCAACTTCCACAATCACTGGTCTTGATTACAATTTTATTAGACGCTTTAAAGCATTAAAAAATTATTAATGCTGAACAATTTGAGGAATATGCTAACGATACGTAGAGTAGAATATCTACTTTATATACATGGAAACCAGTAGCACCTACAGTCCTCAAAGTTCTATGTCATGGAAAAGAAATTGTCGAAAACAGTAAACTTCCATTACGGCCTCACGGAAAAAGCGCAAGAATCCACAAACAGAGATGTCAAACAATACAGGTGCTAAAAGATGACTCAAAATTCAGATGTAATGCTCCATTTATTGCTATCATAGGATCCGGCACTATACTCAATTAGAACGAAATGGTTACAAACAATATGCCACGATATAGACAACGATGACCTGGAAGCGAAAGAAATTGAACATATTTTATCTGTTGATACTTCAGATTATTTTGTGGAAAATGCGTAAGCTAATGAATGCTTAATTAATGTCACGAATGCTTTATTGTTATCCCGAACTATAGTTGTATGAAATGATTATAATGTGTGAAAAACCGAATGGATAGGTATAGGTTTGAAACACTTAAAACAAGTGTAAAAATGAAGAGGACTTCGCCAAAATTACGCAAGTTCGATGTATTTTATGATCCCAAACCCAAAATAATTGGCATCAGGTAAAAATATGAAGTGTTTGCCAATGCCATAGTGTAGCTGTCGTCCGGAAAGATGCAATCGGTAGGGCACAGAAATAGCAAAATCAGGACAAATTGCGAGTGATGCCGACACTTGTTGTAATACCTTACATGGCCATATTACTTATATGTATTATATGCTAGTTAGTTCCAATACGCCTAAGGCGCCCGTTGAAAAATACAATAATTTAAATTGATCCTTAAGAAAGAGACCTTTTGTAAAATAAAAAATTAATGTGAGTCCGATCACAGGGGAGATGTGTAAACATCTAGTAAAGAAAAATTTTTTTAAGTTGGAAGTACTTATGCTTTTAGTATATTTTTTTTAATTAATCAATTAAAAGTATCAAAACTTTCAATATTGTAAATACATAGGAATTAGCTGGTTTTTGTTTGTTTTATTTAACTTATTTGGTTAGTAAATGGGCACACTGCAGTATATATGTACTGCATTAAAAATTACAGTAAGCAGTAAATTTACTGATTACTGAAAAAATTCAGTAAATTTTTACTTATAATGAAATTTTATTTGCATTACCAGTCAAATCATAGGGCCGTATTCATAATAATCAGTAATCGGGCATTACTGATTACTGAAAATTCAATGCACCTCATCGTAACCATGTAGGCACTTTATAAAAATTGCTGAAAAAAATTTTAGTAATCAGTAAAAATTTACTAGTTAAAGAATTATTTTTACTGAAATTTTAGTAGTACTGCAAAGTGCCCATCTATGGTAAATGCCTTAAATACAAATAGTTAATATTGGCTTATGGTAACTAAAATAAGATATATAAATTTTTGATTCGATTGTATTTAAAAATCTCTGGAAAACTGCTTCTATAGTAGTGGAATTGTTAGTTGTGGGGGTTTGTGGAGAATTGCTCATATGCAAGTGGAAAACGTCAAATAAAAATGTTGATAAAGCTTGCGACTGTGGGTTTGCAAAATTTGTATTAAAGTCTCCACCCATAATAATTGGCATCAGATGGAGATTGTTACCCAATTGTCGTGCACCAGCTTCAGTGTAAGGCAACAGTACGTAATGAAGATATGTTATAATCTTAATTTAGATTGGAATCTAATAGAAATTTTATTAGAATTAACATTACCTCCATTCCGCTTTGATACACTTTGTATTGTTTTATGTTCTGAGTTATAATTTTTTTGGTGTTTTGTAAAATATTTTATTATTTTGTATTTGTTGCAGTTGACAAGTTATTAATCAGCTGTTTACTTAAATGTAATGCATGTAGTTATTTTACAACAATGGTTTTCGAAAATTATCAGCTACTATTGCACACTAGATGGTGCTTATATGCAGCTGTTAAGTATGAATGACAATCTCAAAGACGAAGAAGACTTATAGTTTGACAAGTTTAGTTTTTAGTTTTCCTTATTTTGCTTTGTTTTAGTAAATTTCTTATTAAAAGTGCAAAAAATCTTTTTAAAAGTTATTCAAATTAAATGTTTTTGTAGTCATTTTATTTATTTGTTTTCATTTGCCTACGATAACATAATGTACGACAATTAGGGAAAATTAGTCGCTACTATTGCACACTAGATGGTGTTGAGTATATTGTATGCAGCGTATGATTACACTAATCCACTCATACATAGCTCACACCCATTTGATAACGCTTTACGATTGGTTAACGATTACATCGCACATCTTACTCTAAATTTGTGATTGCATTGTGAAAAAGATTTTTACCCCCAGCGTATAGATGTTTACACATAAATAAACTTTTTTTTAAGAAAAGGTACTTATTTAAAACAAAATAATTTTGTTGAGAAAAGGTACTTTTTGTTAGAAAATGTACTTTTTTAAGCACAGGTACTTCTTGAAGATAAGGTTTTTTTTTTAGAAAATATTTCGAAAATTTCTTAACAATCTTGGAAAAAATATGAAGAAAACTCAAAATTTATATTCGTTTACATTATTCGATCTTTTAGTTGTTATGTTTTCAATAATTGTCCGGTTCAAGATCAATAACTATTAACAAGTACTGTTTCTAGGAAAAAGTTCATTTTAATAAAAATATTAAAAAAAAGAAAAATTGTGAAATTGATCATTATGGTGGATGGTTGGGAATATAAGTAGCTATTTCAATGCCCTCCCAGGCATATCATCAGCTCCCTTCTCCACAAGTATTTAGGTATATCATCACACACTATAGGGATAAACAAATCTCAAGTAAGCGAGAATTGTCTAAACTCCTACTTGTGCGAAGACATCCACAACAATACTTTGCCATAACCATCAATATTCACAACATTTCTTTCCGATGCATGCTTTCAGCGAAAGCCATTGCATAGATGTTGTTGTTTCAAAAAAGAAACAACGATTGCCAATAGAGTGTACCGTCTTCAAATTTATATTCGTTTACATTATTCGATCTTTTAGTTGTTATGTTTTCAATAATTGTCCGGTTCAAGATGAATAACTATTAAAAATTACTTTTTGTAGGAAATATCAGGCATATCATCAGATTTGAGATTTGTTTATCCCTGTAGTGTGTGATGATATACCTAAATACTTGTGGAGAAGCGAGCTGATGATATGCCTGGGAGGGCAGTGAAATAGCTATATTCCCAACCATCCACCATAATGATCAATTTCACAATTTTTCTCTTTTTTTAATATTTCAATTAAAATTTACTTTTTCCTAGAAAAAGTACTTCTTAATAGTTATTGATCTTGAACCGGACAATTATTGAAAACCTGAAAACTCAAAATAAATAAGTTTGGATAAAAGTTTTAAAAAATGTATTTGAAGTACATATGCATATAAATACATATTGATGGTATCTCATTAATTTTTGCACACGTTATAGGCCAATATACGGTAATTTACACTCAATTAAGGCCTTTTTCAAATAGTAAAAAAAAACGTAGAGATTTTAATCCCAAACTAATCTGCTATGAAAATTCGACTCTTTTTACATAGTAAGCTCTCCTGAGCTCGTTTATGTGTAGGATCTATTTCTTTTTTGGCACGTCTTTAAGGACATTTAAGTCTACAAGAAAAATAAAGCAAACATTTACAAAACCCTGAGCGAAATTTTAGCCAAATGTCGAAAGTGAAAAATTTGTTCAAACATTTTACATTTTCAGTGAATGCTGACTGCAGGGTGTATTTGCAAATGGTCAGAAATTTACATTAAATATGTTTGCCAAAGTCTTGTTTTTTAAATAATGTAAAAATTTGTATAGGTTTCTTGGAAAAACTAATGTAATGTCCAACTTCCAAATTTTAGTTGATCCGATGGATAACATATATTTTCGTCAACTTACTCACTGACCGACCGTGTATAAATACTGGTTGAAGAGTTAGATGGAGCTTTTAACAATAGATTTTTGGCAGAGCGAAGTAAACTGGGAGCCGTTGATATGCTAGCAATCAGTCGGGCGGGGGCTTCGTGTCTACTTTCGTCTAGCGAACTCAACAACTAAGGACATAAACAAAATATTGTAGACCCCCGGTTATAAAAAAAACAAATCAAAACATAAGTTAATCTGACGAATGGACCGGATGATAAACACATACTAATTACATTGCCCTAATATGGTTATACTTCTAAAACAGAGAAAGACAAAACTCAGTCGTCGGTTATTTTGTGCAGATTCCCAGATGGCATGGGAATCATTAGCTTCTGTACCCTACCATCCATGATCTTTATTGCCAGTTGTTTACAAAGATCCCAAACATGAAGTTTACCCTGTCCCAAACTCACCACCACGAGTAATAACTATTTAAAGACTCATTTCACTAAATCGAAATTTTATTTAAACAATTCCTAATACACGAATTCATTTAGTTTTAGCGTTTACATTAAAATATAGCTAGTAAGTAGTATATAATAGTTTCGATTTCATTATTCTGCGAACAATATAAAAAAAACAACTCGAAGATATCATAAAGAGGGAATTACCTTTTTAAGAGAATCGAAAAGTGAATGGTTTTGAGACTATCACGAATTACTTTACGAAGTGGTCAAATATTGGTTTAGGAATTGATTATAAGAGAATTGTGCTTTACCAAGAAAATATCGCAGTCTTATAGAGGAATTAATAGGAAATATCCGTTGAAGATAGAAATACGTAACTGATTAGATACAAAACGATAATCGTATCAGTGCGAAGATGAAAATTATGTATACTGAATCTAAAAAATATGTGAACTTAAGAGAGCACCTTACACAATCTGAAGTCAAAAAATAATTTGGTGTGATAAGTTAAGGGGGTTTCTATAAGTATATAGGTATGTATAGGCAAAATTAATTTAAAAATTGACTTATGTATAACTTTCAAACGACTCACCCTATTGTATGATTCACTTTTGTTGTTATGTTGAGCTGGATGTCGAGGCCTCGATGAACATTCTCGTTGTTGCTTGAGCTTTAAAAAAAAACTTAAATGTCCAATACTTTATTGTAAAACCTTAACTTGTCTGGACCAATATTGAATATGTCATCGAGTATAATGTTTCTTAAGCTGGTTAGCTATAAATCGTAGGCAAAGTAGCACATAAATACGCCGAAATGATGGAGCGTAGCAATCCCGTAGCTACGGATGAAATCCTGCACCGCATTTTCCACTGCTGATCCGGGTTTGGTTTCCGTAATTTAGGAAGTGAAGTATTGCCCAGTGTAATTGCTCGATTGACTTGTGGTTGGCAAAGGTGGTATGGAACTGGTTTCTTTATTGGCTTAAACTCGGGTGTGATGATCAGATTGGCGTAAGTACGTTCTCAGAAAAAATGTACGTGCTTCATTTCAGCGGAAAACCTGAAGCCCGGAAATGAGGTCCCATAATCATTCACTTTTTACACACCAAACTTGCCTAAATTTAGAGGAATGTTAACTCGGTTAATCATTAGATAAAACACATTTGGTGGATGTAATTACCTTGACAGTCTGGATCAATTTATTTAATAACTGCCGATGTTTCTTTAAGTTTTCGAGTCGATTTTATAAAGCATGATCTAGACGGATTTTAGAGATTTCCTTTAGAGAATAGAAGAGCTCGTATCAAATCGGGCTATATTCACGGAAAATGCATCTTTAGAGAATAAATATACCTTGAATCCTTATGGCTGATATTAACGCGACCAAATTATAATTAAATGTTGCATAAAATTGTCTGGATTTACTGGCTAACTTCTGATTAATTTTCACATGCCTTGACTTCTTAAACTTATGACCACCGTAAAAAAATCGAAGCACATTAACTTGCACTCTGCCCGATATTTACTCTTCCAGATCACAAAACCAAAAGAAAGAATAAGTTGTTTTGGAAATCATGAAACCAACTGAAGGACCGATTGAATTGAACTCTCTCTTCGCCTATATATGACCGTCACGAATAATCCTCTAACCATGGTAATATTCGCTCTAGTCTATAAATAGATTTCTACTCCAGTATTAGAACGCTATTGGTCCATGGTGACACTATTATGTACTTAATACTCATTCTCCCAGCTTTGAACACTGTTCTAAAAATAGAAACTAGTTAAATCACAAGAACCAGTTTAGACCGCAATAGAATATTTTCGATGATAATAGAGCGCGGGTCAAAGTGTCTCACGTGTGACATCACGACTTAAAAAAAAGTATGATAGAGTCAAGTTTGGATTTGAACCAGTGTTCAAAGAGACACAAACCTACAATGCATCCGCTGGGCTATTAACAGTGATGTGGTGAGATGCTGCTATGATTCCGTTCTATTACCATTCACAAAGCCTAAGCCACGCTTGGTAATGTTATAACAAGCAACAGATATGATCACAAAAAATGAGATTATTCTTCAATGATACCAAAAATGGTACTATCTTATTAATAGTCATAATTACTAGTACTAATGAAAAAATTTACAATTTGCAACTTTAATTGAGAATATTTTAATAATGGTAAAAGATATGCCGGAACACTTAGGGTATTTTTGGTTAGACATGGTAGATTCTGAAAAGTGAAAAATTGGTGTAATAGGCCTATAAGTGTAAAAGTGACAGGCTCTGTACTTTTCAACGCCACCAACGTGGTCAACTTTGATACCCTTTAGCACCGACTGTGTTGACACACTCAATATTCTGAAAGCCTGACTCTTCATCTAAAAATGCCTGTTACAT
Source organism: Phaonia tiefii (assembly GCA_963931995.1). Classification (NCBI taxonomy): domain Eukaryota; kingdom Metazoa; phylum Arthropoda; class Insecta; order Diptera; family Muscidae; genus Phaonia; species Phaonia tiefii. The sequence continues at coordinate 258,882,943 of OZ008367.1, read as the reverse complement.
TCCATAACGATCAGAACAATACTTTAAATGTTGTGATATTATTACCGTGATTTTTCCAATCGGCCCACTCTGTGCCCTATTAAGTCGTGCTGTTGTCTTAAGCGAAACAGTGGACAACTTGTATAATAAATTTGATATCTGGTAGATAAAAGCTTGGATTAAAAATGTAATAGGTGCTCTATGAGTAACCTTAAGCGATACATGCTCAACTGTATAAGTCAATCCATCCGTACAGTCTACTTGAAAGTCATCGGTTTCTCAGGTTTAAATTGAATTTGAGTCCTAGAAAATCTATTAAGTGAAGGGTGATAAAGTGTTATGAATTCATTAATTTGTATTTGTAATTGCCATTCGAAAAGTAACAGTATACATATAGTAAACCATCCAAGTGTCGGTATACCTATGTGAATTTTCTTCCAATATTGTTATTTTTTGCTTTCACTGGGCTAACCGCACATACAAAATAGGTTGAGCTATAGAGTAACGACGTATAGAGCTGCCATTGTTCTCATCTAACATTTCCTTTCACACTATTCGTGGTGCGATAGAGAGTTATTTGACGTAAATTAGCTTACACCAGGTGGTATTACAAAAATTGTTGACTTAAATTTTTCATGTCGTTTTGATGAAAAACTGTGAAATTTAAACGTATTTTGGTCTTTTTTTGATATATTTTATTATTAGTATATATTTGTGGTGTATTTACACAACCGCCCATCTGCTACACACGAAATGTCATCAATTTACTGAGAGAGTTGGCGTCTCTACACTTCATTACTCTATGGATTGAGCTGCGAGCCGTTTTTAGTAAAAGTCTTATCAACAGTTCATGTTATCACACAAATACATACATAATTTCCTGATATAAATACTGAATTTGTTACGCACATATAACTGCGAATATTAGCATAGACATGCGAATATCAACATGCTCCCGATAATTATAGCGATGATGATAAAAAATGGATACTGTCACAGCAATCAAAGCGGAAAAAGCAACTTTAACCCATTCAAGAGATAACCATATCAGTTAATACTAACGGAACGGTATCCATCATTTAGGATGACCTATACCAAAGTGAAAGCCAATCACTTGGGGGTGATCAGAAATGATTCTTTCATAGGGCTGTCCAAGCAGATCACTACTTCCGGTCTACAACTTAGTAAGTCCCGGGCAATGGTTCTAGCGGAACTCTCCGTTAGCTAGTTAGAGTGAGAAGGCGAAACGAATGAGCACCCTAGTGAAATTGGTGACCCTGTCTGTGAAGTTCCTCGAACTAGCGGACGTTTTCCAGCGTACGTTTTCTGAAGACGAATGAGCCAACACTACTGTACAACTGCGAACCAAAACTAAGGAAACACTAATCCAATTTCGACACACTGAATTTTGGTCAGCGTCTGTTTCATAATGGGCGCCTGAAACATAACACTGTGTGTAATTATTTAAGTCATGGCAAAATAACCATATACGGACACCACTACGTGATAAAAGACTAAAAAAAAAGACCCGTGTTTCCCAATTTTTCCCAAAGTCATGCACTTTTTTTTTATGGGCCGCCAAAGATTTGGGCCCTCGGTATCATTTTCGTAAAAATGTGATCATTTTCTCAGGCTCATATCTTTCCGTTCAGAATTTCGATTTACTCTCTGAGGCAAAGTTGTAGCTCTTGTCATAAAGAACAAAAATTGCGAACATATAAAATCAAAAAAACTTCACCTTCCAGATCAAAATCGCAAAAAACTCAAAAAAATTCGATTTTTTTTTACCTTTTTTCCCGTGTTTAGGTCCATAGGTAGCAAACCGTTCAAAATTCAAGGAAACAATCAACTACAAAAATTTACCTAAGATCTCAATAAACAAATTTCTAGAACATATAAACTTCCTGGGAATTATTCTTAACACCGTTTTTTAATTTCATTTGTTTTTTATTTACTTCATCATTGAGATACTATGCTATCTATTACAAAAATATTAAAAAAAAGTATTCGTATTATGTTTATAATGTTGATGGCCCTGGACTTGCAAATCGCGCTCTCTTAAGTTGTGGATCCAAATCGTCGTCCGAATCTGACTCTGATTCAGCAATTATGGTGTCCACAGGCACGTTGCTTCCAGACTGCCCTCCATCATCAGCTCTTTCTTCTTCAAATACTTCATTAACATCATACAGGGTGATCTTGTGACTCCACCAACATACCTCTGCAAGCAATGCGTCGAGGTTTTTGCCTTTGTACCGTTTTTCCATGGGCATTGTGGTTTGGTGAAACCGTTCTCCTTGCTCATCGGATTCGGTAGGGAGTTGTTTGATAAAATCGTCAAAATGAAAATGAAGAAAATGCAGCTTTAATGTCTTCGATGCGCCGATTATCTCAAAATAATTGGACGATTTGGATCCACAACTTAAGAGAGCGCGATTTGCAAGTCCAGGGCCAATTTTTGTTCTTTATGACAAGAGCTACAACTTTGCCTCAGAGAGTAAATCGAAATTCTGAACGGTTTCCAAGATATGAGCCTGAGAAAATGATCACATTTTTACGAAAATGATACCGAAGCCCCAAATCTTAGGCGGGCCATAAAAAAAAAAGTGCATGACTTTGGGAAAAATTGGGAGACACGGGTCGTTTTTTTTAGTCTTTTATCACGTAGTGGTGTCCGTATATGGTTATTTTTTTTTCGTGTTGCACTGTGTAATCATCCTGGCAGTAGCTAAAATGCTAACCACAGTGGGTTTGGTGTGCCTCCTGCACCGAATAATTGACAATGAAAAGAGGATGATAATTAACGGAACGATCCCCTATCTGTTTGCAACCCTCACCATAATTTAGTGATATGTACCTGTAATGTAAGAACACTATACAGGACGGGAGCCTCGTTCCAACTGGCGTAAGTCCTAAAATATAAAGCTGACGCCGCAGCTATCCGTGAAATGCGAAAACACGACTTTGTTTCAGGAGTGTGGATGTATAGTTGTCAATAGGCTACGACACATAGTATCAAGGTTCAGCCGAGTGAGTGACTGCATCAATGCGACATATTTCAACATCTTGTTAATTTGTGTTCAAAGATACTGCGTTCGTATGTTGGATCATGACTTATTGTTGGTAAAGCCCGTTATTCAGTTTATACGAAGTTGTCGATGCCATTGACAGTATGCTGACATACCATATTGTAATGAAGGCCTCATTTAATAAAGTTTCTAGCCCTAAAATTTAAAAATATTTTTTTATAGGATTAAAGCCCCTTAAGAACCTAGAACATTTTGAAGTAACGGGTTTTTCAATAAGAGCGCTACAAAGGTTTTTTTAAATAAAACAAAACCGGTTTTAGATACCAATTCTTTACTCCTGTGAAAGTACGTTCGATGCCATTATGTATGGAACTCGATTTCTTTTGCATGGCCATCACGGGCACGCTTGCAGAAGTCCAGAAGCTGAACCCAATTTTCGATGGTTTTCAAGCATTAATCGGCCGATACTGCTGCAATTTCACGTTCGATATTTGTACGAAGTTCATCAATCGTCGGTGGCTTGTTGGCATAGACCATAGACTTGACGTAGCCCCACAGGAAATAATTTAACGGCGTCAAATCGCGCGACCGAGGCGGCCAATCGACTGGGCCATTTCGTGAGATAACACGTTCACCCAACTTGGTTTCCAATAAATTGATTGTGTCATTCGCTATGTGGCTTGTGGCGCCGTTGGAACCACATGTCCTCCAAGTCCATATTATCCAATTGGGGCCAAAAATATCCGGTTATAATTGAACGGTAGCGATTCGAATTCACAGTAATGTGCCGGTCTTGATCATCACGGAAGAAGTACGGCCCAATGACGCCGCCGGTCCATAAACCGCACCAAACCGTATTTTTTTTCGGGTTGCAATCATGACTCATGGATTACGTGTGGAGTGCTGTCTGACCAATAACGCATATTTTGCTTATTGACGAAGCCATTCAGCCAGAAATGAAAATCAGAAATTGGACGTAGCGCTCTTAAAGTTGAGGCCACTGACTTCAAATTTCGGTAGTAAATGTTAATAATTTCGACTCGTTGTTGGCTCGTATATGTTTCCATGATGAAATGACAGACCTTACTGAAGAGAAATGTCAAAAGAGCGGGAAAAAATATGGCGTCGTTTGCTGTCCCTATCGATTTACGTTTGTAGCGTCTCTGTTGAAAAACCCTTTATACAGTTTCATTCAAAAACAAAAAACTTATGTATGCCAACATGTATTTACAGCATTAATAGAAATATTTTTTCATATTGTTTGCATTATTATGGCAAATTACTGGATAGTTTTTGGCGATTTGAAAAAAAATTTTATTAAAAATTATCGCATACTTTTTAACGCAAATTATTGCATAGTTTTAGCGCTATAGAACATTTTTTAAAATAGTTTCCTGGGATAATTCATTGCAACTCTAGTTACCATTGAAATCTTCTTTTGGTTATATTACAAATAAAATACAAACCAGTACAGAAATTTCAGTCGGGTGAAGTCATCCATTGGACCGGATTCTATAAAATGTTGGCAAATGTGCCAATGTTATCGTGACTACCAGCAATTGTCCGTCCAATATTTATGTAGGAGGTACAAAAATGGGCATAACGAAGTTGTTCATCTCTTTTTACACAGTATTACACAAAATATTGATCAGAACCAAATTTTGTTAAGATCGGTTTTGGTATACGGGAGATATCGTGTCGATCAGCCGGTCATCCCCCAAACTTTTGTGTGCATTTGACTAAATTTTATCTAGTACCAAACTTCATAAAGATTAGTTCGGCTTTGCGGGAGTTATCTTGCGAACAACCAGCCGGCCGCACAACTTATCTCGGTACGGCGTGGCAAAAACACCCTTGTCTTAATCGGTGACTGGCGTTTGATGACCCGAAGCCTATAACCTAATTTCATTAGCCCTGTACTGCATACAATGCATACATATATGGGTTTTTAACTTTATTGATTTTTTTTTCATAAAACGGTACATTATCCAACTTTGTTTACATCGGTCATTCTTCTTGGATTGGTTTGTACTAAAAATAAATGCCCTTCTGTTTCAAAGCTCATTTTGGTTCGTGTTTCCCTTAGTCTTGTGAAGGTGCCTTTTATAAACGATCAATAGTGTATTTGGCTTAATTTGATATATATTTTTTCTCATAAAAAAATTATTTTCCGGAAGAAATAAAAGCTCTTTTTTAAAAGTATGTAAAATATAGTTGAAATATAAGCGTCATGTATTCAATTTTAGACAAAATTTCACGGAGCCATATATGAATGCAATGTAAACTTTGTTTGAATAATGTGAATGTGAATTTTTTAGAAATGGATGTAAAATCATTTTATGGTAGCTTGATTTATGTGAATGAAATTGCTAATGGACTTGAAAGTGATGATGAATATATATCTGACACTGATGAAGAAGGTTTGGGGAAAAAACCGTGCGATCAGGAAAATGTGTATATACCGGAGACTGATGAGAGCGACTCCTATGGCACTTGCTGCAAACCTACTTCTTCGAATGCAAAACAATCGAAAAAAGCAAGACTGCCAGTTTGGAAAGAAAATTGTTTGACCCCATACTCCAGTGAAAATTATCCATTTCAAGGAAACACAAATCTTCAAAACTTCGTGGAAGAACTTGAGACACCAGCAGAGTTCTTAAATTTTTTTCAGTGATGATTTGTTGAATGACGTAGTCATCAATCAAACTTGGCTGCACTACAAGTTGATATAAACAAGGCAGGAAATATATCTCGGAACGAAATTGAGCAATTTATAGGTAAAACCATTTATTACTGAGACACATTTTGTAAAAATATATCTTATTTCAGGAATAGTAATATACATGTCGTTGTTCAAACTACCATCTTCAAGACATTATTGGAATACATCTATTGGTCAGGAGTTTATGCGTATATGGATTAAACATTTTCGTTAATGTGTTTACGTTGTTACAATGAAAAGTTTCGTATATCACACAATTTGGTAGTCGCTGCAATGAAAAATTTAATTTCTTTGACAATTTTTCATTTCGTTGCTGCAAGAACTTACTTTTCGTTCCTGCAACAATTTTATTTAATTTGAATTGTGTTGAAAAATGGGTTAAATATTAAAAAACAGGAAGCGCATGAGATTAAAACTATTGATATTTGGTGTATCTCTTACTTTTGTATTGACTATTTTTATTATTCACATATTTTGGAATTTTGCCAACATTTATAGTTGACGAAACAATTTCGTTATAGCAATGAAACTAAGTTTTATGACGATAAAGAGAGAAAAGCAGTCACAAAAATGAGTGAGCTTAAACAAGAGCCAGCAAGAGGAAATGGTGACCGTGAGTGCTGGGTCACCTACACATCTTAAATCAGTTCATTTGCAACAACCGAAAGTGGTAGACATATTTCTCCGCCGGAATAATTTAAATAAATATTTTAAAACAGACTAATTAGTTCAACTTAGTGAAGTAATGATATTTCATTCAGAAAAATAAATTGTGTGAATTTATGTGTTTGCTGTTATCGATTGTGTAAATTGTGTATCTATAAATGTAATAGATAAACAAACAGAATGCAAGGAGGAGCACGACAGCAAATAAAGTGACGCATCGATAGCAGAAAAACTACCCCGAAATATGTAACTGACCATTTGTGTTTGAACGTGACGGTACAAATCGTAACAAAATGTTCATGGTTTGGTGTTTAACCATAATTGGGTCGCGCTTGTTTCGTTGTATTGGTATTTGGGTTTGAAGGCAATGAAAACAAAGAAGTGAAATGAACAAATTGTTTCAAGTAACAAATTTGGTTAAAATAAATAAAAGAGCAGTTGAAGAAAATGTTTACAGAGCCATCAGTGGCTTAATGACGTGGAGATGTGGCGCTACAATTGAATGACAGAACCCTCAACACTATGTTAAAGAAAATTTTGAACATACATAGATCAATTGCTGTGATGAAATCTACACGGGAGTAGAGCTAATGTTTATGGTAAGTACAGACATACGTAGATATGTACATATCTTAAATAGATTAAGATTAACAAATTCCTCATATTTGTTTTTAATTGCAGGACCTGAGTACAACGGCCACAATAACACTCAACCCCCCGACTACCATAATCTTTTTCCAGACGAGTGGAATGGATATATTATATATTTAGCAAATTCAGACCATTTTGGAAACAAAAATTATTTTTTTTTTAACAAGTCACCTGCAATGTAATACTAACAGTGTATTTATGTACAATAAACAATAAATAATTTTAAACACATTTACTATAGCAATGAAACAAAATCATTGCAAGAATGAAATAAGTTCATAGCATTAACGAAACCAATTCATAGCTGCAACGAAACAAATTCATTGCAGCAATGAAGCAACTTCATTGCTGTAATGAAACCAATTCATTGCAGCAAAGAAATAATTTCATTGCAGCAATGAAATATTTTCACCATACGTTCTTCGCAGTGACGAACAATTTGCAGTTGATGAACACATTTTCGAAGCGGGAATGAAACTGTACGTTAGCTCACTTTGGATGACGAAAGTTGTTTGAGTGATGAACATTTTCATTCCTGTGACGATGCTTTTCCGTTCAGTGTAGCACAATGACCTGCAACAGATGGGAAGTGATGAAACGGTTTTTGCATTTCAATAATAATGAGCATATGGTATCATCAGGAGATGTAGGGTTCGATAAGCTATTCAAAATTCGACCACTTCTCAACAAAACTCGTGAAAAAGTTTTACTAATTCCTAAGGAAGAACATTTGGTGGTTGACGAGCAAATCATTCCAACCAAGTGTCGTCATCACTTGAAACAATAAATCCAGCTAAGCCTCACAAATGGGGCTTCAAAAATTTCGTTTTGAGTGGAGTGTCAGGATTTAGCTATGATTTCGGCGTATTTGCAGGAGCTCAAAGTGATATATCCGGAGGGATAACCTAATCTTGGAGTCAGCGCAAACGTAGTCACGAGATTAGCGAATACCGTCTCCAAACGACAGAACTATAAAATTTATTTTGATAATTGGTCCAACAGCCCCAACCTTCAGGTGTATCTTACGAAAAATGCGATTCTGTCTTTGGGTACGGTAAAGCTTAATCGAGTTCCTAACTCCAAGATGCTATCTGAGAAAGCGATGAAAAAATTGGGTCGCGGCAGCATGGTCGAAAAGTTAGCTGAGATTGACGGAGTTCAACTTACCCTGGTCTCGTGGTAGGACAATAAAGTGGTCAATATTCTTGCCACCCAGTCTCGTCAAAAAAAACGTTTCAGCAAAAAGGTGAAAAAAACATATTCAAGTCGAGTCGCCAAAGGCCATTGATGTCTATAACTCTTATATGGGTGGCGTAGACTTACTTGATTCATTACTCGGCCTTTATAGAATTCAGATACGTACAAAAAAATGGTATAAAAAGATTTTTTTCCACATGATTGACATGTGCGTAGTTAATTCCTGGATTCTATGGCGTCGGAGGTCGAATGAATATATGCCATTATTTGACTTTAAGTTGCAATAGGTGAGCACCTTTGCAAGGCTGGAAAAATAAAAAACGCAGGCGACCAATAACAACAGCTCCGACAACTAGCAGAGAAAGTACCCCTAGCAGCAAAAAGAGAAAGCGCCAAGATTTTCCACTGAATTCGATACGAGGTGACGAAATTGGACATTTTCCCAAATGGATGAAAAACCGGCAACTCTGTCAATTTTGTGAAAAATATGCACCATTTAAAAAGAAGATATCACTTCAAAGTAAATCATAGTCTCAAAGTTGAGAAAACTCCCAGTACCTAAATCATCATGGTCAATAGAGAACAACAGAAAGCCAGTATACATAGATCCCAATTCCCTACCAAATCAAGCTAGCATAAAACAATGATAGTATACACCTTATCTAACAATAAACTCTGGCATAACAACATCAATAAAAATTCACATTAAGCACACCAACAACTGATCAGAAAAAATATCATGTTACAATATGTCAGTGTCATTTACTGTAAAGAGTCAACTATTACCGATCAACATCCCAATACAATATATAGTGTATAACCATACAAAGGGTCCGCCAAATAACTTTTTTTTTAAAAAAGGCTATAAACTACTGAATATTTTCTCAAATTTCTTTTTTTATTTGAAAGTACAATCCTTCCGGTTAATAATGGAAAATAATTTCATTCAAATGCCTGCCTCGGCTGGCCATGCAGTAGCCTACACGATCGGCCCAATTTTTAAGCACATTATCGATTGTGTGCAGCTGTATTTCACCAATGGCTCCACGAATATTGTCCTGTAAAGCGTCAATTGTCTCTGGCTTGTCGGCGTAACACTTATCTTTGAGGGCACCCCACAACTAATAGTCCAACGGTGTCAAATCGCAGCTCCGAGGTGGTCAAACGATATCAGCTCTGCGGCTGATAATGCGATCTTCAAAAACAGGGCGCAAAACGTCGAGTGTAGCTCCGGCTGTGTGGCACGTAGCGCTGTCCTGTTGAAACCAAATGTTGCCAATATACTGCTCTTTAATTTTTGTGAACTAAAATTCGTTCAAAATGGCCTGATAACGATCGCCATTGACTGTAACGGCCACTCCTTGCTCATTTTCGAAGAAAAATGGCCCAATTATGCCTCTGGACCAAAATTCGCACCAAACAGTGACTCGTTTTGGGTGCATCGGCTTTTCAATGTATGCGTGCGGGTTTTCTGTGCCCCAAATGCGATAATTTTGCTTTTTTACATACCCGCCAAGATTAAAATGAGCTTCATCTGAAAAGATGAAAATCCGTACGCAATTTTCGCACACATTCTGCAACTTTACCATTCAAGCGTATACACAACCATATTCGTTCAGCGGAAGGATAAAACTAATTATCTGTCAAATCAGACATAAGCAAAGTGTATAAGAGTCGTAAATAAATATAAATTTTTCACGTTTAGTTTTTTTTCTTCATCATAAAGGTGTGCATGCAGTAGAGGGTTAAGATCGGAAGTGTGTCTCGCGAGTTATCTAACGGACAACCCGGACAACCACCAAGCTTTTGTATGGGAGGTACCACAATCGGAGTGGCAAAACGACTCATTTTCCATAGAAGAGTGGCATTTGACTAAATTTTGTCTAGTTCCAAATTGCATAAAGATTGGTTCGGTTTTGCGGGAGGCCGTCGGTGGTGCAATGGTAGTGTGCGCGTCTCCTGTACATGAGATCCTGGGTTCAATCCCTGCTCAGACCACCTTAAAATTTCTTTCGGCGGCGGTCACCTCGCATAGTGACGGCGACACTATCGAGTATTTAGCCATGAAAAAGCTTCTCAAAATACCGTTCGGAATCGGTGTAAAAATGTAGGTCCAAATCAGTGAGGGAAAACTGGAAAGCGCACAGCTCACTAATTGTGAGAAGCTTTCCCGTTTCCCTTCATGGGATGTAATGGGAAACCATTTATTTTTTTGTATCTTGAGAATAACCAACTTATGTATGGGAGGCACACACATGGGCGTGGCAAAATCACCCTTGTCTTACTTGGTGACTCGAGTTTGATGACATGAAGCCTATAACCTAATTTCATTAAGATTAGAAATGTGAATCACATTGACAACCCGGACGACCATTAAGCTTTTGTATGGGAGGTACTTTCATATGGGAAAAGACTGCAATTTGACCGAGTTAATCAGCGAGTTTAAGTGCTGGTCCAGTAGCGTGCTCAGTATGCCATGCGCTTAAGCCGGGTCTATGGCTCGTCGGACGGGGGATCTTTCTACTCACCGAGCACAACAGTCTGCCTCTGAACAATAAAATACATATTGAGGCTTACACACACACGATACCCTTTGACATAAAACAAATGAATGAATCCCGAACAATAGTTGCGTTAGAAGTGGACAAGAGGGACAAAACACCGAATTAGAAGCAATTACGTGGCTCTGAAGAGAGTCTAGGGAAAAACTCTACCCTATCGCGCGTCATATGTGCCGACTGGTATCTCCGTCGCCTTACGAAGCCCTTGTAGCTTAACCGTGATTCTGCGATCTGCACAGTATCGCATCATCGTAGTTACTGGAGAACTCTCTTACCTTGTTAACCCTAACTTACCATGCTGATCTCTTACTCGGCCATATCCGAAGAGAAAACAAGAAAATTTCCAAAAATCGTCACAAAATTTATTCTCTTAATAAGCTTAAATATTTAACAAAATTTAACAAATTAAAAAGCCTCAGGGACGAAGTGCTCCCTCAGCGGATACAAAAATTCCGTGGGGTAATTTTAATGCTTTTAAACTACTAACAATTTAATTTAACATATGTAATCATAATCCAAATACTGATTAAGACGATTAAAATTTCCCTATAGAGCGACAACAAATTCAAAAACAATGGGGGTACACCAATATTTACTGATATTTCCCCTACCGGCACCGTTTATCAAAATTCCCGAAATGAAACCTCCCGAAGGCTCACGCTCATAAACGATTACTGTGCCCGAGCACTTATCACGCGACGCTTAGCTTATTGCAATCTCGGACTACGATTCCACACACGAAAGCTAGTTTACCGCGCACGAGATTATGTACCCAGAGGCAATTCGCAGGGGTGTAAATATATACAATCAAAAATAAATAAAAATGGCAATATATAAATAGGTTTATCGTCACGGTTAGGTCTAAATCTGCAGGTCATGCTGACCGAAATTACTAACAACGATCCAAAAACAACCACTAGGGAGTATGAGCCTTGAAAAATCAATCCTTACAATCGTGGACTACTTATTTGCTTAATATTAAAATTTCAGTTTGGATTTCAATACTCTTAATTACAAATCCAAGCTATAAATTCTTGATTTCATTACTTCATTATTACATTAGCTCAGCTCTTATTTTACTGACTTTAACTCTTTTATCTTTATATTTTTTTTCATTTTCTTACTTTCTACCTTCTCTGCTTTGTTTACATCTAAAATTCCAGATTTCAAGTCTTTTTTTCTAAACTTTCAAAAAAATGTTAGAATTCACTTCTCTCTATATCATAATATCTTTCATTTAAAAAAAATCAAATCTACCTTTACTTTAAACTTTCAAATTATTATTTCCGAAGCTCAAAATTTTGATTTACTTCATCATCTCAAGTGAAAGTTTCAGGCTGGAACTCTTAAAACTTTAACTTTGATTTCTTTAAATTTAAACTTTTACAAATTTGAATTCTTAAAGCTATAGCCTTGAATTCTTAAAACTCTGGATCTGAACTTGCAAAATCTCTAGACTTGAATTTCTAAAATTGTAACATTGAACTTCGAAAGTTCTTGATTTTAATTCTTAAAACTTTAACTTTGTTCTTTTTCTAAATCTTCAAATTTAAACTTCAGAACTTTAGATATGAATTCTCAAATCTCTATATATAATTTCTAAAATTTTAAATTTGAATTGAAAAAGTTTTAAATTTGCACTACTAGACCTTTAACTTTGAAATTTTTCTAAAATTTTAGATTTGTATTCTCAGATCTCTATATTCCATTTCCAAAATTTTAACTTAATTAACTTAATTCTAAATCTCTAAATTTTAGAACTTTAGATTTGAATTCTCAAATCTCTAAATTGAACTTCTTGGCCAGTTTCACAGTTCAAAATTCTCCATTAAGGTGTATTTTAAATGCCCGATGCTTCTCATTTAATATGAAAATTTTCTGTGAGCTTTTAAATTGAGCTTTTAAATGGAGAGTGTGTAACTCGCCCTAGGAATTTAAATTTGAATTTCGAAAGCTTTAGGTTTGGACTCATAAAACTTTAACTTTGAAATTTCCAAACGTTAAATTTTAGAACTCTAGATTTGAATTCTCAAATCTCTAAATTGAATTTCTAAAAGTTTAAATTTGAATTTCGAAAGTTTTAGATTTCAACTCCCAAAATTTTTACTCTGAAATTCCAAAACGTTAAATTGTATAACTTTAGGTTTGAAATCTCAAATCTCAATATTCACTTTCTAAAATTTTGTCTTTGAATTTCAAAAGCTTTAGATTTGCACTTCTAAAACCTTAACTTTGAAATTCTAAAACTTAAACTTTTAAAACATTAGATTTGAATTCTCAAATCTCTAGATTGAATTCATAGCAGTTTAAATTTGACTATCGAAAGTTTTAGTTTGCACTTCTAAAACCTTAACTTTGAAAGTTTAGAACTTAAACTTTTAAAACTTTAGATTTGAATTCTCAAATCTCTAGATTGAATTCATAACAGTTTAAATTTGACAATCCAACGTTTCAGATTGCACTTCTAAAACCTTAACTTTGAAATTTTAAAACTTAAACTTTTAAAACTTTAGATTAGAATTCTCAAATCTCTAGATTGAATTCATAAAAGTTTAAATTTGAATATCGAAAGTTTTAGATTTGCACTTCTAAAACCTTCTAAACGCTGAAGTTCTAACGCCTAAACTTTTAAAACATTAGATTTGAATTCTCAAATCTCTAGATTGAATCTATAAAATTTTAAACTTGAATATCGGAAGTTTTAGATTTGCACTTCTAAAACCTTAACTGTGAAATTTTAACTCGTTAAATTTCAGAACTTTAGATTTGAATTCTCAAATCTCTATATTCAATTTCTAAAAGTTTAACGTTGAATTTCGAAAGTTTTAGGAACTGGAATTTCCAAAATTTCGGCTCTTAATCTTTAAAGATTTAAATTTCCAAAATTTGATATTAACTTGAACTCTATTTTATTGTCACTTTTTCATTGCCTTTATTTGTCTACATTCTCATTAACTTTATTTTTTTTTACATTTCCAATATAGCTCGAGACTATTATTAGAATTGATATGCCACATTTGCCATGATTTTAGGTCCTAATAATAATTCACTTAAGCCAGGTTTCACTTTATTTGCGCCAGGTTTTACTCAACCTATCCTACCTACTGTAGTCACTATAGGTCTACCCCTTGAAAGTGTTATGTCTGTCGGATAGATGATGGAAAATCGGACTTACCTTCGGCCTCCAACGTGGCTAACCGTGCTGATACTCTGCTGTACAACCTTTCAGCTGATGCTGAAGCGGGACTTAATGCTGTTGGTGCCGGCGCTTACGTCTTGGTGAAAAACCTGGTGGTTGTTGCCGATGTCTTGTAGACGGCGATATCAGGTGCCTAAGGTTGCCTTTGGACCTACAAATTCCCGGCTGACGAATCCCTGCCTGGGGCGAATGCGGAGTAGGTCAGAAAGGGGCCTTAAGAGTTGGCAGCTACTGCGGTGTTGCCGCCTACGATATGGACCTAACGAGATGTCGAAAGCAATTAGCACTTGCTTGGTAGAGAATTTTACAATGCTTACCTCGTCCTTATTTGCTGCCGCTTCTGGGTTGTAGCTAGCTTCAACAATTCTTGTGCCTCAGGGTGACGGGGCTGCTGATCGCGGCCGGTTGATCTCCGACTGGTAGTTCCCTTTTGCTTCAGCTGTTCCCTCTGGCCGAGGCCACACTGCCACTCCACACTTTACGCAGAATAACGCCGGAATCTAAGGCTGCTAAGATGCAGAAACACATAAGTTCTCCTGCAGTCTGACCTGGCCGTCACACTACACACTTACCCTGGAGATATTTGCTGCTGCTGGCTTCACGACTGGTAACTGCTTTCCTAGTTTTCGCTGAGTTCTCAGAGTGTCTATCACTTACGGCACTTGCGTTTGTCTAAAATCTTCGGGGGTCACTTTGTCTTTCACTTCCGCACTTGAGGTTGAATAATTTCCTGGGGATACTTTTATAAGACGAGGAGGATGGACACTGCCTTCTTGTACAATCTTACCGTACTGATCTACAAAGTGTTCATCACTTTAAGTATGAAGTCTTGAAGGTCAAATTTCCTACGCGGAATCCCAATTTTTATTCTCTCGCCACCGACAATGAGACGTTCATATCAAAGAATATGCCATTATCAATAGCAACATTATTATTTTTTAAGCTGCTTTGAATGCCTGCAAAATCGAACAACTTTACATATTTGCCAAAGATATGAAAATAATAATCTATCCAGCTCTAACCTGTTGCCCTCTTGAAACATCCACTTTTTGGTTTCCATTTCGGCTTGTATAATATTTTGCATACAAGACGTTGGCCTCGTATTTGTATTGATTTTACTCTGTGGCCGTCGGCGGTGCAGTGGGTAGTGTACGCGCCTCTTGTACATGAGCTCCTGGGTTCGACCACACAGGTCCACCTTAAATTTATTTCGACGGCGGTCACCTCGCATAGTGGCGGCGACACTATCGAGTATTTAGCCATGAAAAAGCTTCTTCGGCATCGGTGTATAAACTGTAGGTCCCATTCAGCGAATGTAAAACTACAAAGCGCACAGCTCACTGGTTGTGAGAAGCTCTCCCGAATTCCTTCATGGAATGTAATGGGAAACCATTTATTTTTATTTAATTTCATCGTCTAGTTCATCAGCCAAATACCAGCTTATCGGAAAGTTCAATATGGCGTGATTCTCGGGATACCAACAAATTCTTCGATAATGTTAACCTATTGAATTGGTCTTATATTGTTGTTACAGGTTATGGAACTAGTACCTTTGACATCGATGAGAGTACCTAAGAGAAGTAGGAGTGAAACAAATCATAGAGTAATGACGTATTGAGTAGCAAACTCTCTCAGTAAATTGATGACATTTCGTGTGTTGCACATGGGCAGTGGCTCAAATAAACCAACAATACATCAGCAACGACATTTTGTGTTGTGCGTTAAAATTTTTGAGTAAATATACCAAAAATATATGCTAACAATAAAATATAAAAAAAAAGTTGAAAATATACGTTTAAATTTCACATTTTTTCATCAAAATGACATGAAAATTTTAAGTCAACAATTTTTGTAATTCCACCTGATGTACATAAGTCAAGTCACGTCAAATATTTCTCTATCGCGCCGACCGCACCACGAATAGTGTGAAAGGAAATGTCAGATGAGAATAATGACATCTCTATATGACATTACTCTATGGAAAAAATTGTTGAGTACAGGGAAAAATTCATTTTGAAATTGCACTGTCAATGCTTTGTTTGTTACGAACAGCTGTTTTTTTTTCGTGTAGAGATAACTGCCAACATTTCTTACGAAAATTTCGCAAGAACTGAATAGTGGTGTAAACGGATGAAATCTGCTCAATAATATCAACAGTGCAATATGGTATGGTCAGTTTTCTATTGTTATGGTGATCAAACAGTAATATATTCAGGCTTTCTGGAATTTTCGTTTTTAGATTTATCAACCAATGCGGTAAGTTTTTTAATCTCTCACTTAATTTAATTAATTTTCTCAATATTTAATTTCTTCCCAATTTTAATCAATGTTGTCCACACTTCGGAAGTAAATGTCTTGTAACCAAGCATTACATTTTAATTTTTAGCTTGATGGCAAAGGAATTCTTTGTAGATTAAGCTCACTGAAATCTTGTGGATGTCCAAAAGAACACATACCTGGAGATGGAGTATATGATAAATACGATTGGGGTGTTGACAATGTCAAAAAGAGGAAGTGCCCTTGAAATTTTTCTATATCATTGATTAAATCCATGCTACAAGCACAAAAACAAGCGCTTTGTTTGTTTTATAGCTCATTCGCACTGCAAAATACTTTCCTGATTTCGTATCAAATGTCCTAACAAAATCTGAAGTGTTCGCATTGTTTTATTTCCTGATTTGATTGAAAGTAAAGGCGCATCGACGAGGTAGTGTTACTACGACAACAAACACACCAAGCCTACAACAGTAGGTATTTTGCTTTGGTATTTTTCCACAATCAAATTCAGCACAAATGTTTTCCAGGAATAAAAGTAAACAAAAAAAATTTTTGAGAAACAACAAATACCTAAGAAATGAGAGAAATCGGTTACCCCATAGAGTAATCTCATACTAGAGAGAATATTTGCCTCATCTGACTTTTCCTTTCACACTATTCTTGATGCGGTCGGTGTGATAGAGAGATGTTTGACGAAAAATTACATAAACCAGGTGGAATTACAATAACTTCTCGCTTTAATTTTTCATGTCGTTTTGGTGAAAACCTGTGAAATTTAAATGTGTTTTAAACTTTTTATTCAATGTTATTGTTAGCATACATGTGTGTTGTATTTAACATAATAAATTTTAACACACAAAACGCAATGCCGTTGTTGTTATTTTGTTCGTTGTTTTGAAACATTGCCTCTATCTGGTAATAGTAAACCAATTCTTTTCAACATCGAACGTAAATTTCACACCAGGCAAAATGTCATAAATTTGGTGAGAGAACTATTAGGTCTACTATAAGTATTAGTCTATGGGTTACCCTTACACCACTGCACAGGCACCATGGATTTCAAATTCGAAAGAACGACTCCCAAAAGTCGGGTCGTTCTCGTTTTTCTAAAATTTCGAGACTATATAACTCATTTTCGAGCAATAAATAAAATAAATGGTTTCCCATTACATCCCATGAAGGGACTGGGGAGAACTTCTCACAATCACTGAGCTGTGCGCTTTCCAGTTTTCACTCACTGATTGGGACCTACAGTTTTACACCGATTCCGAACGGTAATTTGAGAAGCTTTTTCATGGCTAGATACTCGATAGTGTCGCCGTCACTATGCGAGGTGACCGCCGCCGAAAGAAATTTTAAGGTGGTCAGAGCCGGGTTCGAACCCAGGATCTCATGTACAAGAGCCGCGCACACTAACCATTGCACCACCGACGGTGGTATTGCTTTCGAGCAATAAGTGAGTCAATTTTTGATATTATCATTCGTTTGCTCATGCGTCAGAAGAAATATAGTAGTATATAATTTTATTAAAAGTTTTTATTTTCAAAAATAATGTTCCTGTTCCGCTATCCATTTGGTACATTGTGGATTTTATGGGTCAATGAAATGATTTTGCAAAATTTTCGTTCACTACAAAGAAACCTCGAGGGAATCACATCATGTACAATTCGCAAGTTGAATACATGGCGAGTTGATTGAGAGGTAGTTGGTGGTGGTTGCTTCGTAGTTGGATACATAACTGTTTTTGAACCAGTTACATTTCCTGGCGGGTAGTGATTAAACCATTCCTTGCGGGAATCTCGAAGTCGGATAGCGCTTAAGTTTTATTCTGCGTAACTTATGTATGTTTGATTATTCACATATCTATCCTCTTGTTTTCGGTATAATCATGATATATATATATATATATAAACTACTCGCAAACTAATAGCATCCTTAAGGGATGTTCTAAGATACATTGAAGATATACTAATGAAATTTTGATGTGGTAACATCTATAGGCACGGGTAGAGCAATATATCCAAGTGAACACATGCAAACATCACACAGCGTTAGCATCACGTACGTGGTTGTTGCACAACAATAGTCTCTGCCGGAAAATAAGTATGTCGGTATTGCTGTAGCGGCAGCGAACAAATAAGCAGGTCGTCGTCGCCAACGAGTATTGAATAGAAACATTAATGCCTTTTGAAACATTTATGCTTTTTGTATTGTTTTATGTAATAACATTGTCGAAATGGTTCATTTATATTGAAATATTCTATAAAGAGAATAAGTCTCGTATATGGTCTTTTACTCAGACTCTCTATATGAGAGCGGAAAAGGAGTGCAATAAGTTCTCTATACTATTCGTGGTAGAAATATAGTGATAGGTGCAGTACTACAACAAATACAATAAGCCAAAAACAATAAGCATTTTGTTTTTGCTCAGTGCCTGTATTGTGTCGACTATGTATTGTGTCGTATATGTGTGTGTAATGAAAATGTAAACAAAGTTGGAAAATGTGCCATTTACAAAATGCGTATGTTTTATTTGATATTTTGAAAGTGTTTACGTATGAAAATTAGAATGTTTCTTTGTGATTTTTTCGGGGACACATTTCAAAAACAGGAAGTCCACAAGTAGACAGTCAAAATTTCTCTGCACTCGAATGCCAACAAACAAAACGAATGAAACCCTAGCCATTCTCTGCTCTCTCTCTCTCTTCATAGAATATTAAAATACACGATCAGCTTTTTGACAGGGTTATTGTATATAACTATACAAATTCCAACCATGTTGAAGTAACCAAGTTTGAAAAAAAAATACATATATTTCTGACAAGTGAAACGAAAAATGAGATGAAAAGAATGTCATCACCTGTTTAGACGACTAGACCTGATAGATAATTCTACCATGTTCAATATGTATAACATTTACCGCGTGTTGTGAACAACTAATTCCAATTTTGTTTTCAATCGGAAATAAAAATCTATCCTTCAAATTTAGAAAAGTATATAAGTACATAATCTTCCATTAATTAAAATAATTTTAATGAACTTAAAATGTGTAAGTCATTTTGCATATTTCTGGTTTTGAGTCTCTCCTTGATAACATTTTCATTCGCATGAGATGATAACAAAATTTATCTATGATAACTTTTTATTGCCATGTCTTGAAATTTAACATGTGGCAGCATTGTCAATGCTCAAGTCGGAATTTAAGTGGGAAATTGAAATGCCACTTAATATCGCTTAGCTGTTCCGTACAAATTAAGCTATAATAAACTTCGACGGGTTAAAAAACGCACTTAATGTGATCTCCCTGATCTCTTCTCCTTAATATTACTTATGCTCTTAGAAAGACTACACAGTGCAACAAATGAGCAGTTTTTTTAGGGCCTCAACGAAACCAAAAAATTATGAAAGTCCATTGGTGATGTATCAGAAAACCCCTGTCGGTTAATTCCTTCTAATACAGTTATTCCAAATTATTATTATTTATTGCTGAAAATTACAAGAAAGAAATCTAAAAAATATCCAACTTGGTTTGACGTTTCGTCATTTGACGAATTGACTGTGTATTTTTTACAAAATGTATATTAGTCAACATTATGCAACCATGAAAGACCAACAATTTTTTAGAAGGTTGTAATGAAACATGTGTAATTGTTTAGAATATATAATGAAGTATAATCAGAAGTACAGCGTTGATCAACAGCTGAAATTTTCTTTGACTTATATAAAAAAATTGTGATGATCTGGGTCAAAACCGAGAGTAGTTTTCTAATACATCGCCAATGGACTTTCATAATTTTTTGGCTTCAGTGACGCCCTAATTTCATTATCGCAGTGTTATTTATAATAAACCTCTTTTTACATAAGAAAGAGAATTAAAAAAGAAAGTGATGAGATGCTCAACTTGTAGTTTTAGTTCTTACGATTAACGATTGGGTTATAATATAACCATATACGGACACCAATACGTGAAAAAATACCAAAAACATGCACTTTTTTATGGGTCGCCAAAGTTTTGGGGCCTCGGTGTAATTTTTTTGCAAAAAAAGTGATAATTTTGTCAGGTTCATATCTTGGAAACAGTTCAGAATTTTGTCATAAAGAACAACAATTGTGAACATATAAAACAAAAAAGCTTCATTTTCAAGGTCAAAATCGCAAAAAACTTTTAAAAAATCGATTTTTTATCTTTTTTCCCCTGTTCAGGTCCATTGGTAGCAAAACGTTCAAAATTCAAGGAAACAATCAACTACAAAAATGTACCTAAGATCTCAATAAAACTGTCTAGAACATTTGAACTTCCTATGAAGATTCTTAACACCGATTACTTCATCATTGAGATACTATGCCATCTCACCGACCGCAGCAGCACTGGCAAAGCAGTAAGCGCAACACACGCAACAAGGGACGCAGCACACAATTAAAAGCGACACGACGTTCACATCGATTCATTACACAGCGCGACGTCAACAACAGCTCAGCGGTGAAAGTTATAGAGAAAGTGCTACAGCAAAATTCGCACACAACATTGGCAACTGAGAATTTCAATATGCAGTGTGAAAATATTCATTTATTTTGCTATGTTTGCGGTCATCTAATCAGAAAGAAAACCTCTATAAGATTTCAAAAGGAAGAGATTCTTTTAAGTAGCGAATTCAAGAGAGCATATAAGTTGTTTTTCGACGAAGTAGACTTGACCGGTGAAAATTACACAGCTGATTCATTCTACATATATGAAAACACCGAAAAAAATGAAAAATTGTTGCTGGACCCTTTTGGATTTTATTAAAATTTTGTGGAAATGTTCCTAAGGGTTCCCAGAACCAAAATCCAAGAGGATTTAATTTTTGCACACGGCACTACCGCTTCACGCAAAATAAAAAAAGTAAAAAGTCTTGGTTTTGTGCATAGTGGTTTGAGATGTTAAAATTTTTCTGCTAAAGATATGTACATGATGAAGGTATCGTTTTAAAGCTGAAGGATTATGGTTTCTATCAAAAATATAAAATTTGACTTAATTCATACACCCGAAAAATAACGTGGTATTGAAAATGAGCATATTTCATTGTTTTTTTTTTGTGATTTTCAATGATCTCCACTGTCGGCGTTAATGAATATAAAAGCATAATAATTCTCAGATACAAATTAGACATGTCGGAGCAAAATACAAAATTTAAATTGGCTCAATCTGGCAACTCGTTATGAAAAAATCGTTACTTCAAATTTTGAAATTTTCAAAATTTGCATATTTCAGGCTACAATTTGGTCATGTTTGTTAGCAGATATAAACTTGAAAATTACAGAGTACTTACTCGCTACTTTTAACTTTAAAACACTTCAAGACCCGTTTAGCTACTTTTACTCCTCTCGGATTTACTGGGTTTTAAAGAAAAGCCTTTTTGATTTTTTTTATGTATTTTTATACTTTCCTCACTTGTTATATACAGAGAAATTAAAATAAAAACAAGTAGTATTATGAAGTAACAAAGAATAACTAAAATATATATTTAATAAATTCAGTAGATTTTTTATGTTAAAAAATTTAACAGTGGTGGCAGAAAATAAGCACGTGGTATATTTTTATCATTTAGAGTAGAAAAGTTATAGTTTAAATGTGGGTAATTAAGAATCGTGGATAAGTTTTATTTTATTTGAATAAAGTACTTGTTCTTATAATAATCTCAGTTTCAAAGTTATCAGAAGCTGAAAACTTTCGTACTTTTAACTGACTGCGAGAAATCGGATAGAAACTGTGGTAGTTTCTTGTAATTTTAATTGTGCAAAGATCAGTAAATCTTTTTGACAAAAAGTTTTCGATAGCATCAACATCAGAAATGGATACAAAAAAAATTTTATACCAGGAATTTGGGTGGAACAAAAATCAAACATTGCTGTAGGTGTTAGGATATGAAGATCCGCAGTTCGCTGTAGACTTGCTTTCCTTACAGTCCGCTTAATTGTACCTCCTGCTCCGTCGCAAGGACTTTACCCATGAGAAGTGGCAAACAAGTGCCACTCTGCTTCTAAGCCAAAATCGAGCTGCTGATCCATCGCTAAAGTAATGGATTTTTTAAACTGGGGATACTTACTTTTTATACAATCGTTGAAAGTTTTTTTAAATGAATAAAATGATATGGTATTGTGGTTCAAACAATTACTAATTACGCACAATGTTCCGGTTTTGATTGATCCATTTTCTTTATAATAAATTACAAAAGGATGTAGAGTAGCTTGATCGTTTGTATAGTACAAATGTATAGTTTTCGGAAAAATGAACTAATGCTATACACTCTATATTATTTTTTAAAGTTTCTTTTAAACTTTTTAGGTATTCACATTGTTTTGTTGCAATAAAATTATAAACTCGTCAGATGTTTTAACTAAAGTCACTAAATCTGTTGAAATCCACTGCTTGTATCTTATCTCAGATAATATTTCACTTTCGTCCCATACTGAAGAGCTTATAGTATCAGTACCTGGACATTTACTGCATCAAGAAAACATACACTCTGCATTCAAAGCATCACAAACAATTTTCTTAAGTAAATCTTTGTAAGTCAATTTTATATTACATGCCATTAACATTAGCTTCATGTTTTGGTGAATACAGCAAACGCACACAGTATGGGTGCCAGCTGCTCCGGCTAAAATACAATTTTTTGGACGTAATGAAACGAAAGTCGAAAATCCTACTGTTAGAAGTGGATAAGTTTCTTTGAACTTTACGTAGATTTCTTTAAAGTTAAATAGTACTAAACGTTTTTGCTCTTTAGATTTTTCGCCATTTTTATTTCGAACAGTTACGCAATCTCTTTGGCCTGGCATTATTCTACTAATTTCGTCGTCTTCATAAAAATTTGTGACCATTGTAATAGTTTCCGTAGTCATCATTTTTCCACTTTCTTTACACTTAATTTTTGGTAATACGCCATTTTCTTCTCGCAATTTTTTTGCATTCCGTACAAGATATTCACTGCAATCAAATTCCGACTGTATTTTAGATATTGTGCACTTTTTTGGTAACAAACTCAAAATTTCGTAGTTTTCAGTGAATGTATTAGAAGTTTTAAATTTTATTTTTAATTCTTCAATTAAATCCAAATATTCTAAATCACTATTTTCATCACTAAAAGTCTTTTTATTTTGTATGCGTTCTTTTACTTCAAAAGTAGCCTCTATTCTATATTTCATTTACTTTTTCATAAATTTTCCTTTTTCTATTTAATGCAGTGAATTTTTGGATGGGAGGAATAGGCGATTCGTCCAAAATAGAGCATACCTTGTTCAATGATTCCAGAGCAACATGATTAGGTTCAAAGGAAAGATCGAAACCATCAAAATTCTGCGTCATTACTTCATTTATATCATTAGAATTTACTTCTGACTTATTTTTTTTTAATTCTTCGATACAACGTGAACAAATTGCTTGGCCGGGTATAAGACGTACATTTTTATTTACATCACAAAAATGTACTGTTATTTCTTTAAACGGTTTACGAATTGTTTTTTTATGAACTTTTAATGGATCGCAACACTTCTTTCAGAATGCGTGAAAATAATACGTTATATATTTTTAATAATGATATGTGCAAATATTAACAATTGATATAATTTGTAGTCGTTTATTTAATACAAATTTATCGTTTTCATTTAACTCATCTTTACTTATTAATTCGGATGATAACGAATACATAAACTTATGACAGTCTTCTTGTACAAACAAGCCTATCGAGCATTCCATTGTTTTTAATTATTTTTTCACTAAGCACAGCACGTTGTGGATCGATTGAAAAATACCAAAAACTAAATGATTCATTCTTCACAAGCAAATAAGCAAATATCGCCGCCTACTTAGTGAAGCTTTGTATGTAATTTTTTTAATTTCTCTGTATATAACAATTGAGGAAAGTATTTATAAAAATACATAAAAAAATCAAAAAGGCTTTTCTTTAAAACCCAGTAAATCCGAGAGGGGTGAAAATAACTCAACGGGTCTTGAAGTGTTTTAAAGTTAAAAGTAGCGAGTAAGTACTCTGTAATTTTCAGGTTTGTATCTGCTAACAAACATGACCAAATTGTAGCCTGAAATATGCAAATTTTGTAAATTTCAAAATTTGAAGTAACGATTTTTTCATAACGAGTTGCCAGTATGAGCCAATTTAAATTTTGTATTTTGCTCCGACATGTCTAATTTGTATCTGAGAATTATTATGCTTTTTGATTCATTAGCGCCGACACTGGAGTTCATTGAAAAACACAAAAAATCAATGAAATATGCTTATTTTCAATACCACGCTATTTTTCGGGTGTATCAATTAAGTCAAATTTTATATTTTTGATAGAAACTATAATCCTTCAGCTTTGAAACGATGCCTTCATCATGTAGATATCTCTAGCAGAAACATTTTAACAGCTGAAACCACTACGCACAAAACAAGACTTTTTAATTTTTTTATTTTGCGTGAACCGATAGTGCCGTCTGCAAAAATTAAATCCTCTTGGATTTTGGGTTTTGAGACCCTAAATATTATTTCAAGTTAGTTTGAGTAAAATCTACGATATGCCAGCTTTGCTGATTTGGTGATTTCATACAGAATAACTCAGCTAATAAGTGTGTCGCCAATGTTATAACAATATCATGGCATGGTTGAGTGGAGGCAAACATAGTATGAAGTATTGTAAGCCGGTAAACTGGATTAATCGCCCAGGTGATCATGATGAAACCAGTTGCTTTACATGCTTAAGTTACACATGTCGTCTAAATCCACATGCAGAGAAGAACAAAATTTATAAAGCAACTTTAACGGCCACACTACCAGTGCTTTCACCTGAAAATTTGAACCAGACCGTTGAACAGAATTTACAGGAATGACTAGAGCAAGTGGTGTTACTTATGAAGGTCCATTTGATACAGTTTATGAGCCCCAACAAGGAAGAGATGGACAACAACTAATAACACAAATGGAAATGGATTTCATTGTAGCTATATTAGGAATATCGCAGCGACTTGCCATATTTTTGACAGCGTTTTTAAAGTAATGAAAACTCACACATGCTAAAGTTAACTCTACGGCGTACCGCAAACGCCAAGCTGAATTTCAGAGCCTCTACACTCTAAATGATGACAATTCGTTCGCTTACTGCAACGATATAAAAGCTTTGGTTGGTAAAAATGGGAATGAACTACATCGCTAGTGAGTGCAGATTATTTATTGATGGTTTTGTTTCAAGCTTGAAAGCAGTGTTGTTGCATGTGTCGACCGAAATCCTTCCATTCCGCTTGCAATGGGTATTAACATGAAAAAAGCTATGAAACATTGAAAGATATAATGAAAAAAATCCAATACTACGGAAATAAATGGAAGATTTGCTGTGATTTGAAGGTCATCTATATTTTGCATGGGATCATCGATAAGGGCGGCTTTCCAAAATTCTTTTCCCAATATAATTGGGAATTGTTAAAAATTCATCAAAGTGGCCGTGGTAAATTGTCCAAAAGCGTAGCGATGACAAAATTTAAAACGAATTTTTGTTCACCTCATTGTACTATTAACACTATGTTAAGGTTTTCTTTTCTGTCTTCGTTTAACAGGCGTACTTAATGGCCCTGACATTAGAAATCTATTCAAGAGCAACTTTGAATCATCGCTTGATGACAGTAATTCAATGGCATAGATTTACCTTCAGCGTGTATGCACTAGAATCTTGGGAGGGGATCGAGACGCAGAACCGAAAGCAAGAGAATGGGTGAACGAAATGCTCTATTATTTTGAGAAAATCGGCATATTTATGACATTAGAGCCGAATTTTCTTCATTGTCATTTTGACGATTTTATCAACCAACTCCCTACCGAACTAGATGAGCAAGAAGAACGGATTCACCAAACCACAATGCCCATGGAAAAATGGTACAAAGGCAAAAACTCGTCGCATTGCTTGCAGAGGTAATAACAATTTTATTGATGCATTGATTAGCATTCCATTTTGATTTCTTTTCTAATTCATTTCATGTTGGTGAAGTCACAAGATCACCTTGTATGATGGTAATGAAGTATTTGAAGAAGAAAAAGCTGATGATGGAGGGCAGTCTGGAAGCAACGTGCCTGTGGACACCATAAGTTCTGAATCAGAGTCAGATTCGGACGACGATTTGGATCCACAACTTAAGAGAGTGCGATTTGCAAGTCCAGGGCAATCAACATTATAGACATAATACGAATATTATTTTTGTAATAGATAGCAGAGTATCTCAATGTTGAAGTGAAGAAAAAACAAATGAAATTAAAAAAATTTCGGGATATTTTTCACTTTTGCGGCTACCTAAGCTCTACTTAAACGGAGTTAAGAAGCATTCCTAGAAAGTCCATATGTTCTAGAAAGCTGGTTATTGAGATCTTGACTGTTTCCTTGAATTTTGAACGGTTTGCTACCTATGGACCTGAACAGGGGAAAAAAGTAAATTATAAAAATAATTTTATACTACTGTAATTAAATCGACAAATCCAAAATGTATTTTTTTTTAAGCGGAGAGAAACGACAAATAATCTGAAGAAACGATAAAGCCATTATGGTTTTTTATCGAAAAATAACCCATAGTGCTGCAAGTATTGAGTTTGTCAGTTTTAGTTTTGATTTGAGCAAATTTCACTTTTTTTGGCATGTTTTTCTTTTTGGTAGCCTCTGGCAATACTGTGCTACATCATGTGGTAGATTTGCAGTTTATAGTCGATCTGCTGCGTTCGAAGTAACCTCTGCAATGCTCGATTATAATGATATTAATTCAGACAACTCATCAAAAGTAATAGACCGAAATAAGATTCGCCGAGAACCGGGCTCAGAGTACATCGATGATCTATCGATTAATACGGGAATATCGTTCTTCTCATGTGGTAATTGGATGTGATAGAACTGCTGTGAATACTGGACTAAAAACGGAATCCAATAAACTCCCACTTCGACACTTGTTTTTATGTCGACGGTTCCAAAACAGTCCCTGATAGTTTTTCCGCCATTATAGACAAAAAGCTTGATAAGTGTATTGATTCGAATCCGGAGGCTCTTGAAGCTATTCCCATAGAAATTCCCAAAAGCTAATACTCGTCGGTTAAGCATAGATCAAACATATGTATTTATATCGAAAATTCTCCGCAGTTTCTGCTGGCAAGATATCACGAAACATAGCAAACACAAATCCATGAAAACTGACACATTCGAGATGGCTGACTTGCACGAATAAGGTTCTCCACTTATGCATTGGGACAGCGAAACCAATAGAAAGCTTTAAGGAACTAGCTACTTTCATCATAAAAGTATACTCACCAACCAGGTTTGATATCAAAAGAAAGTCACCTTTTAAAGATGACCCGGTTCACGTTTTCAACAGCGTTGTATTTATGAGATAATCTGCAAATATTGTTTTTGGAAACCATAGAAAGAAATTAATTTGTCGAACATCCACAAAACATATTGCTGGCTATGTTACAAGATGATGCGTATCACATAAGGGAACTGGCTCTTCGAATTTTGCCTTCTAGATCTGGCAAATTTCAACAGACACTACTCCCTCTTTCCACCCTCCACTACCTCAGTTTTAATTCACCAACACAATGCACTGCTTTTATAAAGGGCATCCCCTGAGTGTTGGTTGGATAAAAAAAAAAACATGCAGTAAGGAGATGAGTCAAGCTTGTAACGGAGGCTTTGTTTGGACCAGAAGCTATGAATGGTTTCATTCGTATCCAGATAAAATGAAGGCAAGAAGTACATTTTTTGAGACGGAAACTCAGTTTTTCCATCGAAAAGCCTGGTCAAAAAATTCCGATTAAACACATGAAATATTTTTTTTTGAGTTGTATATTTATATTCGCTCCATCCTAATATATTTTTACGAGTTTTCTGAGTTTTAATGAAACAAGGTTCATTTTTAAACTACGATAAATACACCAGTTTTATTTCGTTTTATTTTACTTCCACAGTTTTAAAGTTAACGCTTTACAATAAGTCTATATTTCAACCTTTCTAATATTACTTAAGGATGATACCGCCAGGGCTGTGGAGTGTGGCCAAAAGTGCTTTTGAACTAACGGGTTTTTCAATAATAGCGCTACAAAAGTTTTTTTTAAAATAAAACAAACCCGATTTTAGATACCAATGAAATTCTTTGTTCCTGTGAAAGTACGTTCGATGCCATTATGTATGGAACTCGATTTCTTTTGCATGGCCACCACGGGCACGCTTGCAGAAGTCCAGACGCTGAACCCAATTTTCGACGGTTTCAAGCATAAATCGGCCGATACTGCTGCAATTTCACGTTCCATATTCGTACGAAGTTCATCAATCGTCGCTGACTTGTTGGCATAGACCAAAGACTTGACGTAGCCCCACAGGAAATAATCTAACGGCGTCAAATCGCACGACCGAGGCGGCCAATCGACTGGGCCATTTCGTGAGATAACACGTTCACCAAACTTGGTGTCCAATAAATTGATTGTGGCATTCGCTGTGTGACTTGTGGCGCCGTCCTGTTGGAACCACATGTCCTCCAAGTCAATGCTATCCAATTGGGGCCAAAAATATTCGGTTATCATTGAACGGTAGCGATTCGCATTCACAGTAATGTGCCGGTCTTGATCATCACGGAAGAAGTACGGCCCAATGACGCCGCCGGCCCATAAACCACACCAAACCGTAATTTTTTCGGGATGCAATGATGACTCATGGATTACGTGTGGATTGCTGTCTGACCAATAACGCATATTTTGCTTCTTGACGAAGCCATTCAGCCAGAAATGAAATTCGCCGTAGCGCTCTTAAAGTTGAGGCCACTGACTCCAAATTTCGGTAGTAAATTTTAATAATGATAATGATGAAATGGCAAACCTTATGGAAGAGAAATGTCAAAACAGCGGGAAAAAATATGGCGTCGTTTGCTGTCCCTATCGATTTACTTTTGTAGCGTCTCTGTTGAAAAACCCTTTACGTACACATAAAATGGAACTGTTTGCAGAACAAAGTAAGAGAATGTTGGTAAGATAAGTAAGATTTTTAATGTGGCATTTCATCGTACTGTGGACTTTTAATGTGACAATGTCTCTTTTAATACCACTCAATTATCTATTTTCTCCTAGAAGCATTATTTTTTAATTAGAAAACAGTTGGACTCTTTTTCAGTATAAACTAAATGAATTCACTCTATTTCGACAATTTTAAACTGGAACGCATTTTCGAACTGCTTAAAAAACATCCATATTTATCTATAATAATTGAAGAGGTACTATTCAAAACGTGACTATTCCACATTTGTGTTTTTGCACAAATTACTTTTATTTTTTTTTTGGTGTAATTATAGAGTTTGACCCCTTTTTATTTTCACTGAGTTTTCATTTCAATGTTACCAACCAAAAATGAAATATAAAATCAGTTTTGTTGAAAGTGGAATAGACAAGTTTTGAAAAGAACTTCGTCGATTGTCAACGTCTAGTAATTCCGGTCTCTATTTGATTTCGATGTGATTTGAAAAGGTTATACTGGGCCCTATTGCACCAACGACGTATCACTAATCACTTTACATTTTTTGGATAAGATTTTTTTTTGAAAAGTTAAGTTGATAAGTGTTGCACTTCATACTTTTCAAACAAAATTATTATATTATCAAACAATGTGAGTTCTTATCCAAAAATGTGCTTAGCTAAAATGATCAGCGTTTCTCAATGCAAATAAAAGGCTTTGCAAAACCATGTGCGTTTTGATTAGCATTTGCTAGCATAAGCATAAGCATTTGCATTTCTTCGTCATAATTTACATCATTTTGTGCATCCAGTCGACAAATGTTGTGAAAAATGCAGCACATAATTGTTATCTTCGCTGCTTCTGTTGGCTGCAACCGTAAATGATTCAAGCAAGGAAACTTTTCCTTAAGGATACCTGTATAAATAACCTTTCTATAACAATATTAATTGGCATATGTCTAAAAGTCTTGCCAAAACAGTTTTCAATAGTCCTCCTTGTTTTTTTATGCAAATTAAAACGTTGTTCTTGTGGAGATGTAGAGTTGTTGGGCAAAGGAGGAATTAGCCAAACTAGTAAAGGATAGGCACTGTCTCCTAAAATCACGGCATCAGGGAATGGTCGATATCCATTTTCAAATCTGTGGAACAACCCAGAATTCCGCAAAACTCTGGCTCGTGTACACTGTCTGGCGAATTACAATTTATGGCATAGATTTGAAAATTTGGTCCACAAGCCATCATTGCATTTATTGCATGATCTCCGTGTCGATTAACAAACTGCTCCTCATTGACTGTAGGAGCATCTATGTTTATCAGTGCTCCATCAATACACCCTGCGACTTGTTGGAATCCGCCAATATTGAAAAGCTGTGTGGTTATATTATGCGTAAGTTCCGGCCAACGAATAGTTTCATCCATCAATAGGTTTATCACGGTATTTGCTAATCGATGGATAACTGTACACACCGTTGATTTATGAACTCCATGCATTTCACCAACTCCATGATATTGGCTACCATTACCTAACCAGTGCAGAGTCGTTAATAGTTGCTGTAGGGGGCTTCAGCAATTATTACGCCCACTGTTATATTGTAGGTGCGCTCCAATTTTTAATAAAATATTTTCAATTTGGCTACGAGACAGCTGAACATTTTCTATGACACCTACATATGTCTAAATTGTAGTTCAATCGTTCGATTGTAACATGCCTTATGTGCGAACTTTCCTCCTCCAATAAATTTAAAAGTTGGAATCGAAACATTTTTTGTATCAACATTTTACCGAAACACGTGTTAAAGCACTGATTAATTCATTCAGACTGGATAATTGTTACTTTTCATTGATATGATAGGTGAAATTATTTTTAGCAAACTAATGCTAAAATTAGTAAAAATAAAGATGAAATTGTTGGTACAACAAAATGGAACTAAATTTTGATAATTTGGATAAGTTCTCACTTATCCGCTGAGATATTTTCGCTTAGCATTTTAAATTTTGGTGCAACTCTTATCAATGACTTTGAGTGATATTTTACTAATCAATACTCAGTTGATTGACTTTCACTTATCAAGTTGGAGAAACACATAACTTTGCGCAATTTCGATAATTTGCTTAAATGCGAATGATAAGTCGTTGGTGCAATAGGGCCCTGGTTATACAATTAAACCAATCTGGCCTCAATTAGTGGATCATTAAGGTACAGTTTTTGGAGTTGAGAAAACAGAAGCACACATTTACAATTTATTGAATTTTAAAATTTTTAAAGCATCTGAGGCATAGTTACTTTGCTTATATTTATAGGCTAGTTTTCAACCTGGTATTAATAAAACAAACAAATTTTAACATATTCTACCAACTGGTTCTATCCTTTGCCTTTTCTCGCCAACTAATAACCCCAAGGATACGGAGCGATTCTTCGGTCTGATCTTTCTAGTATGGTTTTGGTAGTTTTCTCTCGTATATTCGCAGTTGATTTCCATCCGCTTGCCATATAACCCAAGTTTTGGAACCATATGCCAGCACACGTAAAATTAGTCTGGCATAGCTGGACTTTTGTTTGTCGAGAGAGTGTTTTGTTGTTAAACTGATTGCTGAGCCCAAAATAGCTTCCAGCTCAATTCTCCGATCTATCCCAGGCTTCTTGTTCACGGTGGATCCAAGATAAATTAATTCGTCTATCTACCACTACAAATTTAAATCGGTTGTCGACGTTCAAGTGTCGACCCGATCGAGAAGTTTCTATCAATTTTGTGTGCCCTTGTTAACAGCAAGACAAGGTGGGTCTATTTTATTATTTTTTTCGATTCTTTAAAATAATTCAGTAACTTTTCGCCGCAGTCGGCAAAATGATGTCAATGCCGTCAGCATACGCGAGCAAAATATGGTGTTTTAGTTTGATGGTCTTATTCGTATTTACTGCAGCATTTCTCATTATTATCTCCATTACAAATGTGTATTGCCTCGTGGAAGTCCTCGCTTTATACAGAATGGTTCGGTAACAACTTCTCTACCTTCACTGTCATTCTGCAGAGGTGAATCAATTTCACTGTGTCCCAAGTTCAGATTTTCGAACATAAGTGTTTTCAGGGGTTGGCGTAACATGAATATTTGATCAGCCGAGGAATTTGCTGGTCTAAAACCAGACTGATAAGGTCCAATCAGGGTTTCAACAATTGTCATTAGTCTTTTACATAAAGCGACCGACAAGAAGGTGGATTAACGACAGATACCACGTTGGGTGGAACATACACACGGATCACCGTTTCCGATTACAGGCCATAGTACACTATGACTCGAATCGTCAGACATAGATTGATGTATGTGTGCAAACAATATCTCGCCTCCGGCCTTAAAAGCTTAGCTAGGTGCCGATCCACACCCGCCACTTTATTAGGCTTCTCCTGATCATGTCTCCTGATCTTAAGAGTGGAGTAGTGCCGAGACATTTGTTCTCCTCACTTCAAGCATACACCGCTTATCTATCGTCAGATTTTTATTCTCGTCCTTGCATTAGAGCAGCCCATTATTCGGCAAATTTTTTCGATTTTCTTAACCTCTGGAAAATTTTTCGCGAAAGATTATTTATCCTGCACTACGACCAACGAGAACAAAAAAAACAGGTTAAATTTTTACTAAGATCGAAAGATCGACTACGAAACCCATGGGTTTTATGCCAAATACTATAATACCTAAATACCGAATTTTATGACTCTTTTTTTATTCCTTGCAGTCTGGGTTTTCATTCAAACTCGTAAACCTCGTAACACTTGTGTTTTTACGAAATATCAAACAGTTTTCATACAAATTTGGAATGAATTTATGAGGAATACGAAGTATTCAAGAGTTTGAATGAAAACGCATAGTGTCATATGTCGAATATTTTCTAGTATTTCCGAGAAATAATTATATTTCTTTAACAAATAAATAGCAAAAGCTTGCAATGATTTCAAATGAAAATGTGGGAGTTCAATCGATATATCCGTCAAGAAGTAGATTTATGGTCTCAAGCAATCCAAAAAATTATGAAAGTACATGAAGGTGAGAACGTGGGTTCAATACCTGCTTATACTACTTTACATTTCTTTCGACGACCGTCACCTCACATAGTGATGGCGACACTATCGAGTACTTAGCCATGAAAAAGCTTTTCAAAATACCATTCGGATCCGGTGTAAATCTGTAGGTCCCAACCAGTGAGTATAAAAACTAGAAAGCGCATAGCTCACTGATTGTGATAAGCTTTCCCTAATCCCTTTCTGGAATGTAATAGGAATCCATTTTTTTCAGATGGACATGGTATCAAAAATCGGGTTTGACCCTGATCATCACAATTTTTCTGTATAGACAAAGAAGATTTCGATTGAGGGATAGGGCTTTATTTTTGATTTTACTTCAATAAATCCTAAGCATTCCGAAATGTTGCGGTGTAACTTTCCGCAGCATTTTAGCTCTTTCCTCATTTCGCTATTCTTTCTAATACGTCTGTCAGAAAAAAATTTGGCGAAACATCAAGAAAATTTTAAATATTTTATATTTTTCAAATACAAAATTGCAAATCTTTGAATTGTTACGTTTTTTTGGAAACCCCGACGTAATAGTTTTTGTATTCTATACTTGACAATGTCTTAAGTACTAAACTTTAGCAGGATTTAGTCATATCCATTTGCGTCAATTTGTACATTTAGAAGCAAAAAAAATAAAAATGGTTAAATTACACAAGTTTTTTAAATAAAACAAAACCGGTTTTAGATACCAATGAAATTCTTTATTCCTGTGAAAGTACGTTCGATGCCATCATGTACGGAACTAGATTTCTTTCCTGAACCTGAACCCAATTTTCGACGGTTTTCAAGCATAAATCGGCCGATACTGCTGCAATTTCACGTTCACGTTCGTTCAAACGCCGCTGGCTCGTTAGCATAGACCATAGACTTGACGTAGCCCCACAGGAAGCAGCAATATTCTCGACACTACGGGCACTTCTTTGTCTCACTGGCACGGGAATATTTTGTACTGTGCCTGTGGATTAAAATGTTTCCACTAGACGCTCAATTGTTGATCTGGTAGGACGATTATGACGACAACAAATTGGACGTAGCGCTCTTAAAGTTGAGGCCACTGACTCCAAATTTCGGTAGTAAATTTTATTAATTTCGACTCTTTGTTGGCTCGTATATCTTTCCATGATGAAATGGCAAACCTTACTGAAGAGAAATGTCAAAAGAGCGGGAAAAAATATGGCGTCGTTTGCTGTCCCTATCGATTTACTTTTGTAGCGTCTCTGATGAAAAACCCGTTATATAGTCGAAGAATGCATATCAAAATTTCAAACTGCTCAACAATTTGACAATTAATCCAAAATTTTGTCTTATGGCTCGATCGCCATATGTTTATATATTGGATTGAATGTGTTCGTGCATCTATTGAGCGGACGGCCTCGTATGCCATGCGTATGCCGGGCTGGTAAACTCGCCGGACGGGGGGGATCTTCCCGCTCGCCAGATGCTCTGAGCATTGTTTACATACGAGCTTTGCACACACAAAAAGAATTCCGGACATAAAAAAGAAACGGAGCCCGAAAGATATTGTCAATTAGTCTCACACACAAAAAGCGTACTATCGAAAACAAAAACAAGAAAAATTATGATCAATCTTAATTTTTAATTCCATGATTGGTTTTCTTATTTACTAAAACTTTACTAAAACACCAAGCCAAAACAAAAACTTCCTACCAGGGATAAATATGCTCAAACATTTAGCCGAGTCGTACTGGCTGACTACTTCGTACGGCCACGAATCAAATTCAAAATGGGCCCGTGCCCTTACAACACGAAGAACTACGAACGCCTAGGCTCCACTTCCGTAAGATCGGCCTTCACGAACACGAGAACTACTTTAACTAGGCCGGCCTAGACAAACGCGCACGATTTATGCGCCCAGAGGCAGTTCGCATGGGCAAGATTAAATAAATATTCAATATATTTTAAAATAACAATGTCAATATAATGTCATCTGTCCAAAAGTCAAAGTGTGGGTACGGAAGCAGGCGCAAAACACTTTCAGGCTTAGGTTGGCTCCCTGTACAGTTACCAATTCAACTCCTTGATCATTTGGGCTTGACTTTACATCAAAAACTTATTCTAACCAAATGGGCCCCTTCATGGGTTAATTGCCAAACGAATACTAACGATTTCAATACCGTTTCAATTCGTTTAACAAATCTTTAACTAAAATTTCACACTTTCCGTTAATTCCTAATCTTTTACCATTTACTTATTTTCTTCTTAATTTCTTATATATTTCTTATATTCTATTCATTTTCATGAATTTTCTTTAATTTTTCATTAATGTTCTTCAATTTTCTTATATCTTCTTAATTTTCATTAACTTCATGAATTTTCTTTATTCACTTTCTTCAATTTTCATTTAGTTTTTAATTTTCATTTATATTCTTGAGTTTTCATGAATTCTTTAAACAATCATCTTTAACTTTTCATGAATTTCAGTTTAGCATCTTTACTTTTCTATGAATTTCATGTTTGTCATCTTTAAATTTTCATGAATTTCAGTTTAGCATCTTTAATTTTTCATGAATTTCATGTTTGCCATCTTTAAATTTTCATGAATTGCAGTTTTCTAATAACTTCTTTTAACTTTTAATTTCGTTTGTTTCTTCTCGAGTTAATTTTCACTCAATATTCCCTACTTGAATAATGTAGGCCCTCTACAGGGCTCTACATGAACTTAATTTAACACTTAGAGGGGGGGGGGGGATTTTGTCTGTCCGTATAAATAAGGAAAAACGGACTTACCTAGGCCATGATGCTGCTGCTGATGTTGATGCTAATTATTTGGTGCTGATGGTAATGATACTATTGGCAGCTGATGATGATGATGATAATTAACTGCGGCTGATGGTGAAGATACTACTGGCAGCTGATGATGATGCTGATACTTATTGTCTGCTGCTGATGTTAATAATATTGTTGGCAGCGGATGATGAAGTTGGTGTCTTAGCAGATACTGGCTATGGTTGCCGTTACAGACAACAGATGTTATGGCCGTGACTTGGAGATGTGGCTGGGTCACAAGCTAGTGATTTTCTGAACAAAACTGAGCTTTTAGCCCTTGAGAAACTGCACGAATGCAGGACGGAAAAATCCGTGAAAGCTCGTAGAAAAACTAAAACACACCGTAATCTTAACACTTTATGACAGCGCCAAGCGCATTTGACGCTTGCGCGGCTAGGTTACCCAATGCCCCTCCGGACAAAGCGCCTCCTTTACTACCCCTTCCACCTGCGGTCACTAAACCGATGGGTTTCGGCGGAGGGGTGAAGTACACGTTGCCGCGGCGGGGTACCAAGCTCCTTGGCCGCGTTTCTGCGTGAAAACGAGCGCTAATTGCGCTTAAAAGCTGCTTGTGGTGGTCAGTGGCTCGCTGAGGAAAGCTCCGGAACAAAACCTAAGGAAAAAGACAGCATTAACTCGGGCCGGACAGACAACGTTTCTCCCTAACCTACCTTTTGGCCGGAGCACAGTCGCATGCGGGTAGGCGCACTTGGGGTTGTTTTTTCACAATTTTAACCTGAAACGGCTGGAAACAGGTTTAATTCTCCGCAGAATCCTGGCGAATTCCTGTCCGCTGAGGATTGCTACTCACTTGGTCGCTGGTGGTGAAGGCTGGAACAGGCTGGAACTTTTCCGAGACGGTCACTGGTAATAATCACTTAACGCTCTTCCTTTAGGCAAAACTTCTTACATTTCCCAAGGTTTGGGCACAAATAAATCTTAACAAAATCGAACGGTGGTGGATCGGTGGCGTGGTCTGATTATCGCCGTTATTTTCCTGGTACATAAATGCGGTTATTTGGTTAGCCGGCTGTGTTGGTTTGTAAAGTTATGTATGTGTCAAATAATTTGACAGTCACACATACATTCACTGCGGGCGGATAAAATGTTAACAACATGATACAATCATGACGGTAGCGTTAGTGTACCGGGTGTTAATCGACGAGGGTGGATTAATACCAGGTGGTGATGGGTAATTTTAACGCGATAGGGCGCCGCCACAAACCCGGTCATCCTGACGACGACCTCGAAGAAGGATGAAAGGGAAACCTACCAGGGAGGATAAATAGAGCATCGGGTTTGGTCGTCGTGGTGCCACCACCTGGAAGACCAGTCATCATTCCGAAGAATAACTCAGGCGCTCCCAGCTGGCAACAACCCTTCCGACTTCCCCCTAGCGTTACATCACCCCTGCTGGGCTTCTTTTCTTGCGTGGCTTAGGAGCTAAGCTCCTTTCGGTGTTCTCTGTTTCCTTTACGATCCCCTGACAACGGCGTGTTTACGGGTGATCTTGACCTCTCGACGACTGAGGCAAAATGCTTATGAGCAGCTCTTCCAACTGTTGTTCGTCCTCGATCTCGCGCGGATTGGCCTCTCCGGACACGTGGACGATGACCTGGTCCTTGATGAGCTTGAGGAGGCGGATTCCCTTCCTCCCGGACAAACGTTTTGTCACCTGCTTATAAAAGGTGGAGACAGCGACACTGTCTCTGATCTCTAGAGCGCGAAACTCTGACCGTTCACTATCGCATAGCCTTCCGAACCGGTTGAGCAGTTCAAATTTTAGACCTGGCGATCTACATTCGACAATCATTTCATGCCTATCTGGGTATGCGATCATGGTGGACGTCTCAACTACATTCCACTCCTCGGTGGTGCTGAGGATTGCCAGCTGGTCCAATAACTCGCGGAACTCATGCTGGGGATTCACGGGTGCAGGTGTCGGTAGATGGCGGATGGTGACTTTGCCAAACGCATATCCTTGGCCTTTTGTTTGAAGAACGCTCTCCTGATAACGCGCCTTGGCCAGCTCTTGTTCACGAGCTAGATGAATGTTTTGGCGTTGCAGCTCTGCTAGCCTGCGCTCTAGGCTCAGGTGCCTCTCCTCCCACTGCTGGCTTTTCACCTCCACTGCATCCGCTTGCCGCTTTAGGGCTGCCATGCCGCACTCCAGTCCGGCGACTTGCCTCCGAAACTGAGCTTGGGTAGCCATAAGCTCAGCCCTAAGGTCCTCCAGAGCTGACTGGCCGCGTAGACGCCGGTTCTCCTCCAGTAGCTGGACAATCTTAGCCTGGGCGGCTTCTGCCTCACGGAGTAGAGTCATTGAGTGGAAATCGTACTGTACCTGCAGATCTTCTAGCCGGGTACGGTATCTGGCCACTTCGGCTTCTGCGGTGGTACAGCGCTCTTGGTGGGTGCGGACATCGCGCCTGAGAGTCTCTAGCTCTCCCCAATCTGCCACTGCTTCTCCTACTCCAAAACGCGGATACAGACGTCGCACATCATACCCCTCAAAACGACAGACAGGACAATCGGTGCGGTCTCCGGCTCTCCAAGTCTTGTGACACTCTACGTGGAACAAGTGTCCACAGCTGGACGCGCATATGGGCGATTCCTGCTCGGTGAGCGAGGCTAAGCACACGTTGCACTCGATAATGTTTGCCATTTCGATGGATTCTTAACTTATCCTAGGGGGGGTCTTGCTAGCAGAATAATTGATTGGGTCTTGACTATTGCTTGCTGTAACGAAAAGGGAAGTCCTAGTAATTACTACAAGGTATTCTCTACAGAAAAACTATAAAGTTCTAGGTCAAGGTCCTATCTAAGATTACTAAACTCCTGCTCCTGGGATAAACGTTTCATTATTATTCATCACGCTTGCGTGGTAACATATAATCTTCACAAGTGCCATAGGGTACTGTGACACACTAATGGATCGATTACAAGAGAAAAGTAATCCGCAAAAACTCGAACCCACGCCCGGATCTTGTCATGACTTATCATTGCTTTAAATCCTTCGCGTGAAACACACCCAGACGTTTACCCTTCAAGTCTTCGATCTCGTACATGCTATTTCCAACTGGTTTTACAATGCGGCATTTCAGGAATTTTCGAGCCAACTTGGCATTAAAGCAATCCTTGAAGCTGCTTTGTTGGAAGTTGCGCCTGTATACCTCTTGACCGGGTATGTACTTGACTGGTCTGCTCCTGGTGTTGTATGTTCTCGCGTTCTTCTCATAAGCCTTATGCAAACTCTCTTGTATCTTACTCCGAACTAGATCTTGCGCTACGGACCTAGGTACTTGTCCATCTCCAAGATCGGTTAAATTCTTCAAACGCCTTGCCAGCTGATACATGCTACCATGTATAATCATGTTCACGCCGAACAATGCGAAATACGGTGTCACTCCGATTGCGCTGTGCACCGATGACCTCAACGAACATTCAATCTCTGAAAGGTGTCGGTCCCATTCACGATGGTCCTCCTTCATATACGATCGAATCGCTGATAACACCGACTGATTCACTCGTTCCGATGCATTCGCCTGCGGTGAGTGTACAGCTGTTCGGAAATGTTTTATTCCATAATTGTCAACAAAGTCGGTGAACTCACGACTAACAAATTGTTTGCCATTGTCTGAGACTATGGTCTCAGGCACACCAAACTTGTGACAGATCTCGTTTATCAAAAAGCGTATTACGCCTTTGCTGCTTGCTTTACGCATAGCCTTCAAAATAACAAACTTGGTAAGGTGGTCGAGTATTATAAAGATGAAGCAATTCCCATTCTTGGACCGTGGGTATGGACCTAAAAAGTCCACAAATATTCTCTGGAACGGCCGAAGGATTACAACTTCTTTACCCATTGGTGGTCTTAATGTCCTGTTAGCCGCTTTGGTTTCTCGACATACCTGACACGCATCCACGTAACTCTTCACCTGAATATTCATATTGGGCCAATAGAAATATTCTTTAATTCTCCTCAAAGTTTTATAAAATCCTCCATGAGCAACTTTGGGTGGATCGTGTGACTTTACTATAATTCCGTGGGTCAACTCGTTGGGCACCCACAACTTCCATGCGGAGTCTTCGTGCAGAGGTATACCATCGTAAGGTATTGTCCTCTTGTACACCATCCCTTCGATGACTCGTAAATCTGGCAGTCGGCTCTCGTTGTCTTCTATTGTCTGTATCAAATCCTTATAGTCGGAACCTTGGAAAGCCTTGTCTTTCAAGTCAATCATTTCCATCACATCTGCAGAGATTTCTTCCATCTCATATCTTGATAGTGTATCGGGTACCACATTTAATCTACCTTTGCGGTGTTCGATGACAAAATCAAACGACTGCAGATGCAAACTCCAACGCGCTAGTCTTCCACTCAGATCGCGGTGGGACATCAGCCATTTAAGGCTGCTGTGGTCTGTTATGACTGTAAAAGCCATAAGCTCAATAAATGGTCTGAACTTTTTGATGGCTAGAACCACCGCCAAGCATTCTCGCTCCGTCACGGTATAATTCCGCTGTGCTGACGTCAACTTGTGCGAGTAATATGCTATGGGGTGTTCTTCGCCGTTGTCATCTGTTTGAAACAACACTGCGCCCACTCCTAGGTCTGACGCATCGCACTGGACGAAAAATCGTCTCGAAAAGTCTGGATGCACTAGCACTGGGCTAGTCACCAAGGCATCCTTTAACTTGTCGAAGGCCACTTTAGCCTCCTCCGTGAAACAAAAGGTCTTATTCTTCTTCAGAGTGTCCGAAATCGGACTTGCAATCGTCGCGTAGTCTGAGATGAACTTTCGGTACCAACCGGTGGCGCCTAAGAAACTCCTAACCTGTTTCAAAGTTTTTGGATATTTGTACCCCACTATGGATTCAACTTTTGATGGATCGGGCTTAACTTGGCCGCCTCCAACGAGGTATCCTAAATATCGGAATTCTTTAAAACAGAAGTTCGATTTTTGAATGTTGATCGTAAGACCAGCATCTTCGAGACACTGCGCAACTTGCTGCAGTAGCTCCATATGGGTCTGAAAGTCTGGTGATACCACCAGAAGATCATCCAGGTAGACGAAGACGCGATCACGGATGGCGGAAGGTATCACTTTATCCATTAAACGGCAAAGTCTTTGGGCCGCATTACACAGCCCAAAAGGCATTACCTTAAAATGGTAAAGTGGCCTTCCGGGTACCGTAAAAGCTGTCTTCTCCCGACTGGATGGATCCAATGGTATCTGCCAGAATGCATCTTTTAGATCTATACTGGAGATGTAGTGGGTATCGCCTAACCTGCTGAGCAAACCTTCTATGTGCGGAAGTGGATATGCATCCTTGACGGTTAGAGCATTTAGCTTGCGCGCATCCAGGCAAAGCCTATTTTTAATTCCCTTGCGTACTAACGTCACGGGATGGCTCCATGGACTTTCGCTAGGCTCGATGACCCCTAGGTCAAGCATGCGATCCACCTCTGCATACAGAAGTGTCTGCACTGCCGGCGAAACTGGATAAAAACGATCCTTCACTGGTACTGCGTTCCCAGTATCAATCGAATGGGTCTCTAATGGTGTTTTACCGAGGCCTTTCCTGGTGTAGCAAGGAAAACTCTGGACCACGGCTTCTAATTGTTCCGTTTGCTGCTGCGTCAGGGCATGGGTATTAACCGCCTCAGGGAAGTGAACGTCTTCGCATAAGTCTACCCCCTGAGTGGTAAGACTCGCGATGCCCGTCAACAGCTTGAACGTCTTCATAAAATCCACGCCCAAATAGAGCGCACGTTCTAAAGTCGGCACCAGATAGATGTCGAACTCCTCTGACTGTCTTCGAAAATTAATTCTTACTCGTATTCTACCAAGAATTGGGTGAGGACTTCCATCGGCTGTACGGATGGACGACCCGAACCGTTATATCTGCAGGCCAGCTCTTTCGACCAGCTCTTGACATCCCTTGCCTAAGCAAGTCACGGATGCTCCGCTGTCTATGAGCCCCTCAACCACTATGCCACCAATATCGACTTTAGCATAGAAGCGATTGTCTTCACCTTCAATCAAAGTAGTTGCGGCAATCTCTCGTCTGATCTGCCGTTGTTTCCCAAATCTTGTTCTTGCTCTTAGTATTCGGTCAGATGTTATGCCAAATATTCTGGCTCGAGCCTTCTGGTATTCTGCCATTCGTTCATGCAATGGCTTCAGCTTTCTTAACCTTGGAGTAGCTGGTTTATCTTCTATTCTGCCTTTACTTCTTAAAATCGTCACCGCAGGATCTCCATCAGGTAATGGTGTCGTAGATGTAACGGTGGACGCTGGATTATTAAAATCTGGTTCATTAACAGCTAGACTGGTGTTATCAGTTTGTGTTTGAGCTGAGTTGGTTTTAATCATGTTGGTAATAGGAGTGCTGGGAATGTCGGTGTTTGATGTAGCAGGGTTTACGGTGGTTGTGCTGGTGGTGGCTGGGTTCAAACCTCGGTTGTCCTCACCTCCCCAGTCTGAGGTGGGCGTTTTATCAGGTTTCCCTGACAATTGGGACATTTG
Organism: Phaonia tiefii; assembly: GCA_963931995.1. Taxonomy (NCBI): domain Eukaryota; kingdom Metazoa; phylum Arthropoda; class Insecta; order Diptera; family Muscidae; genus Phaonia; species Phaonia tiefii. The sequence continues at coordinate 258,840,274 of OZ008367.1, read as the reverse complement.
GGTGTGACGGTATTTTCCTTACCACATTTATAACAGAAGATCTTCCTCGTTGTCGAAAGACAATCTCGGAAGAAATGTCCGGGTGCTCTGCAATTCCAACAGATTACTTTGCTAGATGCTCCCAAAGCATCAATCTCCCCTTCTGGTAAAACTGCCGCTGCCTCTTCCTCAAACACTACCTCGTGTACTCGTGGTGGTGGTATTGGCTTCTGTGGAGGCTGCTGCCGCTGCATTGCCAACAAACTTTCAGCTCTTTCCACCTCTCTGCTGAAATCGCTGAGATTATCAACCTTTATAGGGAAAATCAAATTCGCCAAAGACGGTTTCAAGTTGCCCCTCATAATCTCAATCAAATGCGTCTCCAGGTAAGGAGTACGCTGCTGGTTTCTCAACCTCATCACAGCTTTGAAAAATTCTTGGAAAGTCTCGTGAGGCTGTTGCTTCCTGCTCAAGATCTGAACCTGGATCTGGAAGTCGCTGTCAAATCGTTGGAATTGGCTCACCATTGCTTTTTGGATCTCCCTCCAAGTCAGCACAGGCGTTAGCTTCCGGTAATTCCAATAAAATTCCTTTGCTGATCCTTCTAACAAATGGTGCAGGTTCTTGATTAAATCTGCCTCTGAACAATCATTATCATTACATAATTCTCTTGTTTGGTACAAGAAATCGTGGATGTTCATCGTTCTTGAAGTTCCATCTAACTTCAGTCCCCACTTGGATAAGTCGGGTTTACGTCCCCTTGGGCTATAGGACTCTCGGGTTCCTAACCCATGCGGGCTACGTCTTCTCTCACGCGGTGGCCTATCCAATGGTGGTGTGGATTCCCGTGTGGGCCAAAAGTTCCCTCCTGGTACTGGTCGGCTGACATCCGGTCGTTGTTGCGCACCTTGTGCTACTGAATTTCTCATTGAAACAATCTGCTGCTCTGCCGCTGGTTGTGACTGTTCCTCTTGTCTCAAGGTCTCGATCGCAGGCGTCTGCTGGTAGCCTGCGGGTGCAGCTGTCAATGGAGGCATTGCTGGTACGGTAGGGTGATTAGCCCTGCCTACTGAGGCTGCCTGCCTTGTGGCTGCTAATATTGCGGGTAAAATTCTCCTTATTAGGGCCTCGTCATCGGCTCCTATATCAAGATCGCTAGGCGCTACTAGTCCTGGTCTGGATGCTATACCAAACCTCGTTGGACTCGAGTCTTCCGCGCGTCTCCGTGCTGCTTGTGCTTCATGTGCCGTAAGCGTGCTGAAATCCGGTGATTCCAAAGATTCCGCCTGGTCGGAAGATTCTCCAAACCCTCTGGAAATTCGTTGCCGCTCGACCCCACGACTGGTGCAGGAGCGGTTGGTGCTGATGCTGCGGCCGATCTGGCCGCGTTCGCTTGTGATCTCGTCACAGGCGCTGCTTGTGGCTGCGTCGCCCTTGAGATCGTATCTTGGGGCAATTGTGTCCCCTCGTCACCTCCTCCAGGTGGCGAACGTTCGACAGGCATTGTGGCTTGTTCTCACAATCCCGAAAATTTAAAATACTACCAAAGTTTATTCCCTTCTAGGGATACCGAAATCAATACTTTATACCGCTTGTAACCCCGAACTGGCCACGCGGTAACAACGACTAATGCCGTTGAGACAAAACGAAATAGAATTAAATCCCAAAAAGAAAATATTTCAGACTTACGTCTGAATTCAAAAATTATTTTATCAAAACGAAATCAAAAGCTGAAATCAGAAATAAATTATAAAAAGATATATATTTTACTGTATATTCAGTTTAAAAATTGGATGGATTACAATATAATCTACTAAATGAAATGCTATGAGAATAAGAAAATTCCGGAATAATTGAAAACGAAAATATAAATTACGACAAAATTAACAATTAACCCGTACTTGATAATAAATTCCAAAAGTAATCAATATATTTTACCGTAACCGGAATTTAAATTCTAAATTTTAATATCCTTAACACGATATATATTCGTATGTAAATACGACCGTAAAACTTTTTCTTTACAAATGACAAAAAAAATTAAAATGAAAGTTCCTCAAGAACAAAATTAATCTGGGATCATACACCCATGAATCAAAACTCGAAAATCAAAAACGAAAATCCAAATTCACAAATTAAACTCGGAGTCTTTTATCCGAAAAATCTAAACTCAAACTTTAAACTCGGAGTCTTTCATCCGAAAAATCTAAACTAGGATCATACACCAAAACTCGGAGTCTTTCATCCGAAAAATTTAAACTCAAAAACTAAACTCGGAATCTTTCATCCGAAAAACCTAAACTCAAAAATCAAACTCGGAGTCTCTCATCCGAAAAATCAAACTCAAACTTTAAACTCGGAGTCTTTCATCCGAAAAACTAAAGTATATCATGAAATCAAAAATCCAAACTACATCGATAATCAAAAATCATAAATCCAAAATCAAAATTATTAATCAAAAATTAAATCGATAATCAAGAATCATAAATCCAAAATCAAAATTATTAATCAAAAATTCGTACTCAAACTAAACGGTAACTAGGAGTACGGATTGGTAAGTAAACTTGGCAATTTTCCAAAACAAAAAAAAAACACATAATGCAAAACTTCTTCCAAGGCAAAATAAACATACTCAAAAACTTAATATGTGGTGGTCCACTGGAAGACAACGAGAGGGCAAACGTAATGAGTCTAAAACCACGCTTACGTGACTCACTCTCCCAGACTTCCCTGAATACTTCGTTCGTATTCAGCCGAGTTACAAAGAACTCGTAGGTACCGAAAAATCAAACTATAGACTATCTAAAACAAAATATAATGCATGACTTGCTGCCAAAGCATTAAGCAAAACGTCGCAACTCGGTTAGATCAGACGACCTCCACCGGGACTTACGTGCTGCCTAACGACGCTGACAAGCAAACGCAAATTAGTGCAACCGTGTGTCCTGGCAGTTAGACGCCGAGCAGAAACGTCGCTACGCGGTTAGATCCGATGATCTTCGCCGGGACTTACGAATCGTCCGACACCCTAACTACTAAAACACTTACTATTGATATTAACAAACGGAAATTTAAATGGATCATCAAAATTACTTATGCCTAGTTCATATTCTGAGCAATTGCTCCTGACATTAATGCAGGAACAAGACTTCACGAGTATGAACTTTGCACATAAGCACTAACAAGAGAAAACAATTGCCCCGTGGCATTCCCGTCGCAACGCGTCAGAGATGAAACTCCCCAAACGGGACTTACGTGAAGCGTAAGGACAAGTAGATTCACTAAACTAAACTACTGTACTAATGACAAAACCTATCGGGCCCCACGTTGGGCGCCATTATGTCTTATGGCTCGATCGCCATATGTTTATATATTGGATTGAATGTGTTCGTGCATCTATTGAGCGGACGGCCTCGTATGCCATGCGTATGCCGGGCTGGTAAACTCGCCGGACGGGGGGGATCTTCCCGCTCGCCAGATGCTACAACGATCGAACTCTGAGCATTGTTTACATACGAGCTTTGCACACACAAAAAGAATTCCGGACATAAAAAAGAAACGGAGCCCGAAAGATATTGTCAATTAGTCTCACACACAAAAAGCGTACTATCGAAAACAAAAACAAGAATACTCTGCTCTGAAAGAAGTTCAAAAGCGAAAAACACTTATTTTGCATTACATGGGCTGACTGATGTTGTTGCCAGCTGGTGATGCCCTCCCTTATGAAGCCCTCTTAGCTTCTCCATGATACTGATACCACTTCAGTATCCCAAGAACGAAAAACTACCAAGATTACTTACCCCGAAGACCCCACTACTCCATCTCGGTCGTCTACTCGACCATACTCGTAATACTCATTATTTAACAACGTTATAATTTTCAATTTATTTGTTGCCAACGCAACCAAAAATCTTCAAATCTTAATAATTACAAACTTAATAGTCATTTAACTAATGACTTAGAACAATAGATAACAATGCCCCAAGGGCGAAGCGAAACCCTTAAAGGATTAATGAATTATGATTAATCTTAATTTTTAATTCCATGATTGGTTTTCGTATTTACTAAAACTTTACTAAAACACCAAGCCAAAACAAAAACTTCCTACCAGGGATAAATTTGCTCAAACATTTAGCCGAGTCGTACTGGCTGACTACTTCGTGCGGCCACGAATCAAATTCAAAATGGGCCCGTGCCCTTACAACACGAAGAACTACGAACGCCTAGGCTCCACTTCCGTAAGATCGGCCTTCACGAACACGACAACTACTTTAACTAGGCCGGCCTAGACAAACGCGCACGATTTATGCGCCCAGAGGCAGTTCGCATGGGCAAGATTAAATAAATATTCAATATATTTTAAAATAACAATGTCAATATAATGTCATCTGTCCAAAAGTCAAAGTGTGGGTACGGAAGCAGGCGCAAAACACTTTCAGGCTTAGGTTGGCTCCCTGTACAGTTACCAATTCAACTCCTTGATCATTTGGGCTTGACTTTACATCAAAAACTTATTCTAACCAAATGGGCCCCTTCATGGGTTAATTGCCAAACGAATACTAACGATTTCAATACCGTTTCAATTCGTTTAACAAATCTTTAACTAAAATTTCACACTTTCCGTTAATTCCTAATCTTTTACCATTTACTTATTTTCTTCTTAATTTCTTATATATTTCTTATATTCTATTCATTTTCATGAATTTTCTTTAATTTTTCATTAATGTTCTTCAATTTTCTTATATCTTATATAGTTTTCATGTATATAGTTTTCATGAATTCTTTAAACAATCATCTTTAACTTTTCATGAATTTCAGTTTAGCATCTTTACTTTTCTATGAATTTCATGTTTGTCATCTTTAAATTTTCGTGAATTTCAGTTTAGCATCTTTAATTTTTCATGAATTTCATGTTTGCCATCTTTAAATTTTCATGAATTTCAGTTTTCTAATAACTTCTTTTAACTTTTAATTTCGTTTGTTTCTTCTCGAGTTAATTTTCACTCAATATTCCCTACTTGAATGATGTAGGCCCTCTACAGGGCTCTACATGAACTTAATTTAACACTTAGAGGGGGGGGGATTTTGTCTGTCCGAATAAATAAGGAAAAACGGACTTACCTGGGCCACCAGAGTGGCTTACTTGCTTATGATACTTTGCTGCTGCTGATGATGATGTTGATGCTAATTATTTGGTGCTGATGGTAATGATACTATTGGCAGCTGATGATGATGATGATAATTAACTGCGGCTGATGGTGAAGATACTACTGGCAGCTGATGATGATGCTGATACTTATTGTCTGCTGCTGATGTTAATAATATTGTTGGCAGCGGATGATGAAGTTGGTGTCTTAGCAGATACTGGCTATGGTTGCCGTTGGAGACAACAGATGTTATGGCCGTGACTTGGAGATGTGGCTGGGTCACAAGCTAGTGATTTTCTGAACAAAACTGAGCTTTTAGCCCTTGAGAAACTGCACGAATGCAGGACGGAAAAATCCGTGAAAGCTCGTAGAAAAACTAAAACACACCGTAAGCTTAACACTTTATGACAGCGCCAAGCGCATTTGACGCTTGCGCGGCTAGGTTACCCAATGCCCCTCCGGACAAAGCGCCTCCTTTACTACCCCTTCCACCTGCGGTCTCTAAACCGATGGGTTTCGGCGGAGGGGTGAAGTACACGTTGCCGCGGCGGGGTACCAAGCCCCTTGGCCGCGTTTCTGCGTGAAAACGAGCGCTAATTGCGCTTAAAAGCTGCTTGTGGTGGTCAGTGGCTCGCTGAGGAAAGCTCCGGAACAAAACCTAAGGAAAAAGACAGCATTAACTCGGGCCGGACAGACAACGTTTCTCCCTAACCTACCTTTTGGCCGGAGCACAGTCGCATGCGGGTATGCGCACTTGGGGTTGTTTTTTCTCAATATTAACCTGAAACGGCTGGAAACAGGTTTAATTCTCCGCAGAATCCTGGCGAATTCCTGTCCGCTGAGGATTGCTACTCACTTGGTCGCTGGTGGTGAAGGCTGGAACAGGCTGGAACTTTTCCGAGACGGTCACTGGTAATAATCACTTAACGCTCTTCCTTTAGGCAAAACTTCTTACACTTCCCAAGGTTTGGGCACAAATAAATCTTAACAAAATCGAACGGTGGTGGATCGGTGGCGTGGTCTGATTATCGCCGTTATTTTCCTGGTACATAAATGCGGTTATTTGGTTAGCCGGCTGTGTTGGTTTGTAAAGTTATGTATGTGTCAAATAATTTGACAGTCACACATACATTCACTGCGGGCGGATAAAATGTTAACAACATGATACAATCATGACGGTAGCGTTAGTGTACCGGGTGTTAATCGACGAGGGTGGATTAATACCAGGTGGTGATGGGTAATTTTAACGCGATAGGGCGCCGCCACAATTTGAAATTTGTTTTTGTACAGCAATTGCTTGGAAGTTTGTACGCGAAACAGTAGGGGCGTTTTCTTCGTATCCTATATAATTTAACATAAAACTGTTACGAAAAAAACGCATAGACGTTGAGTATATTCAACTTGGCTCCATCCTATATATTTTCATTTTTATTTGTCAATTGTTTATTTAAAAGTCAAAATCAAAGAAAATACTAAAGAAAACAATGTAATATATGAGGTGGTTATTTTGCATTCACATTGCAGCAAAATTTGTTCATTTTTAAATTTCGAGTAAATTAACTTCTGAATAAAGTATTGAAAAGCAGATGTTTGGAAATATTCAAATATGAGATTTCGATTGCAATGGTTCAGGACTTTCATGCCATATTGGTGTAATCACTATTTAACGCGCAGCTGCTCGGTAGTTGTCAGATGTAAAAACAAAGCCAAAATATACGACTCGAGAGCACGGGCGAATAATAAAACAAAAAAGGATGCGTCCCCGAGTAAGCCGCATGCCCTTTCCGTCTTAAACGAGCTCGCGAGCAGCTAGCGTACCGGAAGCGAGACACAAACCTCTATTCTGTAGAGAGGTAAGAGAAAATGGAGAGAAGTAATGAATGTGGATCGGAGTGCTATTTATTCACAAAGTACATAAAATGTACGAGAAACTACATACATCATTTACATGTACCTAAAAGTACATACATTTTACGACAAAGTACATATCAACTTCCATAAAGTGCGTGAACTCCACCAGAAAGTACATCAATATAGTCAAAAATTTACAAACACTACACAAAATGTACCAAAAGTACATAACAAGTACCAACAAATTTCATCAATTGTACCATAAATGCACCAAGGGTAGTGATTGGTGCGTAAACTGCACCAAAAAAGTACATAAAGGTCCTCAAATGTATAACAAAAAGTACACAAGTATATCAAAAAATTTCACAATGTGCAGCAAGTAGACAGAGCCGAAGGTGTTCTTGTAAATCTTGTCGAGTTATGGTAAGGTGTAGGCCGTCGGTGGTGCAATTATAGTTTGCGCAGCTCTTGTGCGTGAGAACGTGGGTTCGATCCCTGCTCTGACCACTTTAAATTTCTTTCGACGGCGGTCACCTCGCTTAGTGATGGCAACACTATCGAGTACCTAGCCATGAAAAGGCTTCTCAAAATACTGTTCGGAATCGGTGAAAAATTGTACGTCCCAATCAGTGAGTGTAAAAGTAGAAAGCGTACAGCTCAGTGGTTTGTGGGAAGCTCTCCCTAATCCCTTCATGGGATGTAACGGGAAACCATTTTTTTTCTAGGCTTCCTTCTTCACTTTACTTCCTATTAGTTTTAATTTAGTTGTTTGGTCTCCAGTATTGCCTAGGAATCTTCTTTCTGAAGGAGAAAAAACTAATAATATTCTATACAACTTTTTAAATAATTTGATAAAAAAATTGTCTACCCCTTCTATTTACATCAGACTACATGGTATGGGATGTGCAGCAAAGAGGTGATGTAAATGACTGGAGAACCGTTGTATTTACGGATGAGAAGAGGTTTAATTTGGATGGGCCTGATGGCTACAACTATTATTTCCATGATAAGCACAAGAATAGCGTTTTTTGGCACCATCGATCTTGAATGTCAAAGTGCAAAAATGCCTGGTGGAAGCTATAAAACGTTATTGGAATCGGCTTTTCCGAAGTTCAGTGAACTGTTTGGTCCCATATCTTGGATATTGGAACACATATACACAACGCCAGAGTAGTAAAGGAGTTAATTGCTAGCCAAAATGTTAATATTCTTTCATGGCCACCCTACTCGCCAGACCTAAACATTAACGAAAACGTCTGGGGTTGATTATCTCGTAAGGTCTATGAAGGAGGTTACCCAATTTCATGACAAGTTTCCTCTAATTCCATAATTCAGGCCATTAAGGATGCTTGGAATCAAGTTTCGTTGGATTACATAAATTCTCGTTATCCCTCAATGAAAACAGGTACAAGGTGGCGCAAAAGTAAACTTCCGATGTTTTTTGGCTGTAATTTAAAAAAAAAATGAAAACCTTTGATTCTTCTTGTGGATTATTTTTATTTGGTCTTTTAATTTTTTTTACATCAAGTCGAGAATATGATGTCATGTAAATGGCCGCCGCCACAGTTGATTGTCATTTGAGCCCTTTTTATCGCATTTTCCATCACTTTGGCCAAAACTTCCGGCGATACGTCCTCACATTCTTGACGGATATTGTCTTTAAGAGCTGCAAGAGTCTGAGGCTTGTTGACATAAACCCGCGACTTCAAAAAGCCCCACAAAAAGAAGTCTGGAGCGGTCAAATCAGGCGATCTTGCTGGCCAGTGCAAATCGACAAACCGGGAGATTAGGCGCCCGGGAAATGCATCCTCCAGCATATCGGTTGTGGCACGTGCAGTGTCTGCCGTTGCACCGTCCTGTTGGAACCACATGTTTTCCAATCCAAATTCATCATATTGCGGCAAAAAGAACTCGTTGATCATTGCTCTGTAGCGCTCACGGCGCTTCCATGACATCCTCGGCTACAGCAGCAATATTCTCTGCAGAATGGCTACTCCGGGGTCTGCCACACCTGGCAGCATCTCGTGTTGTGCCAGTCTCTTCGAGGCGAGCGGCTAAACGTCGCAGTGTTTCATCAGTAGGCGTTGGACGGCCAGGAAATCTGCGACGAAATTCACGTTGTACCAAAGTCACCGACCGATTATTGGTCAAATAAATAGTCAGCAATATTCCGCGTTCTGCAGCAGTGTAGCGTAACATTGTTTATTAACGTGTATTTCGCATGTGTTTAGTACACAAATGTCAAAACAGAACTGACATTAGGGGCCAATCGAAATATTTATAGCATTTTCTGATAGGAGTATTACTTTTGCGCCACCTTGTATATTTGAAGTTATTAAAAACAAAGGGGGTTGTACTCATTACTAATAGTTCTTAAATAAAGTAAAATAAATTTAAAAACAAAAACAAGTAAAACACTTTTTTATTAAAATTAGTTAAAGTGCCTTTATTCAAGTGAGCCAAAAACAAAAATAGCACATTTTTTGAGTTTTTTTTATAAATTGCTCGAAAACAGTTATTTAGTTAAGAAACCACTATTGTCATGATGTATATGATGTTATACTCGTATCTCAAGATGTCTAGCTTCCATTTCCATTTCAAAATTCTGCAATCGGTTACAAATTGCAAAAGATATGGGCTCCTGAATATGGAATTTATAGTGCCTTTAAATAAGTGAACCGGAGTGTATGAATTCAGACATACGAGTAACCTTTCAGCTGTCAATATTCTGATTTTCTTTTGCACACAGAGTAAATTCAACACAATTTACCACGACCGAAATATATTCAATGTACACACAGTATTAGTATTAATAATGTACTATATCGATGGCTAAAAATGAAAAGGTCGTATCTTATTTTTTATATTCTGGTAGGCGGCTCTCAAATACACCTTTCGTACAAACAATATTTTTTTAATGCTAACAAATAAAGAATTAGTTTTACTAAAAATCTGCGTTTAAAAACAAATAATGTACCCAATCGGTCCAATTTTACTCAGTTTTTTCCTTCTCCTGTAAGGAACCAACAAAATGAGATACGTCTTTTCTATATTGAGCCATCGATATATTAATACAAATTAAATATGAGCTGTACAGTACAAAGTGTTTATTTAGGTCACAAGTTATTAACGTAAAAAAGGACAATAATTTTAAAAAATTCCTTAAAAGCCCCTAGCAGCAACCAAAAAAGGGGCTAGAAATGCCCTAAGAGTCTTCAAGTGCGGCCACATGTTTCTCGAATAGTCTACTAGTACCTAGGATACCTAAGTCGTATGTGGAGATTTCTACTCCTTTCCAGAACCAGTCCTCCTTTCCAGAATCTTAACGAATTTGCATCTTCTTCATTATTTGTTCCCAGGGTAAACTTCAGACTCAGTTTTAATCGAATATTACTTACATAATGTTGATTTGGTAATTACGCGTATGTAATGTACATATAAGTATGTATAATTCTTATGGCGCAAAAAACTTCATAGGTGCTGAACCGGTGCCTTAAGAGGAAAAAGTAATGAACTTAAGGTCTAACATTAACACACCACTTTGTTGAGAACGTATTGTGCTATATGATTCTCCGCAGAGACTGACGCTTAACAATGCCTTAGCTAAGTACATTCAAAATTAAAATGTTGGGTGATTAAGATGCCCGAAATGTAGTTTCCATGCAACTTACAGTTATTTCTGGTGAAACCCATATTGAAATAATTCATTTGTTTTTGCTGCATAAGTGGTTTCTAAGAGGTGTAAGTGTACCATCTCGTCCTGTAGCAACAAAAGGGTTTTGCACATTCAACATACATATAACTTTAGACCCGTCAACGTTTTGGATTGCTTTTGGCCAACTTATTTCATAAGGCAACTAGAAAAGTTATTCCAACTATGCAAATATTCATCTATTCATCGCTTTTATACAAACATTTGTACATACATATTTCTGTTATGTGCAAAAATTTCTGAAAGCTTGAATGTCGGTTCTGGTGATTTGTTGGGACACTATTAAAACTGAACTCATGATAAGAAGAGCACAGTGGTGCAAGGCGTTTTTAATCTTTAATCTGACAGGTAGAAGTTGCGACCATCACTGTCACGTCTCAAACATTAGAAGGTTTTAGAGATTTGGTTTTAAATTTGTAAAACTGAACTCATGATAAGAAGAGCACAGTGGTGCAAGGCGTTTTTAATCTTTAATCTGACAGGTAGAAGTTGCGACCATCACTGTCATGTCTCAAACATTACAAGGTTTTAGAGATTTGGTTTTAAATTTGTAAACACTCTTGTGCATGAGGACGTGGGTTCGATCCCTTCTCTGACCACCTTAAATTTCTTTCGACGGCGGTCACCTCGCTTGGTGACGGCGCACACTATCGAGTATTTAGCCATGAAAAAGCTTCTCAAAATACCGTTCGGAACCGGTATAAAACTGTAGGTCCCGATCAGTGAGTGTAAAACTAGAACGCGCACAGCTCACCTGTTGTGAGAAGCTCTCCCTAATCCCTTGATGGGATGTAAAACCATTTATTTATTTATTTAAACAATTAAATATTCGTATTTTTTCTTCTTTCTTTTAGTTTCCTCAGAAAAAATTTGGTTAATTTTTTTGTATAATTATATATGCAAGCAAAACTGGAATAAAGATTACTAAAGACAAAAAATGAGGAAACACTTTTCTGAATAAAACAAATCTTCAAATAGAAATTTCTATGTAGAAACTTTTACCTACAACATAAGTACATCTTACTTACTTATTCCGTCTGGAACCACCACGGGGATTCAGGGACCTTTCAAAACGAAGATAACATATTTCGCCACCTTACTTTTTCTTTTGCTTTATCTGTCCAGTTGGTAATACTCGTACCAAGTCTATGCAGGGATTCGTCAACCTGATCTATCCAGCGCAGTCTTGGTCTTCATATTTTCCATCTTTCTTCTAATTCGGTTTCGAAAACCCTTATTCGCAGGTTCGACTTTATCCATGGCATGACATGGCCTAGCCAGCGCAATCGCGATATTTTGAACCGCTTAACTATATCAATTTGCGCCGCCGATACTCGCCGTTGTGCGCTATAGGGCCATACAACTTTCAGAGTATTTTTCTGTCGAAGACTCTTTGAGGTCTTTCGTTTGCTTGCGAAAAGACCCAGGATTCTGCGCCATAAAGCAAGACAGGTTATGTGAGATTCTGGTATAGCTGAACTAAAGTGCCTGCTTAGCCTAAAATAACATATATTCGCAAGCACAATTCTCCGCTTGATCTCAAGGTTTACGTTGTAGTTTTTGTTTATGGTAGATCTGAAGTATATAAATTCGTTCACCACCTCGAAATTATAACGGTCATCAACGATCACGCTTTGGTATAATTGCATGAAGGCCCTGCTCGTTGGGAACATTAATGTTGTGTTATCGTCATTTACTGTCAGACCCACTTTTGCTGACTCCTTTTCAATTCTCGAAAATACTGCAATAGCTCCTCTCATTGTGCGCCCGATGATTTCTATATCATCAGCATGTGGACTGCAGCTTTTCTCATAATGATCTAGATTAAGATGTTAAAGAGATCGCACGATAAGGTGTCGCCTTGCTTAGTCTCGATAAGTTCGGTAAGATACTTACGTACATTAAAAGTGGCCGTCGGTGGTGCAATGGTTAGTGTGCGCGCCTCTTGTACATGAGATCCTGGGTTCGATCCCTGCTCTGACCACCTTAAATTTCTTTCGGCGGCGGTCACCTCGCATAGTAACGGCGACACTATCGAGTACTTAGCCATGAAAAAGCTTCTCAAAATACCGTTCGGAATCGGTGTAAAACTGTAGGTCCCAATCAGTGAGTTTAAAACTAGAAAGCGCACATCTCACTGTTTGTGAGAAGCTCTCCCCAATTCCTTCATGGAATGTAATGGGAAATCATTTATTTTTTATTTTTGTACTTGATAGAACCGTAATTGCTATGGATAAAAGGCTTATTTCATTGTAGGTGGCACAGCGACTCGAGTCACCTTTTTTTAAATACGGGGCATAGTACACTGAGACTCCAGCATGCATTCACCTAACCAAATTTTGCTATTGAGCTGACGCGTGCATCTTAAGGATCGTTTCCGCATATACTGATATCGGCGCCGAAAACGAAATTCCATACATTTGCACCGAAAAATATTCATTCCAGAAATCGGCGATGAAAATTAGGAACGTAACAATCAGGAACGTAACCGATCAGCAACGAAAATCTGGCTATTTGGCGTCGGAACGAAAACAACATAAAGTAGGTTGCTTTCGGTGCTGTGGCAAAATTTTTAAATTGATCGGTCCTGCCATTTAACCGCCCCAATTCCACTGCAACGATCTTCGAAATTTTCGCGGATTATTGACGCTTCATTATTTGGTCGGCCACCAGCTGTTGCATTTTCAGTTGGAATCATATTATTTAATGGGATTGTCAAATCGTCTATATAATAATTTACCAATATCCATTCCAATAGTAGCTATATTTCGGGCTTCGTTTATCCTTCTGTATGTCTCAATTTTCTCACTCTCGCGTTTTCTCCACTGCCTAGGCCTTTATAGACGGGATACCTCGTTCCTTTTTTCCATATTTCAATTGACTGAAGCACTGCTTAGGCTTTCCGATGTCCAGCTTCCTCTGCGTCTGCTTTCGTACGATTTTCGCTCTACTTAATCTAGTGCGAACCTTTGCTGCTACCAGGTAGTGATCAGAATCGATGTTAGCTCCTCTGATCACTCGTACGTCCATTACACCTGATGAGTGCCTTCCATCAATTATCACGTGATCAATTTGGTTCTTCGTTCTTTGATCAGGGGATACACAAGTGCCCTTGTGGATATCTTAATGTTGGAATCTTGTACCACTAATGACCATGTTTTTTGCCGCGGCAAAGTCAATCAGTCTCATACCATTGTCGGAACTGTCACCCTATAGACTGAAATTGCCAATAGTTGAATGAAACACATTCTCCCTGCCTACTTTGGCATTAAAATCTCCTCGTACTATCTTAATATCATGGCCACTGCAGCGGTCATACGTTTACGCTAGGCGCTCGTACAATATGTCTGTGGCATCTTTCTCTCCTGTCGGAACATGCACAGAAATTAGGAAAATGTTTCGCCTTTATGCGGGTTCACTCACAGAATTGAACCGAGGGACTAGATATCGCAGTCTTTTGCCAACTACAAATGTGCAACAAAATTCATGTTTTTTCTCATGGCAACTGCATACAGGGTGATTCAGGAAGTTCCGGACAAATTTCTCCAGCGTATTCCTTGGCTCATTTCATGAAGAAAAGTCCACTAGGACCATGTCCGAAAATGCAAGGGTGTGAAATGGCAGCGGGTTCAAAATTTTCGGACTGACGGTCGGAGGGTAGTAGGGTAAAGTTGCTAACTTCTGAGCCAGTGCACACTGGGACAGATTGAAAAAATGACCGGACAAAATTTCAAAAATCGGAGCAGTAATCCAGATAAAATAAGTTATTTACATAGTGGCCTATTAACCACTGAGGTCGAAAATTAACTGTTTTGAAGGTTCCATGCACGTTGTTGATCAGGCAAGGGGCCCAAAGTTGAGTATTGTTTCAATACATGCATGCAGGCTAAGTTTGGGTTATTTTTAGAAGTTGTGTGTTATGTGAAGGTTATGGTTCTGGTTGTTTTAAACTCTTTTTATTGATTTTGTGTTATAAGAGCTACAAAAATGTATATTAAGTTAATTTAATTTACTTAAGGTTTCTAGTTCAATTGCAATGAAAGTAGTTGACTAAAAATATTACATTTTTGAATCTTTTGTGGACCGCCAAAAATTAGCACCAACTAGGAACAGCGCGCGATTTTCGCTTCTGAATGCTTTGGACCCTAACCGAAGTCACTGATGTTATTTCGTTACCCTTTACTACCATTTGCTGAAGAAATTTTTTTTTTAAACTTTGCTCTAGTTTTTGATTTCAAATTTAAATATAAATTACTTGTGTAAGAATTGATTATTTTCAGTGTAAATTCAAATACATTACTGTGTCGGAATTTAGGTCTGGCAATGCCATAAAATGTCAAACTAAAATTTCGAAATTTCAAACTAAAATTTTGAAAGTTCCGAGGACGACGATGATGAAAATGTCGAACGTAATGATATAGATTTTTTTAAACCAAGTTTTTTTTTGTGGTCCCAAATAAATCTTGTATGGTTACGAAACAACCTTCTCAAACTTTTTATTTATTTTATAATTCCTAATAAATTTGGTAGAAAAGTTTAAAACGTTAAACATTGTTAAGAAACTAAATTTTATGTGAAAAGGTAGAATTACACATGCTCTTCCCTCCGTTATGTTAGTTATCGAATTCCTGATCGAAAAATGTTTGCCAAAAATGAAATCGGACCATCCAAAAACCTATGAAACGATACCCATAACGTTTTTTTTAAATATAACTCCAACCCCCTCCAACCAATGGAAAAAGCAATGCCAGAAATGAGCTCAGCACCCTCGACAACCTACAGACTAATGAGTTTGACACGACTAAAACCAAAAACAACGACGTTATTAATTTTGTCCGGTCATTTTTTCAATCTGTCCCAGTGTGCAGTGGTCGGATTTTGGGCTTGTTGGAAAGGTCTATAAGAGGCCTTTCAGAATCAATAAAAAAATTTTATTTTAATTTACAAAAACCAATAAATGTGTGCTGTTATTTCGCTTCCAAAAACAAAAACAAACATTTTTGCATTTCAGTAAAATGGTCATAACTTTGGGACGGTAAGACCTCTGGGCTTCGTTTAGGTCATTTTGGAAAGGTAAGAGGTATGGCTATCTTTCAACATAAGTTACCTGCCATCTGGCTAAGCAAATTGAGGTTATGTGAATTTTGTTTTTCCATTTTTTCCCGAAAGCTATGTGTCTCGGCGATTTGACATTTTCTGAAAGGCCTCTTAAATACCTCTCCAATATCCGACTACTGGCTCAGAAGTTAGCAACTTTACCCTACTACCCTCCGACTGCCAATCCGAAAATTTTGAACCCGCTGCCATTTCGCACCCTTGCATTTTCGGACATGGTCCTAGTGGACTTTTCTTCATGAAATGAGCCAAGGAATACGCTGGAGAAATTTGTCCGGAACTTCCTGAATCACCCTGTATATGTCGCAGTTTCTTTTTCTTGTGCAGCCATGTCCTGTCCATCGCATTTCCTGGATAGCGGTAATATCGGCTTATTAATTTCGAGGACATCAGCCAGTTGGATACCTGCACCAGATCTATATAGAGTTCTTACATTCCAAGTGCATATCCGTAAATCGTGGTCTTTATAACGTTTTCGGGGGTCGTCAACAAATAGGGGCTGTTTATGTTTTCTTTTTCGTTTCAGTACCGGGTTTTTGCATTTTACCCACTGCCAGGATATTTGATTGCAGCCCCCCATTCGGACTTAACACCCCACGGACATAACCCCCAAAAACAAATCCCCAGTTCAGCCGGCCATAACGCCTAAATTCATTTTGGGTGTTGTGACCGGTTCTAAGGCGATCAGAAAGCGCACTGGATTTCTGACCGTTTTTAATATGTGAAATAAAACGAGAAAAAGTACAAAATAATTCAGAAGTTCATTCAATAATTAGTAAAAAATTCACATACATACTCGAATATACATATTAAATATAAATTTAATAATTTTTTGTGTGTGAGGTTTCATTTCAGTTTGTTCTGATCATTTTCGCAGTAACACTCAACAAAACAGTTAGGAATGAAAATCAGTCAGCAATTTTAAACACTGGTTCATGGTACAAACAAATGGTAGAAGCACTTGCTCAGCTGATTTGAACTTTTTTCTGGAGTGAGTATGAGTGAGTGTTTCTCTTATGTCAGTTTTTCTCGTATGTAGTTCGCCTAAAACTGCTTTTAACTTAGTTTTCTAAAAACTAGACGTTTTGGTCTACTGATAGGTTTTGGTCTACTGAAATTTTATATAATTTGTAAGCCGATAAATGTGATGACAAGATCTTAAAGTTAACGAACCGCCCATGATATTCCATATTTCCTAGACTACAAAAGCTGAAAATGGAATAAAATATGCTTATACATACGAAAAAAATCTTAGAATTTCCAAAAAATAATTTCAATTTTTAAACAAAGTGAAAAAAGCACCGAGTAATACTTTAAGAGTGTGCACTAGTTGATTTTTGTACTAACGAGTTCCGAGACCTACGAGGAAAACATATAGAGAATGAGAGCAATCTTTAATTTTAAAAATGTTCGTGTTAATTGGGATCTACACAAATAACTTTACTCTAACACTTCATTACATTTTGATTTTTTCCACTGAATATCCCTTTTTTTAATCGATTTAGTTGGCAAAATTTACTCCCAGTTGATGTGTTTTCTACTTTTGGCTTGACGCTCGGCAGCAGAAGTTTGAAAATCACACCACGCAACCCAGTCCCTATCAACGAGTCTTCTTTGATAGCACATTCTCTATGTGTTCTCCAAGTACTAAATTGAACAGCTGTCTCATCGAAACCCCTTGGTAAAAAGTATAATGTGTGTCACTGAAAAATTGTGACAGTTGAAATGCTAAAGACTACTTTAAAATTAAATATTCATTTTTGGAACAGGGTTTTGTTTTATTGTTTTAGCCCCCATCTTTGAAATTTACCCACTGTGCGACGTGCGGGGGAATCAACCAAATAATATACAAATTCAAATAAATTAAATTAAACAAAGGAGAAAGCTGACAAATAAAAAGTTGAAAACTGAAAAAAACTTGCTGACTGTTTCATGCTGGTTTTAATTAAAAATTCGACGTATTTTTTGTTCTTTTATTTTATTCAAAGCACACTTACTTTCATTGAAATTATCCCCAGCTGTCATTTATAAATTGAATTTAAATCATGGTAGAAATATTACATTTTGTCACTCGAAGAGATGATTAATGTATTATATGAAGTTAATATTTTTGGGTTGATATTAATTTACATGTTGTACTCGTAACTGCGAACGGTTTACACGTCTGCCCATCATGGTAAGGGGTGAGTACTTTAATACAGGCGGTCTTACTACATTTATTTGCAAATTCATGTTTGATAAATGTGCTTGGTGTAAAGGCATTTACTACGGATGTAACGAATGTGATTTAAGCGAATGCGAAAATTTTTTTGTAAAAGCGAATATGTATTGACATATACATACATAGTTTCGATTGAAATATATGAAATACAATTCACGAAAATTCAGTTACGAAGGTAACTAAATAAGAATTTGGTTAACTTTCGAAAAATGTTAAATGTTTATTATTCAAAGTCATGCAATAAAGAGAAGCTTCGCTGGTTTTCACTATTCAGTATAGTTCGTAGGGGATCATAGATAACTCCGGCTCCACTAAATAACTGTTCACTGGGGACACTTCCCGATGGCGTCGCTAAAAACTGTCTCACCAAAGATACTAAGTTTTTGTATGTTGTTTCCACCAAAATAAAGGATCTCCTGATATATGATTTTTGGCTATTATTGTACTCAGCTAACAATTTTTATGCATGACTGACAATGTGGCCTCTTGCATGTCGTCATCTGTATCACTATTACTTGTGTTGTAAAAATTTTCTGTTTTTCTGGACATGTGACGATTATGGATTTATGGGTGATGGACGACAATGCATTCTCTTTAATAACTATGTAGTAGTAAACTTTTAATTTGTACTAGGGATCCAGGTATGTTGAAATGGCATACACTGGTAGTTTAACCACGCATTTGACAAGCTTTTTATGACTTTTTTAATGACTGTCAAGAATTCTGTCAATTCAATATTTATGCTCGATTTTTAAATTTATTTCGGACAGTATCGGATTAGAAAATTCAAATTTGCCACGCCCAAAGAAAAAAGTGTAGCTACACTGCGGTCTAAATTTTTGGGGTTTGACTATACTCACCTAGTGTGATCATTTGGCGCAGGAATCGTCCACCCCCAAAGCAAAAACCTAAATTTTGTTGCATAGTGTTATTTTTGAACACCCCCTCGTACGTACGATCGATTTTAAAAATTCAAATGCTTGCATATTGTTTTAATTTATAAGTAAACTTGATTTCAAATTTCGTTTTTAAGTTATTTGAAGTGTTTTAGAAATAATTTTTGTCGAAGAAATAGAAATTTATTTATTGATATATAAATAAATGTAAAAATTTGGGGTTAATTTTAACAGAATTTTTGTATGTGTTCAAAGACTAAATATAAGTCTCTCAAAATTTTAATATTACTTTCTAGCAGGCCGGACCAGTATATTTGACACATCCAATAATTTTCCAACAAATAGAGATGTCGGTTAAAAAAATAAAGAACTTAAACCGCTGCAAAAATAAACATATAGACTTTTGTATAAAACAATATCGGAAGTACTTAGGCACCTGAAAATCAGTCGCTTGTAAAATGTTTGAATTGTTTACTCAGAAAATAACCTGCAAGGGATGGTGGATTTCGGTAGGCAACTTCGTCCCAAACAATCTAATTAAAGGGATAAATCTGCCTCAAAAAGAGATAAGGAGCTATGTAGTCCCTAACTAAAACATGTAGTTATATTATGTTAAAACTTAATTACGTCAATACCAATGAGCAGTTTAAGAAGCAATCAAATAGATAACAATTAGGACTTGTTGACTTTAGTTATTTATTATGTTTATAATATAATGCATCTAAATACATCTGTATATTTTTTCCTAATCTCAAGCAAACACTACATTCGTTCGAAATCTTAATTTTTCTGGCTATAAATCTTGAATTAGGGTACTTTAATACTGCTTTAAAGCTTGAATTATAACGCAGTTTTTTGCAAACTATAATGCAAGTCTTGAATTCAACTGTAATTAAACATTAATGTTCGACTTGAATTGAAGGACTAATTTTGCTGGAGATTTCAATTCATTAAAGTTTAATTCAAGTTGAATTCAACACTTGAAGTTGGAAAACTTTGCTGGAATTCCAATTGAATTTAACTTGAATTCCAAAAATATTTGGTTGGGATGTTACATAGAGTAATGACATCCAGAGTAGCGATTTGTCTCAGTAAATTTACTAAGTTTGGTGGGGTTGCATGTTGGAAAGTATTGCTTTATTAATACTAGATAAAATACCGCATATATATATACTAACAATACAAGATAACAAAAAAGTCCAAAATACGTTTAAATTTCACAGTTTTTCATCAAAACGACATGACAAATTTAAGTCAATAATTTTTGTAATTCCACCTGGTGTAAGTCAATTTATGTCGAATAACTCTCTATCGCACCGACCGCATCAAGAATAGAGTATATAATGAAACATCAGATGAGAAAGATGGCAGCTCTAGGTGGCATTACTCTATGGTATGTTATTTTTCTTCGTTGCCAGATTGGCAAAATTATTGTTTTGTTTATACAACGACCATACCTAACTGTCGCGTATGCGTGACACATGCAGTCTTACTTGTTTCCGACTGTATTATACACAGTGCAACACGAAAAAAAATAACCATATACGGACACCACTACGTGATAAAAGACTAAAAAAAAAGACCCGTGTCTCCCAATTTTTCCCAAAGTCATGCACTTTTTTTATGGGCCGCCAAAGATTTGGGGCCTCGGTAACATTTTCGTGAAAATGTGATCATTTTCTCAGGCTCATATCTTGCAAACCGTTCAGAATTTCGATTTACTCTCTGAGGCAAAGTTGTAGCTCTTGTCCTTGAATTTTGAACCGTTTGCTACCTATGGACCTGAACACGGGAAAAAAGGTAAAAAAATCGAATTTTTTTAAGTTTTTTGCGATTTTGATCTGGAAGGTGAAGTTTTTTTGATTTTATATGTTCGCAATTTTTGTTCTTTATGACAAGAGCTACAACTTTTGCCTAAAACGCAATGTTTTCCATTTCTTCATAAAAGCCGAAACCGGTTATTAACCGGTATTTACCACTCTGTTTAACCGAAACCGGGTTTCTTCACAATTGGAAATTTCGAAGAAATTAAAAACCGACATTTTAAACCCCAATTTTTTTGAATATACAAAACACAAAAAAAATATAGATTTGAAATTGTTAATAAACACTGTATAATATGCACCATTGTCATGGGTAACATAGAGTTTGCTTTAGTTTATGTATAATTTTATAAATTTTCCTTGGTGTATTTCATTTCCAAAAATTTGCTATAATAATTGGTGATTTAGCTTCCACACGTAGACAATTTAGCTATTTCTGATAAGTCAATTTACCTATAAATTCCGATTGAAACAGCAGTAAGTATTATGCAATATTAACCTTTTTCATAGGTTAATACACCCATGTATAAGTATATATATTGCTCAGGGACCGACAATAACAGTTATTTATGAAATTTTGATTTGATTAACTTTCTATGAAGTAAATGTTTTACAACCACATGTTGTATACCAATGGATTTCTTTTCACACTGAGCATCAAAATTAACAAAATTAACTTTTTTCTTGCAATTTTTAAGTAAAATAAAAACAATAACAATTATTTTGATATAATTTCTATAAATCCGAAATAATAGTTACGTTTTGATTTTTAATTATTTACTCCATTAGTAACAGTTATTTTTGATTTTTTTTTTATTTTGTCTCTGATAACAGTTATTGATGACTTTTATTTATAAAAATCAGACATGACTTATTAGTTTTCAGTTGTTTCGGCTTAAGGTCATAAGAATAAAAAGAAAACACTTCAAGTATTTCTTCTTACAATTTTATTAATATTTTCCAATATTTCGACCAACTTCGTTGATCATTTTCAAGGATCTGATAAAACAAGAATAAACAAAGTATTCATAAACGTTATTGAACAATTCAAACAAGAATCAACATGAAAATATATATTATTTTCCCCAAAGGGAGAATGATTAATTTTAATTACATTTTGAGATAACACAGAGCGCGTCCAATTTTTTACGAAGGCTTATGTCAACTGATTTGTTCTTCTCTTGAATTTGTCAATTGTGTGCCTATGCACATGCGCACATTGATCTGTATCTCGTTTGAAGTTAATTATATGCAGCATTTCCTGGAAGAGGCGTCTTGAGTAATTTTTCAATTCAGTCAGAATTTCCATTTCCTGGAAGAGGCGTCTTGAGTAATTTTTCAATTCAGTCAGAATTTCCACTTCGTCAAAATTTGGTTTGTGTCCAGTTAAAGTACAGTGGGCTGCTAGGGCTGTCTTTTCTTCTATCGGCTTATAATGAGCTTTTTGGTCCGGCTTTTGAGCAGATATTCTAGTTTTCAATTTAGTCATTGTAGTGCCAACATATACATTCTGGCATATGCTGGACTTGTCACCATTACATGGAATTTTGTACACAACGTTTGGCTTGTCATTTTTGTCAATAATAGACTTTGTCCTACTAAATAAACTATTCACGGTTAAATTCGATTTCAACGCCAATTCATATTTTACGTTGTCATATAAAGGGTTTTTCAATAAGAGCGCTACAAAAGTTTTTTTTAAATAAAACAAAACCGGTTTTAGATACCAATGAAATTCTTTATTCGTGTGAAAGTACATTCGATGCCATTATGTATGGAACTCGATTTCTTTTGCATGGCCACCACGGGCACGCTTGCAGAAGTCCAGGCGCTGAACCCAATTTTCGACGGTTTTCAAGCATAAATCGGCCGATACTGCTGCAATTTCACGTTCGATAGTCGTACGAAGTTCATCAATCGTCGATGGCTTGTTGGCATAGACTATAGACTTGACGTAGCCCCACAGAAAATAACGACCGAGGCTGCCAATCAACTGGGCCATTTCGTGAGATAACACGTTCACCAAACTTGGTTTCCAATAAATTGATTATGGCATTCGCTGTGTGGCTTGTGGCGCCGTCCTGTTGGAAACACATGTCCTCCAAGTCCATATTATCCAATTGGGGCCAAAAATATTCGGTTATCATTGAACGGTAGCGATTCGCATTCACAGTAATGTGCCGGTCTTGATCATCACGGAAGAAGTACGGCCCAATGACGCCGCCGGCCCATAAACCACACCAAACCGTATTTTTTTTCGGGTTGCAATCATGACTCATGGATTACGTGTGGATTGCTGTCTGACCAATAACGCATATTTTGCTTATTGACGAAGCCATTCAGTCAGAAATGAGCCTCATCGCTGAAGATGATTTTCCGATGAAAGTCCGAATCATTTTCAAGTTGTTGCTCAGCCCAATTCACGAACATACGACGCTTATGGTGGTCAAGCGGATTCAGTTCTTGCGTCAATTTGATCTTGTAAGGATGTAGGGCAAGATCTTTTCGCAAAATTCGCAACAACGATGTCACAGAAATGCCCAACGCTTGAGAACGACGTGTGAGAGACACATTTGGGCTTTCTTGAACTGAAGCCTCAGCGGCAGCAATATTTTCGACACTCCGAGCACTTCTTTGTCTCAGTGGCACGGGAACATTTTGTACTGTGCCTGTGGATTCAAATTTTTCCACTAGACGCTCAATTGTTGATCTGGTAGGACGATTATGACGACCATAAATTGGACGTAGCGCTCTTAAAGTTGAGGCCACTGACTCCAAATTTCGGTAGTAAATTTAAATAATTTCGACTCGTTGTTGGCTCGTATATCTTTCCATGATGAAATGGCAAACCTTACTGAAGAGAGGTCCCTATAGATTTACTTTTGTAGCGTCTCTGTTGAAAAACCCTTTATATTGGAATGTTTCAATCTTTCAGAGAAACCCGGAACAAAAGGTCAACTATACTCACAACTAAAATCTGTCAAGGATTTAAAAAATTTAAAATCAGTCAGTGACTTTTATTATTTAAGTGTAAATATTAAAGTTATTTCTATTATATGCAGTAAAGGAATCAGAAGAGTTCACAAAGTGCGTATATTCTTGATCACTTCAAGACGTATAACACTATGCAACAAAATGAAAAAAAGTTGATCAACCAGAAATGCCAACCCAATTTTTTGACGTAGTTTATCAGCCTTATTAAGAAAAACAACAACAAAAATTTTTGAAGTGTACAGTTTTTTTTAAAAATTTGTTTTTAAAAATTTCGTTTGTGAAAATTCTTTTTGAATTTTCTAAGGAGTCCATTAAGCGATTTTCTGGAAATTTTTCATAAAAAATATCCATAAAAATACCTCTGAAATGAGTGAAAATATTTCAAATTAGAATGCTTGGTTGAGAACTTATCGAATTTAACATTTCAAATTTAGCTTTTTTTTGAAAAAATCAAATATTTTTAATTTTTATTTTATCATAAAAAATAAAAAAAAATAGATATATGGGCATTTCCACAGAAAGGTCAACCTTTTGTCACATCACGTCCCTCTCGATAATTACTTATATTTTAGGACCAGTTTGTTTGATTGTCTTATTTTCTTTTAATAAATATGTAGTTACTTACATTCTGTATTTAGGAAAAGAATTGAAAATAATCGAACCACATGGTCATAAAATATAGCCAATTAACGAGGGTGACGTGATGTGACATAGGGTGGCACTTTCTCTGAAAATGCCCATATATAGAAAAATGGACTGTTCTTCAAAAATTAAGATACATATCAAAAAAATCCATACAGAAATACAAGAGTTATAGCCATTTTAGTAGATTAACCCAAAATATTTTTTTTAATTCTTCTTTACATGCGCGTTAAGACATTGAAATGCTTACATTGGACAACTTCCTGATACTGTATGGTATTTTGAGCAAAGAATTAAAAAAATGATTTTGGGTTAATCTACTAAAATGGCTATAACTCTTGTATTTCTGTATGAATTTTTTTGATATGTATCTTAATTTTTTAAGAACAGTCCAGTGTATTATATAGGAAAATAAGAAGATATAACTATTTTTTTTTTATTTTTTATGTATATTTTTTTATGTATATATGTATCTATTTTTTTTTATGATAAAATAAAAATGAAAAATATTTGTTTTTTTGCAAAAAATATGCAAAATTTTAAATGTTAAATTCAATAAGTTCTCAACTAAGCATTCTGATTTGAAATATTTTCACTCATTTCAAAGATATATTTAACGTACCATTTTGAAAAACAAGAAATTAAAAAAAAAAAAATTTAAAAAAAACCTGTACCATCCAAAAATTTTTGCTGTTGTTTTTCTTAATAAGGCTGCTAAATAAACTACGTCAAAAAATTAGGTTGGCATTTCTGGTTGAAAAGCCATGTTGCATAGTGTAATCAAACAAACCAGATATTTTTTAATATTACAATTTTAATACTAAAATTCAAAGTTCGACGTCAAACCTATTTGGCAAGCTAATTTTTGTATAAGCTCGTGATTCGAAATCAGGCCGCGATTCGAAATCAGGATCTATTGAGTAAGAGGCGCACACGCTATAGTTTGTTCGATTGCTCTTGTTGAGGTGATCAAAAATATGTACCCATTTTGGCCTATAGTGACTCTTTTACTGCATTTAATAGAAATGATTTTAATATTGTAGCTTAAAAAGTAAAAGTAACTGACTGATTTTTATTAATGACTTTTGGCTAGATTGGCCGCAATAGCCTCTCTGAGACGATACGAACCGGTTATGACCTTTAATGCCAACAACACAGCCAACGGAATTATGTCAACTGAAGCGCCCTTTGAATTGGTCAAGCCGGCCGAAATAGGCATGGCAATAGGCAGACTGGACACCAAAAAGAGCAGTGGGAAGGACAGCATCCCAAATTATGTACTTAGAAAAACTGAAGGAAGATCTTGGGGGTACCTGTCAATTGTAGTGGATGACTGTATAAACATAAGGTACTTCATAATAAAATGGAAACACTCTGAGATAGTGCAGGTCATAAAGCCGGCAAAAGACACTACGCAAACGGAAAGCTACAGACCAATCGCACTCTTGTCAATCATCGGTAAGCGCTTGGATGCACATAGAAGATAAAGGAATATTAAAAGAATTCCAGTTCGGATTCAGGACAAACTTATCCACCAGCCATGGGTTTATGGCATTTTCCGATACGGTGATAAGAGGATTAAATGACAAAAAACCAACCATTGTTGTAAGCCTTTACTTCGAGAAGGAATTTGATACGGTCTGGCAAGAAGGCATAGTCTACAAAATGAGTGTCAAATATGGATTCCCCGATTATCTGACGCGTTCGATATACCACTACCTAAACGAAAGGATGTTCTCTGTTGAAGTGGGAGGTAGGAGTTCAGCTGATTTCTCGACGGTCGCCGGTGAACAACATGGCTCAATTGTGGGCCCGATACTTTACCATTTGTACCATTTGTACCATAGAATCATAATTTACACGGACGACATACTGGTCACCATCCTCCATGTAAACGCCAAAGTAGCGGGAAAAAATATGGAAAAATATCTTCAGAGACTGAAGGTGTACTTCGACGAATGTTACCTAAAATTAAACATACCAAAGTGCACATGTTTAATGATAAAAGGAGTAAAGAAGAACTTTTACAGGAACGTTAGGTGGTATGTGGGGAAGGGGTATTGTTCACTGAGAACATAAGGTTTGAAAGGCACATTGACAGAAAATTGGAGAAGGCTAGAGGTACATTTATAATGTACTCCAGAATGTTGACCGGAAAACGAGGTCGAAGCGATAAGGTGAAGATCATGATTTACAAGCAAATAATAAGACCGACGATAGCATACGCCTTACCGATATGGTGCAGCGTATCGTCAAGCCAGATAGAAAGACTACGTGAGGCGGATGCTGCGATACTGCTTGCGACTATGGCTCACGAGAAATGCGGACGGGAATTGCACCAAGCCCCCTTGAGAACTTGTCTACCGCAACGACGAAATGAAAAGAATAGACTCATGGATGGTTGAACTAGCTATCAGTTTTCTTGAGAGATGTGGAGAAATCAATAAAGAACATTGAACATATAGTCATGTCGAGTAAGGCTTTAACTCCTAATATGTTGGAAAACCCAACAGTGTTCTACAACAATAAGGTACGGGTCTTAAGACCTACACGACACAATTTGGATTTCCGCTAAAAAAAAGTAGGAGTTGTGTGGAGCTGCACTGCTAGCTGATATGATTGGTAATTTAGTACATCGGCTGGAAGTGGATAATTACTCCCTAATCTGCTGGACAGATTCAACAATAGTGCTGTCATGGCTAGCGAAGCCACCATGTTTTTGGACCACATTCGTCGCCAATAGAGTTTCGAAAATCACAAAGGTAACGTATGCTTCACAATGGCATCATATAAGCTCCGAATACAATCCTGCAGACCTAGGTAGTCGGGGTGCTTCAGGTCAGGATTTAGTGGACAACTATCTGTGGTGGCATGGACCTGATTTTCTACTACATCCGGAAGAAGATTGGCTTCAATATTCAAAAACGGTCCAGGAAAGTACAGAGTTGGATAAGAAGCCAATAAAAGTACATTTCACGTTTTTTGAAAACTTTGAGGATGTTCTGGAAAAGTTCTCGTCCTTCTCACGAGCGATGCGTGTTTTGGCTTACGTTTTTCGATTTTTTGCATACTCATCCAAAATTCCGTTCCAATTTCCACAGAGAATCAACGAGTTTAAGCTCATCCGAAATATTATTTGTCCGTAATCGATTAATCTGCGTTTGTCAATAGGTAAGGTATGCTAAAGAATATGTGGCATTATCCGCCAAAAAACATATATCTTCTTCCAGCTCTTTATTGAGTTTAAATCCATTTCTAGATTCGGAAGGTATTATGAGAATCTGTGGCAGATTAGAATCCTCGCCAACATTGGCATATGATGAACGACATCCAATTATTGTTCAATTTTCCCGTATTCTAATCAAGTTTATTCATCAGATCAGTTTGCATGGCGGCAATCAGCTTGTCCTTAGGTTATTGCGAACAAACTACTGGATTCCTCGAGTTCATAAAGACAATAATCCATAAATGCAAGCCCTGTATCCTTTACAAACGAAATGCAATAACAAAGTTGGTTTTACTCCCCTCTGAAAACTAGCCACCGTTTATCTATCATGAAGATCTTACTTTCCCTTACCTACAGCTTTAGTCGAAGTCAAAGGAAAAGCCGGAAAGCACTGTGCTCGATGTTTGGTAGACACTGCATCTAAGATGAGCAGCATTTCTAAAAGATTCGTCGACAAATTAGGACTTTCAACGCTTGAGTTGGATGACGAAACCATCTGCCCTATTTTGTTACGGTCTTATGTTGACAGCAACTGCAAAATTGAAACCACTCTTAAGGTGAATAATAGAATATCCATGACAACCCCCAGTCAGTCTTTTCCCCAGTCTATGTGATCGTACTTTTCCAACTATAAGCTTGCAGATAAATATTTCTATAAATCGACATCAATTGATATTATTCTTGGCGTCGATATGTATGCACACATTATACGCGATGGCTTATTTGCTAGAGCAGGGCTTCCAACTGCTCAAAACACAATCTATGGCTTCATTTTATTTGGATCGGTTTCGTTTTGAAATCTTCATAGCATATTTATCTAAATGGCACTGTCAAATGAATTCTTGAGCAAAATATAAACTAACCTATGTCTTATACATCAAAAATAATAAACCTATATGAAGTAAAACCTGAATTATTGAATTTTTCTATTAGCTTTAAAATGTTTATAATTTATCGCCGCTTATTGTTTATCTATCATCAAATCTATCAATAAAAATGTAAATTATTTTAAATGTAAGTGTTTGCAACATGGTCTCTTTCGTCTTTCAATTGCAGAAATACTACAAGACGGGCGGCATGTTTGTTCCAAAACTGCCTAAAAGATTTTTAATGCCCTCTTTATAAACGGTATGTTATGCCCATATTTCCTTCAAAGAAGTACCCGAATAATTATCGGTTTGGTGTAATATCGCTGTAACAATATGCAGCTAAGTCCATTGTGCTTAACGAAAGTTATCTACATAGATACAAGGGCCATGTTTCAAATACTATTTTCGCTGATAATAACTTGTGTAAACCTGTCTGTTCACAATCTGCTTTAGCACTGGTAAAATTCATCCAAAGGAATAAATTACACCCGAGACAAAATGCTAACCCATTTGTGTTTTCTTCCATTTACTTTCCATTTTGACTCTTGGGAATTTGTCTTGTAATGTTCCGGAGCTACAAACTCAAATAAACCAAAAGTATTCGAGGTTGTTTCGGCTTATGAGAGTGTTTTATATTCCTCCAGATTTCCAGCTTCCTCATCTCCAGCGATTCAGCCATTCCACCTAATCAGTTAGTATTACATTGTTTGTGTTTTGACAAACAAAATTTAATTTTTGTTTCGAAATATATTAAATACATTATATGTTGAAACTCTCGTTTGGAGAAGACTGTGGTACACTGAACGGAAAATCATCGTCACACGGATGAAAATGTTCATTACCCCCACAACTTTTGTCATCGAAAGTGAGCTAACGTAACGTTTCATTCGTGCTATGAAAATGTGTTCATCAACTTCAAATTATTCGTTACTGTGGTGAAAGTATGGGTGTTGCTGCAATGAATTTGCTTTATTATTGCAACGAATTTGTTTCGTTGCTGTCATGAATTTGTTTCATTGTTGCAATGAATAGGTATCGTTCTTGCAAGGAATTTGCTTCATTGCTGCAATGAATTTATTCATTCCTGCTATGAATTTGTTTCATTGGAGGAACGAATGTTCTGACGTGTGTTTGAAATTATTTATTGACAATTGTACACAAATACACTCTTAGTATTACTTTGCAGGTGTTTTGACAAAAAAAAATTGAATTTGTGTTTTCGAAAATCTATTTGCTAAATATATTATATTCATTCCATGTTGAAACACTCGTCTGGAGAAGATTGTGGTAGTCGAGGAGTTGAGTGTTATTGTGTCCGTCATATTCTATTCCTGAAATTAAAAACATACGAGGAATTTATTGTTAAAATTTCTATTTAAGATAGACTCATATCTATGTCTGTACTTACCATGAACATAAGCTCTACTCCCCTATGCTCTACTCCTTTAACATAGAACAACATCCTTGTTTTCTTAAATCATGCAATTGTTGTGGTGTGGAGGGTATTGATATTCAATTGTAGCGCCAAATCTCCCCGTCATTAAGCCAGTGATCGCTCTGTATGCAATTTTTCAACTGCTCTTTTATTTATTTTAACCAAATTTGTTAAAATTTCGATTAAATTCATTTGATTGTACGTTGAATTGTTATTTTTTATGTTCGTCGTACTTGAAACTCTTTGTTTCTTCGACTTCTTCGTTTTCATTGACTTCGACTGTCCGCACAAATGTAACGGGGTTTTCAATAAGAGCGCTACAAAAGTTTTTTTTAAATAAAACAAAACCGATTCTTATTCTGTATTCCTGTGAAAGTACGTTCGATGCCATTATGTATGGAACTCGATTTCTTTTGCATGACCACCACGGGCACGCTTGCAGAAGTCCAGACGCTGAACCCAATTTTCGACGGTTTTCAAGCATAAATCGGCCGATACTGCTGCAATTTCACGTTTGATATTCTTACGTAGTTCATCAATCGTCGCTGGCTTGTTGGCATAGACCATAGACTTGACGTAGCCCCACAGGAAATAATCTAACGGCGTCAAATCGCACGACCGAGGCGGCCAATCGACTGGGCCATTTCGTGAGATAACACGTTCACCAAACTTGGTTTCCAATGAATTGATTGTGGCATTCGCTGTGTGGTTTGTGGTGCCGTCCTGTTGGAACCACATGTCCTCCAAGTCCATTTTATCCAATTGGGGACAAAAATATTCGGTTATCATTGAACGGTAGCGATTCACATTCACAGTAATGTGCCGGTCTTGATCATCACGGAAGAAGTACGGCCCAATGACGCCGCCGGCCCATAAACCGCACCAAACCGCAATTTTTTCGGGATGCAATGATGACTCACGGATTACGTGTGGATTGCGTCTGACCAATAACGCACATTTTGCTTATTGACGAAGCCATTCAGCCAGAAATGAGCTTCATCGCTGATTGTTGAGGCCTCTTAAAGTTGAGGCCACTGATTCCAATTTCGACTCGTTGTTGGCTTGTGTATTTTTCCATGATGAAATGGCAAACCTTACTGAAGAGAAATGTCAAAAGAGCTGGAAAAAATATGGCGTCGTTTGCTGTCCCTATCGATTTACTTTTGTAGCGTCTCTGTTGAAAAACCCTTAAATTAAAAAATTCATGTATTTTACTTGTGGATTATTATTTCAAATTTGTTGAGGTAGAACTCTTAAGTGAGGGATATTCCTGGACACAAGTTGTAAATAAGATGAAATCCCATCAGTGTTGATTTCAGATAACGGTCAACCGTTCAAAGCATAGAATAGTCAACATTTAGCGTCTAGTCCTTATCTTCCCAGATCGAATAGATCGAATAGATTGGCAAACAATCAAAAGAATTTTTTATAAATATAAAGATAGTAAAGAAGACCCTTACATTGCTCTGCTCCACTATAGAAACGCAACAAAAGGTATGTTTCCAAGCCCAGCATAATTGTTAATGTCAAGACATCTCAGAACAAAAATTCCATGCACTGAAAATATTTTGAATCCAAAACTAATCGACAAAGAAAAATTCAATAAAAATTCAGATTATCATTACAAAGAGACGAAAAGTGAGTACAATAAAACAACAAAAGTATTAAACAAATTAGTGAAGGGGAACATATTATGTTCACAAAGTTTGCAAATTCTGTTTGCTTTCAGCTGCAGTAGTTAAACGTGCGGAGGCTCGTCGATCTTTTGTTATTAAGGATAAGAATATCATAAAAATAGAGAGCATATTCTTCTTAAGCAAGCAGGGGCAAAAAACATTGAAAATGAAAATGAGTACTTATAAAATACATTGAAAATGATAACAACACAAATGAATTATAATAAAGAATTAAATAAGAATTTTATGTTACCACCAAAGGTAGACCAGTAAAACCGCCCTCGCCCTTAAAATATGAAAATTAAATTTAATTATTCTAAGTACATTATAAACCCTAATTAGATTTTATATCTGTATATATTTCTATTTAATTTAAAAAAAGGAAGATGTTGTATGAATTGTACTTATACTTACTCATAACGACCAACATATGACATTGTAAGACAAATTGTACTTACACTCCGGTTCACTTATTTAAAGGCACTAAAAATACCATATTCAGCAGCCTGTATCTTTTGCAATTTGTACTCGTAACCGATTGCAGAATTTTAAAACGGAAATGCAAGCTAGACATCTTGAGATATAAAAATAAAATCATGACAATAGTGGGTTATTAACTTAAGAACTTTTTTTGAGTAATTTATAAACAAAAGTCAAAAAATGTGCTATTTTTTTTTGGTTCACTTGAATAAAGTCAAAATCAACAATTGTTTTATTTCAATTGTCAGTTCTCTGTCGTTTATATATGATTGGAAATAAGCGATAAAACTACTTACATGCAAGGATAAAAAATTGGCGATAAATTGATCCAAAAGACAAACTTTGAAGTGTCGGAAGCCAGCGATCAAGTATAGTGTTCAGTCGGGGTAGGAAAACAACATTTCGGCATTCGATCACGTCGACCAGATTAAAAATACAACTGAATGTGCTTAAGCACATCCGATCCGAATCGCCACCAGGTCGGATCCGAATTCTCTGATTTCGTTACTACAACGTGAAATGTTTTTATTATACTTATAAGCATATGATTCGATCTGAAATTATTCCTTAGAAGTCTCTCTATCCATTTCCTATGTGTTATACAGATCAGGGGGTTATTTCTGCAATTAGAAAAATGTAAACAGTCGGCACCAGGATTTGAAGTCACCCCAGCCTGCAATATTTCGAGCTGCTTCCATTTTTCGATTTTTCCTAGAGTCTTTGAATATGTTGTATATATATTTTAGAAGATACGAAAGTTAGTTTATTAAAAATAATTGCAAATTAACTGGGATTTCTTATATTTCCCGTTAAACTAAAAACGGTGTATAAAAATATTATTAACATTTAATGAAAGCAAATAGATGCTGTGCAACGCGGGGCTATTACATACACATATATTTGTTAAAACCAGGGAAATGGTCACATTTGCGACTTCGTTTTAAACGAATTGCATAAATTAGTGTTTCAAGTTTTACATTACATAACATACATACATACAGCATTCAACTGATCAAAAATTATGTTATAATTACAAATTATATATTATAATTACAAATGGAATGGCGAACTTAATATAGTCTATGGAGGGTACAATAGTCGTGTTTTGGTTACAAGCAAGCGATTATCGCTTACTATGTTGCAAAGAAAACGGCTTTTTAGCGAGATGTCATTTTATTCAAAAATTGTTAAAAACGGTAAAAGATGTAAAAATTTTTTGTTTTAAACTTAGCGAAAATGAATCTCGTCGCTCAGTTTTCGCTAAGTGCTTCATACAAAACAAGCGAATATATAAGCAAGCGGTGTAACCAAAACACGCTTAATGACAATTGTTTTCTTTTATATACAACTTAGATGTAAACAAATAAAAGCAACAAATAATATTATATTGAAAACTTATTAAAATGGACCGCAGAACAATAAAGCCAAAAGTTAATCAAATTTTTGAAACACTATATGGGGACGAACAAGATTTAGTGTCAAGTAAAAGAACAAGAACAAGAAAAGAACAAGAAGAAATGTCAGTTATACCCTATTTTAGTATATATGTACATTTAAAATTTAATAGGAATGGTTTTTATTGTAACGAATAAAGCATAAATATTGAAAGTTATTAAACAACAAGACGTTTTTTCGTAACTTATACACGTTAACTCATACAAAATAAAAACCTGCACGTTAACATTTATAAATTTAGAAGTTGAGAATAACCCCGATAAAAGTGTCACCAAGTTCGACTTTGTTGTATGGAAAATATAAAATGTATGTCATTTCATTTCTTATATTTCCACGACGTTGCGAAAATTATGATGTAAATATAAGGGGTAGTTAATTTTTTTTATCAAAATATTTAAAAAGTTGTGTAAAATATTATTGGTTTTTTCTTCTTCAAGAATAAGGATTCCAAGGCAACACTAGAGACCAAACAACTGAACCAAACTAAAAGGAAATAAAGTGAAGAAGTGCCTATACCTTACCATAACTCGAAAACATTCACAAGAACACCTTCGGCTCAGTCTACTTGCAATGTAATTTTTTGATTCTCTTTGTGTATTTTTGGTGTAGTTTACGCACAAATCACTACACTTAAAGTAATTTTTGGTGCATTTATGGTATAATTAATGAAATTTTTTGGTAATTCGTACGTACTTGTGGGGCATTTTGTGTAGTTTTTGTAAATTGTTGACTATATTGATGTACTTTCTGGCGGATTTCATGCCCTTTATGGAACATGAGATGTACTTTGTGGCAAATTGCATGTACTTTTATGTACATATAAATGATGTATGTACACCGAGCGAAAAATAGCAATATCATATTGATATTTTGAAATATTGATTTGATATTGCACAAAATGATATTTTTTGACGCTGGCGTAACCACTTTTTTCATATGGTTGTTGTCAATTTTATTTTTGATGCGACGTAAGCGTCGTGTTTGATAATTATAATATCAATTTGATATTTATAATATCAATTTGATATTGATCAATATCAAAGCGCTCGGTCACCAAGTACAACAATTAAATGTTTGTTGTGATTGTAGCCAATTTTTTCGTATGGTTGTAGTAAAATTTCATTTTGAAAATTTATAATATCAATTTGATATTGATCAATATCAAAACGCTCGGTCACCCAAGTACAACAATTAAATGTTTGTTGTTATTTTTTTATTTCTCTTAGCTTACGGTATCAATTTCATGTTAATGCATGAACCTGTAAAACACATACACATATATGTACATACACATATATGTATTGTTTTTGCGAAATTGTTTGGCTGTATATCACACGCATTTTCTGTGGTAAAAAAAATTTACAAAAACAAATATATATTTGATTTTTGCCTGATACATTTTTTCTGACGTCGCGGCAGCATTACCCATGATATTTCTTGCCTATGCTTATATGCAAAAATGATATTGCCTATCGGCTCAGTTGAAAAGTGACATTTAATCAGTGTGGTGTTAATTGCTTATTGTCGTATTAACAAAAGAATAAATAAAGAAAGTGAATAAAGTGAATAAATAAATAAGCAAAACATTTAAGTTCAAATAAAAGTTAATTATAAAAAGTTAATTGTAGAAAGTTTTTCAAATGGAGGATAAATTAATGCAGCTGCTTGCAGAATTTGAGCTGCCAGAAGTATATCCTTTATTAAAAAGTAAGCTATTAATTTTTTAGCGCACAAAAATTATTAGTTAATTAAATAAGAGTGAAAAGTGCAAAATATGTGCGGTGTTTATACATAAATACATACAGAAACAACTGTACCATATGCGTGTTTTTTTTACAAGGCGCTAACGCCATAAAAAAGTTCATATGGAAAAAAAAACAACAACGTTGTTACAGCCGGCAAAGTTTGTATGTATGAATGTATGTATATATTTATGTATTTGAAGTACTATTTGTGCTATTTATTTTGTACACAAACTGCAACTTGTAATATTTATAAAAAATATTTATAAAAATTTTAAATATTGTTTGCTAAACTCGGCTATTATTATTAATCTAGTCCAACATCAATTTGTTTTACTAATTTATTAAGTGATTTTAGCAAAAAAAACGAATTTTATTTACTAAATTATTATTATATTTACTATATTATATTGTTTTTTAAATATTTTCCAAAAATTAATTTTTTTCATAGTTCGCGATTGATTTTAATTACCTCTATCCTGGAAAAGGTAACTCGTTTAAGGAACAATGGGACTGCAGTAAGTCAAAAATTGTTGAATACATAGAAAAAACCTCCATAATTCAGCCTGCAAACGACAGCTCTTATCTTACAAAGCAGCAAAGAATCAAGGTAAAATTTGCATCGGTTAGTTAGTTTCTCATTAATAAATTAAAAATCTTTGCAGAGATACAAAACTATTTAATAATAATTTTGTTGGTTGGAGTACTGCAACCCACTGCCCGTTTTAAACTCGCTGATGGAAAGGGACACAAAAAGGTGACTATTTCGGATGCCCAGGACAGTCTAGTTCTAAGACTTCCATCATTAAATGATTTAGAAATTTGAAATTTTTTCCAAGTTTAATATCTTACCCTTTTTGAACTGAAATCAATTTTAATTTGTTTAAATATCTTATTATTTTTGAAAACTTTGAAAGTTTGTCTAAGTTATATGTACTAAATATAAACGTAAATAAAAAATTTAATAAAAATATATATTAAATTTGTTTTATTTTTAAAATCAAATTATAGATTTCGTATTCAAATTTATCAATTTTTGATTTAAAATTTTAGATATCAATTTGATTTTGATCAATATCAATTTGATGTTGGTTAATATCAATTCGATATTGATGAATATCAATTGGCATTTTTATTTTGACATTTTAGATGTCAATTTGATATTGATCAATATCAATTTGATGTTGGTTAATATCAATTCGATATTGATGAATATCA
Source organism: Phaonia tiefii (assembly GCA_963931995.1). Taxonomy (NCBI): domain Eukaryota; kingdom Metazoa; phylum Arthropoda; class Insecta; order Diptera; family Muscidae; genus Phaonia; species Phaonia tiefii. The sequence continues at coordinate 258,803,793 of OZ008367.1, read as the reverse complement.
ATTGGCATTTTTATTTTGACATTTTAGATGTCAATTTGATATTGATCAATATCAATTTGATGTTGGTTAATATCAATTCGATATTGATGAATATCAATTGGCATTTTTATTTTGACATTTTAGATGTCAATTTGATATTGATCAATATCAATTTGATGTTGGTTAATATCAATTCGATATTGATGAATATCAATTGGCATTTTTATTTTGACATTTTAGATGTCAATTTGATATTGATCAATATCAATTTGATGTTGGTTAATATCAATTCGATATTGATGAATATCAATTGGCATTTTTATTTTGACATTTTAGATGTCAATTTGATATTGATCAATATCAAATGGCACGGTTGACTTTCAAGAAAAAAGTTTATTATAATTTATTATTTATTTATTCCAAGAGAAAATAGCGACCGAGACATTTGATATTGAACGATATCATATTGATATTTTTCGCACTTAGCCCCATTTTGTTAACGTTTAATATCAATTCGTTAACGAAAATATCAATTTGATATTGTTTTTTCGCTCGGTGTAGTTTGTGGTACATTTTACGTACTTTGTGAATAAATAGCACACCGATCCACATTCATTACCTCTCTATAGAATAGCGTTTTACGTCTCGCTTCCGGTACGCTAGCTGCTCCGGAGCTCGTTTGAAACGTAAAAGAGTACGCGGCTTGCTCGGGGACGCCTTTTTTGTTTTATTATTTGCCCGTGCTCTCGAGTCGTCTGTTGGTTTTGTTTACGATGTTTGTTTTATTTCCAATATGGAATTAAAGTCCTGAGCAATTGCAATCGAAATCTCATATTGTTTATATTGGTATTCTGACGAATTTGCAAATCTGTACCTCGTTCTGTAGTTCTCGAATCGAAAAAGTTTTCGCATTAACCATGAAACAAAAAATTCCATCGTTTCTCGATTTGTGAGTAAAAAGTGTTTCTGTATATCACTGCGAAAAGAGGCAACACTGATGACGTTTTTATTGGAATATTCCAAGAAAGCTGTCAAGTAATACAAAAATATAAACAAACAAAATAAGCTAGTGCGACAACAAACAGAAGTTGTTTTAAGAGATTACCACTGCTTCTTACAATTTGTGTTGGAATTTAACCCTCCAAATTGTCTCTTGCAAATTCTAAATTAGTTGACATATATTCAACTATATTTTCTTTTTGCGTTTTGATTTTTCTGTAATAATTACGTAATTTGTCCTTTGAAATACATAAGAAAATGGTATAATACTTGCCTTCTCCATTTAAAATATTAATTCTTAATTTCTTAAAAGCCTTTTTGTAGAAACAATATCAAAATCTCGCACCGTTTTAATTTATGAGTATTTTTGACGTTTAAAATTTAAAATTTTTCGACTCCCTACTGTTTAGAAACACTTTTTCTCGCATTTTTCCAATAAGCATGAAAAAAAGCATTACCTGACAGAAAGTTTTCGCAAAACAAATGTTGTAGAAACAGTCGCATGTGAAAAGCGGGTTTTTGTACCGATTCGCAGCGTTTTTGTTTCAATTCACATATTCCATGTGAAAACTTTTTCGGTTCGAGAACTACAGAAACGAGGTACTGGTTCGAAAAGCATCTACAAAATATTTAAAGTCGAGAATAGATTAAAAACAAAAACTTTTTATAACATACTTCGGAGCGCATTTTCCGTTAAAGTTGGTCGAAGCGATTTCTTAACGGTATCCCGGTCCACGAAAATTGTTCCGCCACAGAATCAGTAGACTCTTCGTCAATTGCGGCGAATGAAGCCTTTGTGCATTTGTCGTTTGCTAAGGAGACATCCTTTTCCTGTTAAAGAAACAAATACGTTAGTGCGATAAGTGGGAAGTATCAAGCTACCTTTATTTTACTATTTTATGTTTTACCTAAAAATATGCAACATAAATTGTGAATTCAATAATAAAATATACAGGCATGTCACAGATTACGACCGGAATGGTTTTGATTACGAAATTCTATTCCGAAAGATTTCATTTTAGCTTCTTCAGATTCCGAACGAATTAGCAAATTCCCTGAATTGTGAACAAATCCGCCTTTTGCATTACATGTGGCAATGCTAAGCATTAGTATGCATTACATGTGGCAATGTAAGCATAAAAGCGAATGAAGTGATAAGCAAAATAAACAATAAAAAAAAGAATAAAGAAAGCAATTGGATCATCTAGAAATTAATTGTGTTTTATTACTATAAATTTAAATATGCCGGGAATTTTGATATCTGCTGTTATATAAGCGCAAAGAGATGAACACTGTTGAAAAATTGCGGCGAAAAAGTTTGAGGGATGCATCAGATCCTCTGGCATACCCAAGTTCATATACATACATATGTATGTGTATAAAGAGGCGCTTAGTTTTTTGACAGTGAAGTCATTGGCAGCCTTAAAGTCCTAGAAAATGTTGCGATAGTTTTCTTGCTCCAAACTGAGTTTTAAAGTCTCGATTTCAATTAACTTTAATTTAAGTTGGTTCTTTTCTTGGATATTCTTTTGCAGTTCTATATCATGTAACTGCATGGCTTTAAACTGTGCTTCTAAAATGTTGCAGTCTGTCAAATTTTTGGATTTGTGCCCTCACCTCGTCGCGATGTTCTTCCATCAGCTGCACAATATTCTCTAAATGTTTGTTTTCCTCTGAAAGAAGGTTACTGAGATCAGGTCTCGATGTAGGACGTGGAGTGTCTACAGTAATTGGCCTAAATCGCTTTGGATTGGGTGATGGTATTGGAGAATGACGTCCCTTTGCGGCCGATGATGTACTGCGGGCATTATTATCTGCATTTTGCTTGTTTAAGACACAGCTGGATGTTGAAGGATTCATGTCAAGCTCATTATCTTCATTTTCCTTACCGGAGTCTTTCAAAATGCTCAAGCTGTAGTCTCCAAAGTATTAAAACACGCACACGATGCTTGCAATTCAAGTTACTTTATTAAAGGATAAAACAAGACTAAGAACAATGAGCATAGTACAATGAGAATTAAAGGAATGTAAACCAGTGGGAATAAGAACATAAACAATATTTGACAGTTCGTTATGATCTATACAAGACGAGTATGTATGTACATATTTTTAGTTGTATGATATGCAGTGGATCTGCTTCGTTGCCACAAAACCTCCCCTCGAAGTAGATACACTATTGATTATGCTGCTGCTGAGATGCTAATCCCAAGGTTGTTGAACAGATGTGGTGTTTGTTTCTGGTGAGTCCTTTCGTAAGCATATCAGCTGGCATGTTGTCTGTTGATAAATACTCAAGAGCGTTGTCATGATTTCGAAGGCAATCTCGTACAAAATGGTGACGGACATCAATATGTTTGGTCCATGCGCTCTATACAAAGAGAGTAACGCTTTTATTGATTATCACAATATCATTTCGTATGCTTCGTAGATAAAGGGCCTCCTTGGATGCATCGGCAATTGCTATATATTCGGCTTCGGTACTAGATAGGGAAACTGTGCGCTGCTTTCGCGACTCCCCATATAAATGCATAGCCTGTGTAAGAACGGCGATCTGCCATGTTCCCTCCCCAGTCTGCGACGGCTACTCCATAAAGTTCGATACCAGTTTTCTTATGCTGCCCACACACGCATAAATTTGTTTGCAAACAAATTTAAATTTAAGTAAAAATTTAGCGTGTGTGGCATTGTTTGCAAACTTATTTCAAATTTTCAAAAGCTTTTGAAAATTTATTTTGGTTTTGAAACAAATTTGTTTACAAACAAATTTATGCGTGTGTGGGCAGCATTAAACAGGATCCCGTAGTCGAGGGTTCCTCGCATGTATGGTAGAATTCGCTTGGCTGATTTCCAGAGTTCGTCGTCGTAATTGAAATTAAATTGGCTCATGAAATTGACTGCGTAAGCAATGTCAGGGCATGTTGTAACTGCAAGGTACATTAAAGCTCCAATTAATCACTGGTAAGGGTATCTAGGCATTGCCCTTTCCGCTTTTACTGGTGGTGGACACAACTTACAGTTCTTTTCGATAGGAGTCAATGATGGCTTGCAGTCTGCCATACCAAAACGATCTAAAATCAGTTTCGCATAATTACGCTGTGATAAGAACACCTGGTTTGATATTACTTTTGGTGAAAATCAATTCCCAAGCAACGCTTCACTGGACCAATATCTTTCATATCAAACCATTGCGATAGAGATGCTTTAATTGTGTTTATCCATTAAGGTTGATTCGAGGCCAATAACAAGTCATCTACGTAAATTGAAAGTATAAGCATTTTATCGCCTTCTTTCCTCGAAAATAAACAGGGGTCTTGCTTAGTAGGCTTTATTAGGCCTAATTTGGTAAGCTTCTTTGTCAGTCTATAATACCACATTAGACCAGATTGGCGCAGACCGTATAATGCCTTATTTAATAGGCATACTGGATTTTTTGTACTGTGTAGTGCCTGCAACCATCTGTCCGCTGCCTCTTCGACGTCTTGGTTATGATTTTTGGAGCTATTTGTTCCCATAAGCTGACCTGATTTCAGCTTATTTAGTATAGGCTCTAATTGGTCTGGAACTTCCATGTAAACGTTTTCCTCGAGCTTGATATAGCGTCCATTTGATGGATTTCAAGGTCAAATTCCGCTGCCAATGCTGTTAAAAGCCTGATTGATGAGGATCGTGCTACAGGGGAGTACGTTTCGTGAAAGTCTTCTCCTGGACGCTGGGCGTAGCCTTTAGCTACTAGACGAACTTTCTTCTTCCTTGCTGTTGTCCCGTCATCTTTTGTTCGAAACACTAATCGGCTGCCAATGATTTGTCGTTGATCGGGGCGCTCGACGATTTCCCAAGTATTGTTGCGTATTTGTGCCAAGTATTCGTCTTCGATTGCTGCCGTCCAAGTTGTTGAGTCTTGTGCCTCCATTGTCCATTGTCAAATATGCCAACAACTGGTACAAATTCGTCGTCATTCGTTTCACTACTGGGATCGTTTGATGGTTCGAAATTTTTCTTAGGACGTCCGGGTAGACCTAATCTTTGTAATTTTGGTCGGCCTCTGCCGCGTTTTTCGTTCTTTCCATCGTCCGTTAATACTTCGGTATTATTATAGTTCTTCGTTAATGTACTATCAAACATACGCGATTCGATTTGTTGTTCGGGCTGATCTTGATATTCAACTTCAATTTGTTCATTACTATCAAAATCAGAAAAGTCTTCATATGTTTCGTTAAACCCGTTTTCGTTGATTAATTTCACATCTCGACTGATTATTACGTCTCTTTTTTGTGGAGACCACATCCGATAGGCTTTCGATTCTGATGAATATCCTACGAAAACACACAATTCCGAACGAGAGTCAAATTTTCCCTTAGAAGAATTTTTATTTAATATATAGCCTTTACAACCGAAAATTTTCATGTGCATCACTGTTGCCTTTTTATTTGTCCAAAGTGTATATGGTATTTTTCCATTAGTTTTTGTAACACATCTATTCCTTATATAACACGCGGTGTTTACGGCTTGAGCCCAAAACGACGGTGGCGACCCGGCATGCTTCATCATGCATCTTGCCATTTCAACGAGTGTTCTATTTTTACGTTCTGCCGTATCGTTTTGTTGAGGCGTGTAAGGTGTTGTTAACCGACGTTTTATACCGAATTTTTCTAGATACGAATCGAATTCCCGCTAACAGTATTCGCCGCCATTATCTGATTGAAGTGCTTTTATTTTCAAACCTGTGAAAGTCTCCGCGACAGCTTTGTATTTTTGAAAAGCTGAAAACACGTCTGATTTTTGTTTTAAAAGAGACACACCAAAGAGACTTGTCAATAAATGTGACAAAGTATTTGGCACCTGAATTAGTTTGACACCCCATAGGTCCGCACATAGAATAACACATACTATAGAAGAACTTATTCTCTCATCTGACGTTTCATTTCACACTCTCTCGGTAGGTCTGTGGAAATGAGAGCAAATTAAATTTAAAATTTACATACACCAGGTGGAGTTACAAAATATGTTCACCTAACTTTTTCATGTCGTTTTGGTGTAGAACTGAAAAATTTAAATATATTTTGCACTTTTTTGTTGACTTTTAACGTTGGTATTCATTTGTATTGTATTTAACACAACTAGTTTGCCACAAAAACACGAAATTCGGGTGTAGTTCCTTTGCGGATCGCTGTATACTATTGCCACCATCTGGTATTATTGAACCCATATTTTCCACCCTCCACTGTGTAATTTCCATCGTACCTATGACGTTTAATTTATTGAGCGAATAAAAACTTCTATAGTATGTGTTATTCTATGGGTCCGCATAAGTCGCTATGAACAATTTCGAGTAAATCACTGCATCTGTTATTGCTTTTCGGAAAACTCGCCCGGGTTTGTTTTTGGCTTAAGCTAGGCATAGACGAACGATTTATTGGTGCGATTTGTAAATTTATTGCTGCGATTTATTGCATATGGTTTCTCCACACACGCTCGAACAAATCATAATTCGGCCGACGTTGATGTGTAAACATATGCTACGAAGCGGATGACGCGCTCGCATGTTCATTTTGTGTTTGAACTTCGGTTTGTGTGCTTCTGTCAGAATTTTGTTTTTTTGTTTTTTTTTAACACATCAAAAAATTCTATCATAAACTCTTTGCTTGCAATTTTTTGTGTGCACTACACGACCTTTCGCTACAATGCTTAAAGAGCAACTGAAATGGCGAAATGGCTTAAGATTTGCGCGGTAGCCTACACACGTATGATTTGTTTGCAAACAAATTGCAAGTTTTTGAAAATTTTCAAAAACTTGCAATTTGTTCGCAAATTACCCCAAAGACGTAACAAAGCGACCACAAACCCAACAAATTGGTCGGACTTATCGTTCGTCTATGCCTAGCTTTATGCACACTTCGCACGTAGACATTTTGAGGTCTTGTTTAAAATTTAGTCCATGAACATCACCATTTTTTGCCATGTATTTCAGGTCTTTTTCATTCAAATGACCCATTTTGTAATGCCAAGTATCGAGTTAATTTTTAGCCTCTACGACACCCGCGGTATTTTCATAATTTTTCATATGTATAATATAAATTGCCTATTATTTCCGCTTGTAGGCATCATAGACTACTACATACCGTAGAAGCTTTTATTCGCTCAATAAATTAAACGTCATAGGTACGATGGAAAGTAAACATTGGATGGTGGAAAATATGGGTTCAATAATACCAGATAGTGGCAATAGTATACAGCGATCAACAAAGGAACAACAACCGAATTTCGTGTTTTTGTGGCAAACTAGTTGTGTTAAATACAATACAAATGTATACCAACGATAAAAGTCAACAAAAAAGTGCAAAATATATTTAAATTTTTCAGTTCTACACCACTACGACAGGAAAAAGTTAAGTGAACATATTTTGTAACTCCACCTGGTGTAAGATAATTTTAAATTTAATTGCTCTCATTTCCACAAACCTACGATGAAGAGTGTGAAATGAAACGTCAGATGAGAGAATAAGTTTATCTACGTATGTATTATTCTATGGTAGGCATACTTTATTGTCTTTATCGGTCACTACCGCATCATTTTTCCGAAATTTCACTTCATAGCCATTGTCCGTGATTTTTGACACTGATAATAAATTTGTGCGTAAGTCCGATACATAGAGAACGTCTTTTAATTGCAAATTAGTATCACAACCACGATCATTCACTAAAATTTCTACATTTCCGATGCCACTAATTTTTGTAGAATTATTGTTTGCCAGGTTAAGTGTTTGATCCATTGTTGATAGCTGTTTAAAATTCTTTATGTTTGCACTCATGTGTGATGTGCAACCACTGTCTAAACACCAAAACACCAAGAACACTGACTCTGTGGTTATAAATCAAAGATTTGGTTTTCTACTGTTATCTTCTACTTTTTGTGCACTCTGTGTGTTTTTATTGCCCTTGACTCTGAAATTTCTTGCGAAATGTCCAATTTTGCCGCATTTAAAGCAACTACCGTTTTGTTTCGATTTCACTTGTTTCGGTTTTTGTTGCTCTCTCTTTAAGTAAAATGCATTTCACTGATCTTTGTCTTCTTCTGATTTTCGAGACTCGGATTCTTCTAGAATTTTAACACGAAGAATTTCGGTCTTTGGTAATTCGTCACGTGTTTCCAAGGCACACCAAAAAGTCTCATACGAGTCTGGAAGACTGTACAAAAGCAAAATGGCTAAAAGTTCGTCACCAATTGAGACACCGATCTCTTTTAATTTTGCCACGGAATCGAAAAAATCATTTAAATGTTCACGAACTTTGTCATTATCACACATACGTGATAGCGCCACTCGTTTTAATAATGTGGTTTTTCGCGCAGGGCCTTTCGATTCATACGTCGATTCTAACCTTAACCACACTTGTCTTGCAGTCCGGCACTCTGTGATCAAACCTAATTCAGAAGGGGTCATCGCAAGCATTATGTCCGCTGCTGCCTTTTGGTCTTGTATCCTCCATGCTCTAGATTGAGCCTCGTCTGTTGGACACTTAATGCTGTCGTCAACATATGACCACAAGTAATTTTTTATTAAAATAGCACGCATTTGTATTTTCTACGTGTCATAGTTTTCCGAGTTTAGGGGCTCTATACGAACGACACCCGCCATCTTTTATATTTATTGATATTTTTTTTTCAAATCTTTTAATTATTTAAGCACTTTAATTTAATTATATATATATTCGAGCTCTTCACTCAAACTTTGGTTAAATTTGCCTTTCTAACCTATTAAAACACGCACACGATGCTTGCAATTAAAGCTACTTTATTAAAGGATAAAACAAGACTAAGAACAATGAGCATAGTACAATGAGAATTAAAGGAATGTAAACCAGTGGGAATAAGAACATAAACAATATTTGACAGTTCGTTATGATCTATACAAGACGAGTATGTATGTACATATTTTTAGTTGTATGGTATGCAGTGGATCTGCTTCGATGCCACAACATTCTTGCTCCTTCAATACCTTCAAAACTCCTGTGGATGCCGGTCAGCCTTGCCACTGATTCTTCGACATCACTTAAAATGTATTTGTGGTATAGTCCTCCACCAGTTTTCCTGTTCTCTCTTATATTGTGGCACATCTTTCTTTTTATGTAAAAAGTCTGCCCACGTCTTTTTCCAACCATTCGTGTCTTTTGTCGGTGGCCCAGAGGAATTTAATTTCTGCGCAAGTTCTTTCCAATTTGCTTCAGCAACAACTCGATCGCCTTTAATATGGGATTTCATCGAATAAGCCGTAAAATTTGTTTGAACATAAATTTATGAGACATACGAGGTATCCGATGTATTTAATAGTTTGAATGAAACCCCCATCGTTTTTACATACTAAATATATATTTGGATTTAAATTTACGGGTTTAAATAAAACCCCATAATTTATTTAAATTTCGGGAAATTTTAATTACGAAGCTCAATATATGTATGTTAGCCTAAAAGTATGCGTTCATTTGACACTTTATTACTTCTGCACTAACCGATATCAATATGCATTCAGCATTTTGTTTTATGTCGTTTTCAAACACGGTAAATTCATTAACGGTTGAACATGGCTGCCGTGGTAAAATTTTGGAGCTTGCCATTTGAGACACGAACTGTTCTTTTTCTTCCCGAACCTCTGCTTTAAGCAAGATAACTTCCACAGTTAATTGCTGCAGCATTACAACATTGTTTCCTCCGACTCCTTAATGGCCTCTTTAACTAGGGGCAGAAGATCTAACACAAAACTTACGCGTTTCGTTGTAAAATTTGTTTTATATTTTGATTATTTCTTACCTTCTTTTTTCATCCCTAGGCTTGTATATTTTTCGTTTGATTTGCTTTTCTTATTTGATACTAATTTTTGATGTGTAAACATCTATACGCTGGGGGTAAAAATCTTTTTCACAATACAATCACAAATTTAGAGTAAGATGTGCGATGTAAGCGTTAACCAATCGTAAAGCGTTATCAAATCGGTGTGAGCTATGTATGAGTGTATTAGTGTAATCATACGCTGCATACAATATACTCAACACCATAGTAGCTATTAATTTTCACTAATTGTCGTACATTATGTTATTATATGAAAACAAATAAATAAAATGAATACAAAAACATCTAATTTTAATAACTTTTAAAAAGATTTTTTGCACTTTTAATAAGAAATTTACTAAAACAAAGCAAAATAAGGAAAACTAAACTTGTCAAACTATAAAGTAGCGTTCACAATGGCAGCAACGAATTTGTAATTCAAGCCTTCTCGTTCCCATTCACAGTATTGCACATACTGCCCTCTCATGTTTTTCGTGAAATTGAAATTCAAATTTGTCATAGAAGTAGATTCTACTTCTACTTAAAATTGGAATTTGTTCGAATTAGTTTATTCTACTGACCGCTAGGGGCGCTTTACTTTGAATTTTGTTTTAAAACTTGAAAGTATGAATGAAAATGTAAACATTTTGTATCAAAACAAACATTTTAATAAATAATATTATCTGTAGAATCTGCCAATAACAATAATTTCACATATAATTATAATTTTTTATTACCATGAATACAACACTGTCGCTGGCTTTCGAACAAATCAGCTGATGCAAATGTGAAATGTGTAGTTGTTTGTAGTAAGTGTAGTTCGCGCCAATTTTATTAATAAACAAAAGAAAAAAGTTTAAAAAAAGCTGACATTTTCAGGTTTATCGAAACCGTCCAAGGCCATGACATATTATGCAACATAAGTTTCTAAACATTTCTATAGGAAAATTTGAGAATATTTCTATAGAAAAATTTGAGAAGATTTCTATAGAAAAATTTGAAATATTTCTATAGAACAATTTTAAAACTTTTCTAAAGAAAAATTTTAAAACATTTCTATAGAAAAAGTTTAAAACTTTTCTATAGAAAAATTTGAGAACATTTCTATAGAAAAATTTCAAAAAATTTCTATAGAATAATTTTAAAACAATTTTATAGAAAAATTTGACAACTTTTCTATAGAAAAATTTTAAAACTCTTCTATAGAAAAATTTGACGTTTTCTAAAGAAAAACACTTAATACTTTTTGCTCCGGGTAGTGGTACAAATCTGAGGTCCGTGTCTCACATTTAATTTTTCTATTTTTTACTGTTTGCTTTTTCGTTTGTATTGCAATTCTCCATGGTTTTCAATCCCCAAATATGTATACTGCTGTATAATGTAAACAATGTTGCCAGTCAGCTGTTTTTTCGAACTTATTCGAACAAATTTGTTGCTGGCATTGTGAAAGAGTCTTAAGTCTTCTTCGTCTTTGAGATTGTCATTCATACTTAACAGCTGCATATAAGCACCATCTAGTGTGCAATAGTAGCTACTAATTTTCGAAAACCATTGCTGTAAAATAACTACATGCATTACATTTCAGCAAACAGCTGATTAATAACTTGTCAACCGCAACAAATACAAAATAATAAAATATTTTACAAAACACCAAAAAAATTATAACTGAGAACATAAAACAACACAAAGTGTATCAAAGCTGAATGAAGGTACTGTTAATTCTAATAAAATTGCTATTAGATTCCAATCTAAATTGAGATTATAACATATCTTCATTACATACTGTTGCCTTACACTGAAACTGGTGCACGACAATTGGGTAACAATCTCCATCTCATGCCAATTATTATGGGTGGAGATTTTAATACAAATTTTGCAAACCCACAGTCGCAAGCTTTATCAACACTTTTATTTGACGTTTTCCACTTGCATATGAGCAATTCTCCACAAACCCCCACAACTAACAATTCCACTACTATAGATGCAGTTTTCCATAGATTTTTAAATACAATCGAGTCAAAAATTTATATATCTTATTTTAGTTACCATAAGCCAATATTAACTATTTGTACTTAAGGGATTTACTATAGATGGGCACTCTGCAGTACTACTAAAATTTCAGTAAAAATAATTCTTTAACTAGTGAATTTTTACTGATTACAATTTTTATAAAGTGCCTACATGATTGTAATGAGGTGCATTGAATTTTCAGTAATCAGTAATGTCCGATTACTGATTATTATGAATACGGCCTATGATTTGACTGGTAATGCAAATTAAATTTCATTATAAATAAAAATTTACTGAATTTTTTCAGTAATCAGTAAATTTACTGCTTACTGTAATTTTTAATGCAGTACATATATACTGCAGTGTGCCCATTTACTAACCAAATAAGTTAAATAAAACAATCAAAAACCAGAAAATTCCTATGTATTTACAATATTGAAAGTTTTGATACTTTTAATTGATTAATTAAAAAAATATACTAAAAGCATAAGTACTCCAACTTAAAAAAATTTTTTCATTACTAGATGTTTACACATCTGCCCTGTGATCGGTCTCACATTAATTTTTTTATGTTGGCAGAAGTCAAAAATGTTGATGTTTTTTCTGAGAGTTTGAAAGTATATACATATTTATGTTGTCTGTACAGTACAATATTATTTTATGAATTATGAGTTTGTTATTTTGTTTGTGACTATTGTTTTTTGTGTCTATATTTTGGTTTTGATCTTATAGGCACAGAATACTACGGTAAACGATAAATTTCGACGAGTTATTACAATAAATAAAATCTGGAATATACAATGACACTAATATCTAATGCTTAAATTACTAATGATTTGTTTCGTTTTAAGATGTACGCCATATAAATAAATTTGAACCATGAATAAGTGGGATAATAACGTTGGAAGGCTCATATTAAAACGTAATATTTTATATTTGATATTACAAATTTCATGTGTGGCAACGTTATGGTAAATTTTAACATTCTCAGAACTGTTTATACTTGAATTTGGGGTTTGAATGAGATTGTCGAAATTGTGAACCTCGTTTCCATCTACAAAAGGACTTCGAATTCATGTATACTCTCTTTACCTCATATATACAACTATTTGTAAAATAATAATTGTTAGGATAGTCAGGCGATAAGCGAAATTCATTAGTATTTACATGGGAATAATTACTATTACTTTTATCACCTATATATCGTTATCGTGTTTTCTGGTACCAAATAAACTTGATTCTACCATTCTCTTATAAAGTTTAGAAGTTATTTCATTTCGTTTCTTTACTTGCTTTTTCAGCTTTTGTAAATCATTTTCAAATGGAAAAGCACTTAACGACTCTAATGACCCATAATAATAATGACCCAAACTTGCCTCACAAGATCGATGGGTAATTTTTATACAGCTATTTGAACTTGAGTAGTATGGTGTTCCTTTTGAACTCGCGTCCTAAAACCAACGTTATTTCTGGGTTTGTTGTTCTCCAGCTTAAAAGTCATTCTATTAGCTATATAGTTGCTGTTTGAAATCATTTATTGCAACTGCAGTCAATAGTGTATCCTTTAATATCTAAAACATATGATTTAGCTGGGGCATCGAAAATTAAAGCTCTTATATTTTCACAAAAATTTTATTGTGGGAATGGTAAGTACAAAATGACTTTAACTTTTTTTGTTCTCCCTCTCTGTCACTTAGTGCTTTACAGGTTATGGTGAAGGGCCAATTCATCAATTATGTGGTCCAAAAATGATCGGTCTCTGAACCCACAGAACTCAAAATACATATGAACAAAATACACCCTTATATGGCCGGTTTACACAGTTACACCTATGGCAAACACATCCATAGAGTAATTCTTTAAAGAGAGAATTTGTCTCATCTGACGTTTCCTTTCACACTCTTCGTGGAGCGGTCGATATGATAGGAGCTAGGCAACTTACACTAGGTGGAGTTACAAGAACTGTTGACTTAATATATTTTGGACACATGATATTTAAATATATTTTGGAGTTTTTCGATATATTTTATTGTTAGTATACATTTGTGTTGTATTTAACATAATAATTTTAACACCCAAACCGAAATGCCGTGGTTATTTTCTTCTTGATTGGTTTGAACTATTGCCTCTATCTAGTATTATTATAACAATTCTTTCCAACATCCAACGTCCATATCACACCAGGCCAAATGTCAGAACTTTGCTGAGCGAGACATTTTCTCTATATATACATTTCTCTATGAATACATCAATGCCTAATTGGAGAAATATTTTAGCCACAGCACCCTAAGCCACAACAGTCTAAAATGCCAATACCACATCAATAACTTCAAACAACAATAACAACAATTACGTGCAGTCTATGAATACTGACTTCATACTCTTTTCGTCATTGGTATGACAATCGGTTGTAGGCATGTAGGCATTAACACTGCAGAGGTGACCAGCAGCGATATCAACAGTGATGTGTAATTTGAGGCCAATTGGTTCACTCAGAGCCAATGGTGTAGTTTAAATTCTATAGAACCCTGGTGCGTCCAAATGGGAGATTTCTTAAGAAATTTAGAACGTAACCGTGAAATTAGAGTTACATAAATAAATAACTATTGCCTATAAATATTGTAAATTTCCAAATTTGTTTCTACTGATCCTGAAATTTAATTTGCATTATTATATCGCACCTGTTCCACAAAAGTGTAACAACTCAAAATTTCAAAATTTTCAGTAGAGACGAAAAACTGTTTCCGTTAATATTGATGATATATTTCAAGAAAAAATATGTTATTGTAAGAAATTATCATTAAAAAGAATAAAAGCGTTGTTTGCGTTAAAAATGTTACTCTTTATATGATAAAAAACAAACCGATTTGCTTAAACATTTAGAGACAACTAAAAATGTTACTCTTTAGTTGAGTCCGAAAAAGTTATTCTTAAAACAAAGAGAGAGTCATAACGGTTTTTTTGACGAAAGAGGAGACAACAAACAGTGTGTTGTTTTCTTGCAAAAAACGAAAATTTAGAAATTTTGAGTTGTTACACTTTTGTGGAACAGGTGCGTTTTATATTTATATTATTTAACACTTCAGACATTAACATATCGTGGTATAGAGAAATCTCATTATACATTTCGATTGATGTTTGCGTGCTTAGAGGTACTCTTGAAAAGGTATCGGCTGTGTACTTATATTTCCGTGGCTTATAAATTACATTTAAATCACAACATTGCAAAGCGAAGCATATGTCGTTGTAACCTAGCCGGTATTTTTATAAGTGGTTTATTGAATAAAGGGACCAGTTGTTTATCGTCTGTTTCAACAGTAACTTTTAGACCATAAATATACTGGTCAAATTTATTACAGTCAAAATAATTTCCAAAAGTTCCTGTTAAATTTGAGTGTAGTTCATTTGTGTAGACGTCAATGATGAAGATGCATATGCTATTGTGTTCTTATCATGCATTATGAGTATATTAGCGCCAACGGCAAATTTAGTAGCATCAAAAGAAAGAGTTAAAGGTTTTGTTGGGTCCAAATAGACTAACACTTGGGATTTAGATATTTCTGTTATTTAGTTATTTAGCAAATTTCGAAAATTTTATTTTTTTGTAGACAGATTTAATTAATCATGCCGAAGTACGTTGCAATTCTTTTTTTTTTTAATTTATTTATTTTTTTGACCAACACTTATTAACAAACATAAAATACGGTGAAATATAACCATAAGGGATTCATACAACTTATTCCTAACATTAAAAATTACTCTAACGACTATCCAATCTACTACTATATGCATTCAGCATGAGGCGCTTACATATCCTTTATACTTTCTTAAATCTATTTGACTGCAACTTGTGCTTAAACCCTAAAAAACTGGTCCAGTTAAAACTGCGTTAAATTCAACCATAACAACTTACAAACTAACTCTTAGCACTACTTAAAACTACTGTATACATATTTACATTATTTACATGGTAAGGTGCAGTCACTGTCCGGTATTGTAGACCGTGCTGCTAAGATCAAACGTCCCTGCTCTCCTCTGATCAAATAAGAGCCTATTGTCGACAAAAAGCCTCCCCTCCCTATTCAGCGCCGCGAGGCTGACCGGCGCCCGGTATTTAACTCCTGACAGTCCACCCAGATCCCCGTCATGGTCCAAACTGTGCCTAATTAATACATTTTCTAGAGAGGCCGCCCTCTCCAGAAATTCCAGCGCCCCCTACAAGGAACACGTCAATCCTACCGAAATCTACCATCCCGTATATCTCGGCACGGGATGGGATAATATACGAGCCATCGTCAGCTCTTTGCGTCCGCAAGCCCAAACAGCTCTTAAGGATGCGTCTTTCCATTATCCCAAGTTTTTCCATCTGGCTGGAAGAGATTCCAAACCAGACTGGGAAAGCATAGGCTAAAATGGGCCTGATGATCTCTTTCTAGACCAACAAGCGAACCTCTGTCGAGAGGCCTCCACGGCAGCGAAGCACATGGAGGTATGCGTGAAATATTCTCTTCGCCTTGACCAAAATATGGTCGACATGGCGATTGAACACGAAGTTCGAACTGAAAAGTACATCCGGGTATTTAAGCCTGTCGGTGAAAACAATGGGTCTGCCCCTAACTCGAAGGTTGGGTTCAAAAGGTCTAGCCTCCCTGGGCAACAACCGCCGCAGTCCCCGGAAAATAGTGGCTTGGCACTTTTCGACGTTCAGTCTGAGTCTCCATCTATCGAAGTACTCAGCTAACACCCCCAGATACTCATTGAGTATGGAGTTCGTCACCCTAGTCCACGGGCCCGTAAGGGTTACAAGGATATCATCAGCATAAACCAGTAGCAGCCCGCCTTCCGGTGGTTCTGGTAAATCGCTGACAAAAATGTTGTAAGAGTACAGGACCCAAGAGCGAACCCTGGGGTACCCCTGCTACAACATCTCTAACGCTCGAGAGTGCGTTTCCGACCTTGGTCCGGAATTTCCGCCCCTCGAGAAAACTGGCCAACATTTGGCAGTGTCAAATCCACATCCAGTCATTTTACGAAGGATTCCATCTTGCCAGATAGAATCAAATGCCCTGGAAATATCAAGGGCCACCGAAATGGTGGCTTGCCTCGCGTCACATAATCGCTCAAAACCATGAGCGCATGAGACGTAGAGTGCCCTCGCCGAAAACCCAACTGGTTGTCTTTGAGGACTCTTTTATCCTCCGCTGTGTGCACAATCCACAATCGATATCGGTCTGTAGCTGCCACACAGCGCCCGGTTAAGGATAGGAATCGTTACCGCTTCCTTCCAGGCCGCCGGGAAATATCCCAAGTTGAGGCAATGGTTAAACAGCACCGCCAAAAATCGCCAAATAGCGGCATCCATCCGCTTAAGTACCACTTTCGGGACTCCACCCCATCCACAGGGCTTACGGTTCGGTCTCTTGCGCAACGCCCCACCAATGTCTACATGTCTAATGAAGCCCTGTTGACGCCAGCAGTCGTTGTCACCATCCTGTGGCCCATCAGCCATGACATTCGTTCCAAATGATACGGCGCTGAATTTCGTCCTCAACGCCATCAGGAGCGCAAGCAGCGTCAAACCATCCGCAGTCGGGTTTCCCTGTATGTTGTCAGCAAGGAGGTTAGCCTTGATCTCATCCACCACCACCAGGGAGTCATCAGCATCAAGGAGGGTCGGTATTGGCCTCCTAATCTGGGCGCCGGCCGCGCATATAACTCTCGAAAGGGTGCTGCAATTCATTCTTATGCCGCGTAGGAATGTCGTCTTCCTATCCTGTTCGAACCTGTAAATAGCTCCCTGAACAATCCGGTCAATATTGCGCGCAATAGCGCGCAATGTAATCGCCCTACCCGGATCTCCAGTTCTATCTATTATCCTCCGCAGACGCTCCTTTTCCCGTATAAACTCCAGTATATACGGTGGAAGTCGTCGAAGTCCACTGGGTCCAGTCCGAACCCTAGGGGTCGAGGCCTCTATACCCCCACCGAAGGCCGTGCTCATCGAATTAACACAAGAGTCGATCTCCGAGCATGAGACGTTCCTATCTATTGGGAGTTCGCTACCAACAAGCCCCTCCTCAAGAACCCGGTTAAATCGCCGTCGATTCATCCGGTTATAATCAAAAAACGTCGGGCGCTCCCGATATGCCAAATCGCCTCATTCCAGCAGCAACTCCACAGCCCTATGGGCCGATCCGCAATCCAATGTCCTCAATCCGTTGACCACCGAGTCGCGCCATGTCACCAATAAATACATCAACACATGATGCCGCTGTGGTGCCGATCCTAGTTGGGCCACTAGTTGGTTCCACATTAACGTCAGGGCATTCAGTAAAAAGTTGCTGAAGTGCCCTACCCCTATTGTCAGTCGAGTCCCCCCCCCCCCCACCGAGCTAGTGTGTCTAGCATTTAGGTCAGCTCCTATAACAACATCGCCTTGACTAGCCAGATCCCATAAAGGCTCCAACCAAGAAACATCAAGTCGATCCTGTGGTCTGAGGTATAACGACGCTACAGTAAGTGTCGAGCCGTAATCCCTACGAATACGCACGCACGTATTCTCCATCCCTCCTAGGTCCAATACCACCCTGTCATGGTATATGTTGTCCCTCAGGAAGACCGCGGTTCCTCCGCCTCGGCCAGCGTGTCTGTTTTGTCTGTGAATAATAAAGCCGTCATAACTCAAAGTGTGAATATCAGACAGCTTGTGCTCAGCGACAAGAACTATGTCCGGTCTAATACCGTCTATAAATACCTTAAAACAGTGTCTCTTGTGTAACGGCACAAGAGAATTCACCTTAGCGAATGTGCATTTTAGTGGTGTACTAACCATGATGCATTGTCGCGAAGAAACCCATTAAGGCACGGGTTCTGGCGGCGTCGCTGGTGAGGCGAGCGTAGCCCGCTGATAGGCGGTCGATTTCGGTCATGCTGGGTTATTCCCAGTACGACTGGCTGATTTCGCGGGTGCCCGGGGAATGGTACCCGCTGAGTGAGCGCCTACTGCCGCAGCGTAGGACACCCCACTGACAACCCCCCCACTGTTCTGTGGGAAGGAGCGCGCAACTCGCGGGTTTCGTTGTCTTGCCCGCTTGGCAAGAATGGTCTGGCGCTTGGGGCAGTTCAAAGAACTGGCCACATGCCCATCGAACTCGCAATTAGCGCAATTAGCTTACAGTGCGCGTTACTCGCGCGAGGGGATGGTGCATTTTTCAGGGCCATGGTTTCCACTACACTTCACACACCGAAAAGGCATGCCGCAGGCTCCAGAAACATGGCCGAAGCGCTGGCAGTTGTGACACTGTGTCACGCGCTTCTTCTTATCGCGCGGCAATTCAGGATACCCTTGACGCGATAGAAATCCTCTATATCAGAGTCTCGCGTCAAGTGGACCAACCATTTGTCATGCCCCAATTTGGTCAGACGTTGGATGTGCAATTTCAAGTTGAGGGCCCCAAGGTAGCCCGTCACATCCGACTCATCGTGTGTGCCGGACAACCCACAGATTACCACCGAAACGGGGGCTTGGGTTTTGTGGGTACTTGAAGCCTCTTTCACGCAAAGGAGACCTCAGTTTTTCGTGGTCGCCCAACGAAAAAACCTTCAGATTGGTCACCGACTTGCTAATAAGTCGGGACATAAAGTTCATATGGCCTAAGCCATCCCTGACAATGTTCGTCAACAGTTTGACATTAGCATCATACACTGTGACAACTGGCACCTTACCCGCCTTTGAGGCTGGAGCAGCCGCAGCCACCGCTTCTTTCTTTTCTGCCGAAGATCCGTTGGGGCCCTTCACGCCCTTGCTGGAACACGCCTTCTCCTCCACCACCAGTGCCGGCTTTGCACTGGTCTTCTGCGCTGGCTTTGCGCGGGGGACATCTGCTCGTGCTGGCAAGCAACGAGCCTTCTGTGCCGGCGGTGCACAGGTATCAAGTGCTGGCGGTGCACTGGATTTAACCTCCATCTCATCACCGACGTCCGAAAATTGGGCCTCTTCGACTTCCTCGGCGGCAAGCTGCTGCTTTTCAGAAAGAAACTCACCGCCGACCCGCTGTTGCTTTGCAACAAACAGCGAGAAATCTTCGGACTCAATTCCGGCGACGGCTCAACGCTTCATCATCCTTTTGTTGTCGGCCAACAATATTGCCTTCCAGGTCCCTTGCAGCCATGAGAAGCGGAAATTTGTCTAGTAAGCACGACTTTCTTCACTTCCACTAACTAGGGGTCCCTCGCAATTATTAGAAGCGAGTTCTGCCCTAGCAGTCTTCACATTTCATTTCATTTCATTTCATTTATTATGTCCCTAAAATTCATTACAACAAAGTCTCAACAAAGAACTTAAATCTATCATTACGTATTTTCCTACATTTAATAATATTTACAGAACTATATACTTCACACTAACTTAACTTGTAGCAACTACATACAAAACAATCGTGACGAAAAAACTAAACAATCTACTGCCCACTAGAGGCTTCCCCAAAAATGGACTACAAAAAAGGGGTTAGTAGTCTTCACAATTCAACTCAATTCAATTCGTTTATATTGTCCCTAAAATTCATTTTACAATAAAGTCTCTTAAAGATAACTTAAATCTATCCTTACGTATTTCCCTACATTTAATAATATTTACAGGACTATATACAAGGTGGCGCAAAAGTAATCCTCCTATCAGAAAATGCTATAAATTTTGCGATTGGCCCCTAATGTCAGTTCTGTTTTGACAAACACATGCGAAATACACGTTAAAACACAACGTTACGCTACACTGCTCCAGAACGCGGAATATTTCTGACTATTTATTTGACCAATAATCGGTGGGTGACTTTGGCACAACGTGAATTTCGTCGCAGATTTCCTGGACGTCCAACGCCTACTAGTGAAACACTGCGACGTTTAGCCGCTCGCCTCGAAAACACTGGCACAACACGAGATGCTGCCAGACGTCGCAGTCCCCGGAGTAGCCGTTCTGCAGAGAATATTGCTGCTGTAGCCGAGGATGTCATGGAAGCGCCGTCGATGTCATGGAAGCGCCGTGAGTGCTACAGAGCAATGATCAACGAGTTCTTTTTGCCGCAACTTGATGAATTGGGATTGGAAAACTTGTGGTTCCAACAGGACGGTGCAACGGCACACACTGCACGTGCCACAACCGATATGCTGAAGGATGCATTTCCCAGGCGCCTAATCTCCCGTTTTGGCGATTTGCACTGGCCCGCAAGATCGCCTGATTTGACCGCTCCAGACTTCTTTTTGTGGGGCTTTTTGAAGTCGCGGGTTTATGTCAACAAGCCTCAGACTCTTGCAGCTCTTAAAGAAAATATCCGTCAAGAATGTGAGGACGTATCGCCGGAAGTTTTGGCCAAAGTGATGGAAAATGCCATAAAAAGGGCTCAAATGACAATCAACTGTGGCGGCGGCCATTTACATGATATCATATTCTCGACTTGATGTAAAAAAAACTAAAAGACCAAATAAAAATAATCCACAAGAAGAATAAAAGTTTTTCATTTTTTTTTAAATTACAGCCAAAAAACATCGGAAGTTTACTTTTGCGCCACCTGGTACTTCACACTAACTTAAGTTGTACCAACTACATACAAAACAATCGTGACAAAAAACTAAACAATCTACTGCCCACTAGGGGCTTCCCCAAAAATGGACTACGAAAAAGGGGAAAAATCAACCAACTAACTACTAAAACTTAAAATACTAATATACTAAAACTACTATTTACAAATATTTACAACTATATACATATTTACAACCCTACCTACGGTAAGAGGTGCCACTACTGGTCCGTAATATACACTATGTCGTCCAGGTCAAAAGATCCTATCCTCCTATGATAGAATAGGAGCTTGTCATTAACGAAGAGGAGTCCGCCTCTATCCAAGGTTGCGAGGCCAACCGGCGGCCTATACCCTAACTCAAGAAGTCGCTCCAGGCGCTCGTCCTGGACCAAACTATTCTCGACCAGTCCATTTTCCAGAAAGGATGCCCTTTCTAGAAATTTTAGTGCACCTTTAACAAGGTACACGTCTATTCTGTCAAAGTCGACCTTCCTGTACAGCGTAGCACAGGAGGGCCTCCTAACCGAACCATCGTCGGCTATCCTCATTCGTAAGTCCAAGCAGCTCATGAGGATACGTCTTTCCCATTTCCTAAGTTTCTCCATCTGGCTGGAAGATATTCCAAACCATACAGGGAACGCAACGTTACGCTACACTGCTCCAGAACGCGGAATATTGCTGACTATTTATTTGACCAATAATCGGTCGGTGACTTTGGCACAACGTGAATTTCGTCGCAGATTTCCTGGACGTCCAACGCCTACTAGTGAAACACTGCGACGTTTAGCCGCTCGCCTCGAAAACACTGGCACAACACGAGATGCTGCCAGACGTCGCAGTCCCCGGAGTAGCCGTTCTGCAGAGAATATTGCTGCTGTAGCCGAGGATGTCATGGAAGCGCCGTCGATGTCATGGAAGCGCCGTGAGCGCTACAGAGCAATGATCAACGAGTTCTTTTTGCCGCAACTTGATGAATTGGGATTGGAAAACTTGTGGTTCCAACAGGACGGTGCAACGGCACACACTGCACGTGCCACAAGCGATATGCTGAAGGATGCATTTCCCAGGCGCCTAATCTCCCGTTTTGGCGATTTGCACTGGCCCGCAAGATCGCCTGATTTGACCGCTCCAGACTTCTTTTTGTGGGGCTTTTTGAAGTCGCGGGTTTATGTCAACAAGCCTCAGACTCTTGCAGCTCTTAAACAAAATATCCGTCAAGAATGTGAGGACGTATCGCCGGAAGTTTTGGCCAAAGTGATGGAAAATGCCATAAAAAGGGCTCAAATGACAATCAACTGTGGCGGCGGCCATTTACATGACATCATATTCTCGACTTGATGTAAAAAAAACTAAAAGACCAAATAAAAATAATCCACAAGAAGAATCAAAGTTTTTAATTTTTTTTTAAATTACAGCCAAAAAACATCGGAAGTTTACTTTTGCGCCACCTGGTACTTCACACTAACTTAAGTTGTACCAACTACATACAAAACAATCGTGACAAAAAACTAAACAATCTACTGCCCACTAGAGGCTTCCCCAAAAATGGACTACGAAAAAGGGGAAAAATCAACCAACTAACTACTAAAACTTAAAATACTAATATACTAAAACTACTATTTACAAATATTTACAACTATATACATATTTACAACCCTACCTACGGTAAGAGGTGCCACTACTGGTCCGTAATATACACTATGTCGTCCAGGTCAAAAGATCCTATCCTCCTATGATAGAATAGGAGCTTGTCATTAACGAAGAGGAGTCCGCCTCTATCCAAGGTTGCGAGGCCAACCGGCGGCCTATACCCTAACTCAGGAAGTCGCTCCAGGCGCTCGTCCTGGACCAAACTATTCTCGACCAGTCCATTTTCCAGAAAGGATGCCCTTTCTAGAAATTTTAGTGCACCTTTAACAAGGTACACGTCTATTCTGTCAAAGTCGACCTTCCGGTACAGCGTAGCACAGGTGGGCCTCCTAACCGAACCATCGTCGGCTATCCTCATTCGTAAGTCCAAGCAGCTCATGAGGATACGTCTTTCCCATTTCCTAAGTTTCTCCATCTGGCTGGAAGATATTCCAAACCATACAGGGAACGCATAGGCAATAATGGGTCTTATGATCTGACGGTAGATCAAAAGTTTCACCTCAGTCGAAAGGCCTCCACGGCAACGTAGCGCATGGAGGTAAATGCCGAAAATTCCCTTCACCTTGGCCAAAATGTGATCAATGTGTCGGTAAAATTCAAAGTTCGTACGGAATAGTAGTCTTCACAATTCAATTCATTTAGTGTCCCTAAAATTCATTACAATAAAGTCTCTTAACGATAACTTAAATCTATCCTTACGTTTTTTTTACATTTAGTAATATTTACAGAACTATATACTTCACACTAACTTAAGTTGTAGCAACTACATACAAAACAATCGTGACAAAAATCTAAACAATCTACTGCCCACTAGGGGCTTCCCCAAAAATGGACTACGAAAAAGGGGTAGTAGTCTTCACATTTCATTAATTTTTCATTTTCATTTATTCTGTCCCTAAAATTCATTTTACAATAAAATCACTTATGGCCAGTTTTTCAGTCAGTGGTGATCTTCGTTTCTTTGTTAAATTGTGGTTAAACATAGAATTGTGTTTTTTAGTCATTGTTTAACTATGATTTAACCACCCAATGTTGGTTGGTTAACTTATAGTGAGGACCATATTATTTTGACAATAAAATTACTGAGTGTCAAAGGGAGAAATGAAGATTGTATAAAATACATGTTTTAATTTGCGTATTTGTACACATACCTTGAGTCTAGATCGTTAAATTGTTGAGCCTATATAGTTTTTTACAAATTTTTGTTAAAATGACTTCGATTTTATGCATCTATTTCTTATTTTACATAATTCCATTTTATTTGTTCCCCTTTGTTGTTTTGGTATTTATCCGAAAACACACGTTTTTTCCAATAAGAATACAAGGGTTGCCATATTAGTTGACAATATGGCGACTTACTTTAACTCACCACTGAAAAACCAAATGCAAAGTTAACCTCTAATTAACTTAGAATTAAGATTAAGTAATCGGATAGTTAACTACCCACTTAAAAAGTGGCCATTAAAGATAACTTAAATCTATCCTTACGTATTTCCCTACATTTTATAATATTTACAGGACTATATACTTCACACTAACTTAAGTTGTACCAACTACATACAAAACAATCGTGACAAAAAACTAAACAATCTACTGCCCACTAGAGGCTTCCCCAAAAATGGACTACGAAAAAAGGGAAAAATCATCCAACTAACTACTAAAACTTAAAATACTAATATACTAAAACTACTATTTACAAATATTTACAACTATATACATATTTACAACCCTACCTACGGTAAGAGGTGCCACTACTGGTCCGTAATATACACTGCGTCGTCCAGGTCAAAAGATCCTATCGTCCTATGATAGAATAGGAGTTTGTCATTAACGAAGAGGAGTCTGCCTCTGTCCAAGGTCGCGAAGCCAACCGGCGGCCTATACCCTAACTCAAGAAGTCGCTCCAGGCGCTCGTCCTGGACCAAACTATTCTCGACCAGTCCATTTTCCAGAAAGGATGCCCTTTCTAGGAATTTTAGTGCACCTTTAACAAGGTACACGTCTATTCTGTCAAAGTCGACCTTCCTGTACAGCGTAGCACAGGATGGCCTCCTAACCGAACCATAGTCGGCTATCCTCATTCGTAAGTCCAAGTAGCTCATGAGGATAAGTCTTTCCCATTTCCTAAGTTTCTCCATCTGGCTGGAAGATATTCCAAACCATACAGGGAACGCATAGGCAATAATGGGTCTCATGATCTGACGGTAGATCAAAAGTTTCACCTCAGTCGAAAGGCCTCCACGGCAACGTAGCGCATGGAGGTAAATGCCGAAAATTGCCTTCACCTTGGCCAAAATGTGGTCAATGTGTCGGTAAGATTCAAAGTTCGTACGGAATATGACACCTAGGTACTTAAATCCGTCCGCGATCCTGATCACGCAGCCCCCAACCTGTAGGCTGGGCACGAACGTTCTAGCATTAGGGAACAAAAGGGTACGTTTCCCCTTGAATATCATTCCCTCGCATTTGTCAACATTAAGCGTGAGTTTCCACCTGTCCAAATATCCCGACAGAACCTCCAGGTACTCGTTGACCCTGGAGTTGGTGGTCTCAGCCTTTGGGCCCGACATGGCCACAAGAATATCGTCCGCATATACCAGCAAGAGCCCACCGTCGGGTGGTTGTGGTATGTCGCACACGAAGATATTATATAGCATGGGTCCCAGGAGCGAACCCTGTTGTAGTGTTCACTTTTGCCAAAAATACCTCCCTTGTATTTATGAGAAGCGAGTTCTCGTATAGTAGGCACAATTTATCGAACTGACCAATCAGAGGCCGAGTTGACTAAAATTCCTTTTCCACTCACTTAAGATAGTGAGACGTGCGTAGTGGCACAATTTAGGCTCCTCCCACAAAATTTTGTAAATTTTGCAAAAATTTTTGAAAACTTTCCGAAATTGAAAAATTCAGGAAACTTAGCAAATTACCAAATTATCTCTTCCTATAGGATTTTCACATTTTATTTTCACTGTTTAACACTTCACTGTAAAGACACAAATGATCACGTTGCAATTCTCTCACAGTA
Source organism: Phaonia tiefii (assembly GCA_963931995.1). Classification (NCBI taxonomy): domain Eukaryota; kingdom Metazoa; phylum Arthropoda; class Insecta; order Diptera; family Muscidae; genus Phaonia; species Phaonia tiefii. The sequence continues at coordinate 258,777,734 of OZ008367.1, read as the reverse complement.
GTTGGCTTTAGTAATCTTATTATTAAATCAATCTTAGACTCATCAGGTTTCACCCCACTCTCGCTACAAACATGACCTATAAACTTTATTTCATTTGCACAGTTACGTCACTTTGCCTTATTGAATCTACGCCCGACTTCTAATGCACGATTCATTACCTTGTGCAATATTTTATCATGTACTTCTGGTGTTGATGCAAAATGGTATCATAAAGAATCCTGAATTAACATCAAGGGTTGTAAAAACTTTAGAGCCCCTTAGTTTTGGTTTACAATAATCAATGTTTAGAAACGGAAAATGCGGCCTCGGAATAGCTTTGAGGAGGCTACGCGGATCGAGACAGACTCGTAAATGTCCGTTTGGTTATTTGACTAAGATAATCGAATTAACCCATTCCGTATACTCCGCAACACGTATTCTCTGTAGCGCATTTTTTAGTTGTTTATGAAATCTAAACTGATTTTTTCGCGACGCATCTACTTATATTTGGCTGAATATCTGGATTAATTTTTAGGTTGCAAACAGATTTTAGTTCCCCCAAGCCAGAAAATGCCTTTGAATAAGTTTCGACAAAATATTTTTAATAAACATTGAATTGATATCAAAATTTGGGATTAGTCCTAAGAAAATAGATATTTCTAACCGAATGATATTTTTTTATTTTATATTTTTAAAAAATGTTTGAATATAAAGTGTTATTATTGAAATGTCAAATTGTTTTTCCCAAACTGTGGCAATTTTTCACCGCTGAAGGTCACAATATTTGTATATAATCTCTGTTGTAGATAATGTGCATGCATCACTTTAAAGTTTTTTAAAGAAATTATATTTGCCTCAGTTCAGGGATCAATATGAAACACTAACAAGCCCGTGCGCAGGGCGGTTTTTGGGGGTTATTTTAATTTACTTTTTATTTAATGTTGTAAATTGTTATGTGTGTTTTTCTATAATTAATCGAGTTTATTTTTTAAAAGTCGTCCAAACTGGATTTGAGTTGTCTGTGCCTCGGCTTTTTTTTTACTTGCACTGAAAATTAAATTTTAGTAAATAATAATAATATAAAAATAATACGAGTATATGTATATTTGAGCTCACCTCAAAAAGTCATATTGATGGTTAAAAATAATTTTTGTATTTATTTTTGGTAAAGTGGTTAAACCCCAACGAAATAAATTCCTGCGCACGACCATTAACACTACCACACTTTTCTCAAAATAAAGTTTTACATTCCATATCTATTTGTTATTGATGTAATCTTGTTGTTGTTGTTGTTGTTGTTGATGATGACGTTGTTCTTATGGCTCACCGCTAAGACTCTGTACTATTAAATTGCCTTTTGATGTTTTATCTGGTAAGGACGAGACCCTCTGTTGATAATCTTGATGACTCGTAGACTGGTTTTTGGAACACAGATGTAATGATCCCAGAAATAAGTCGTCTTCCGTTGTTTCTTCTTCCATTTCAATACCTTTTACGATCAGTTCTGTTTTTGTTTCTGCATTTCCTTGTGACACTTTATTTTTAAAACACATTTTCGCAAAATGGTTTTTGGTGTAACATACATAACAGATGACGCCAAAATCTGACCATTGTTCACGATGTACATACTAGAGATGAGATCACCTGATTGGCGTGATTCACGCGTGAACGTGAGCATGGCCAAACGAAAAAATCTTCGTGTGTGAGTCCAATCTTTGCGTGATTGAGTGTGCGTGAGCACTACTTTCGCGTGAGCCACGCATATTTGCGAATGGTTGATATCATTTAATTTCGATTTTCTTACCACTTTGTTTAACAAAGTATTTTTGGTAGGCCTCCCTCTAACAAGGCGTCGTTAATCATCTTCTGTATTTCAAGGAACTCTGGTACAAGCGAAGGAGTTTTTGTACGTTTTATATTGGGACCGATTACAAAAAAGTGGTAATAGTATCAGAACTTCCAAACTGTAGGTCCGATTACTTTAGAACGTTACGAAGTATTTGTAGGGGAGGAGTGAGGCTTTCAGAATCTAGTACTTAGATGCACCTTGTTTCAATGTAAGTTTTGCTCTAGGTTGTGACGGTAACAGAACATTCATGACATGTATCTCCTTAACTTGTAGCCCCATTTAAATGATTTTTGAGATTCTACTAAGCCGCAGGAACCAAAAATATGCAGAGTCTTGTGGCGTGTGTCTAACCTTTACAAAGACATTTGAAATCAAAAATTTAAAATGTAATCAATCGCACTGACTTTCTTTAGTTTTTTGGCAACAACTTGGTAATTTTTAGTCAAAATGTAGTTCTAGAATCACAGCTACATTGGCAAGACTTCAACCAAATGTAAGTTGAAAACATTATACTATATCTTGGGCTATAATATGTGAAAAATATAACAAGATTGCAGTGTTACGTTGGCATATACTTCAAATCGAAAAAATACTGTGGAGTCGGAGTCTGGAATATGTGCTTGGAGTCGGAGTTCGAGTGCAATAATTTGCACGACACCGACTCCGATAACTGGGTGCATTTAAATATAATATTCTGAAAGCCTGACTCCTCTCCTACAAATACCTGGTCATTCTGAAATAATCTGACCAATAATTTATAAGTTCTGATATTATTATCACTTTTAAGTGTAGTGGTGTGTAATTCCTGAATATTATCCTAATCAACGTATTTAACAACTTACTTTTTACGAACATTGTGTTGCATAAATTTTTTTAATATTGGTTTGAATATAAAATTCTGTTTTATTTTTATGAATTATTTTTGCGTGCTTGTCGTGAATCAGGCGAGAATATGAGTAGGATCAAATTCTGCTCACGTGAGTACCGAAAAGATCTACGTGCGTGTGTGACTATCTTCCTTTCGTGAGCGTGGGTCAAATCTTACTCACGTGCCCATCTCAAGTACATACCCACTCTTTCTGCATGACGACGACGATGTCGATGATGGTTGACCAGCATTGTTATTGATGCTGCATGAATCTGTTGGTCTTGAATACGATTGATGGTTGTGACGATTTTGGTAGGTCTTGTACAGGGCTCCAATTAATTCACTTTCTTCTTGTTCCAATTGAGTTAAATTGTCCTTAGTTGCAACCATATTTCCAGCAATTTCGAAAGCTTTATAAAGAGTGCATCCATCTTCATTAAGCAGTCGTTCCTTAATGCATGAAAGGGATGGCGATACACCACTTATGAAGATATCCTTCACAAGACTTTCACGGAGTGAACCAGACTCACAATTTTGGCTTAAGTTTTGTAATGTTTCACCGCCTTCCATCCTGGTGAAATACTAAACCATGCTCAAATTCACTTTTGGCACAAAATATGACTCAAACAATGTCAACAAGCGGTCAAAAGTGACATTGTCAATATCCTCGTTAAACGAATTAAATATTTCTAGAGCGTCGGGACCCATATGGCGAAGCAAAAGTGATACTTTACTTTGGTTTGTTTGCTCCTCAAGGTTGGATGAACGTATAATTATTTTAAATTGGGTCATCCAATTTTTCCATGTCACTCACATATTACTGGACTTTATCTTGTTTTGCGGCACCGTTGTAAGTTCATTATTTGCTCACTAACTACATGTGATACACTTGTATTGTCTATGACAGACTCGTTTGTCTTCACTTTTATTTTCTTATGAATTCAATTCTTTTAAAATTATTTAAGAATCACATCTGACACCGTATACTGTCATTGCAAGACTGACTTTTATTAAATGAAAAAAAGGTACAATCAGTGTTTAAAATGCTATCGAAATTTCAGCCAAAACTCAAATATTATACAATTTCATTTGCATTAGAAATGTACATATATAAATATTATCCATCTTTCGCTTTTCCTAATTCAGCTCCATACATTAATACTAATGCAAAGCCTACAGCTACCAAAAGTCAGACAAGCAGCAGGAAAAGCAGCCAGCTTGCTTTTTGTTTCATACAAAAGCATGTTGATCGATTATGCATTGCTTTTTATTTTGTCCACCAGCTACTTCTGTTGCTAGAGAATCCAACAAGTAACAACGCAAATGCAATTGAATGGTATTAATGATGTGCTATTTTCTGGCTGCCGAAACTAAATGCACACACAAGCTGATATGAAAAAGCAATAGAATGGACATAAAAAAGCACAAGAAATATCAATCGAATGTTTTTTTTGATGAATTGCTATTTTGAGCGATGGGTAGAAAAAAGCGTTGTGTTGTTTTATAAAAATTTTTTATTTTTAACCATAATTATTTGTCTTATATATAGCAATCTATAATTTAAAAGTATAATTATATTTAATTTTAGTATTTTCCTTTATATTTGGAAAATTTTAATATTCATGTTTTTGCCACTGAATTATGTTAAATATACTTATTTAAATTGGGCTAAAGTTCTCAAAGTGGGGGACGGCTCAGAAAATTATAAAAAAATTAAAATTAAAGAAAAACTCAATAATGCGAGAAATCGCAAAATTTCCAAAAAACTGATGCACCCAGGGACACTTGGGTATAGTTAAGTGTGGGTACTTCAACGAAAGGTATTCGTTGCACAGATTCAGCGGTACCAATGTTTTCTCCGTGCGATGTCTGTAAGTCCATTTAAGTCCACAATTACTATGTAATATGGGGGCTTTGAGACCTGACATCCAGGCCAACTATAAAACACTGAGTGTGGGTATTCATATTATTCCCGTTGTCGTCGTCGACGTCAATACAATATCGACACTGTTTTTATTGGCGACTTGAAGGCGTGTGGAAAAAAAAATTTTGCGTAATGTTTTAAGAGGGTTGTTTTTGGAATCAAAAATTTGATCGACGACCACAACGGGAATAAGGCCGAATATACCCATCGCATTGAAAGCAATTTCGTACAAATTCCACAATTTAAAAATTTTTAAATTGACTCAAACTCGAGTATAAGTGGCGCTATTTTCGTCTCAGACTATTTCAATGATGAATATAACCAATTACTTGTACTGAACTTTCAAGAAAATACTTTTTTTTAAATGTTTGCATGTGCCGGTATTTTCTTGTCAAAGTATGTCACAGGTAAATATAACCAATTATATATATACACTCTACTTTCAAGAAAATAATACAAAATTTTGCTTGCAGCGCCATTTTCGTCTCTATGTATTTAAATGGTCAATATTATATTATTTATATATACAAATATACATATTAATGAAATATTTGTATACCATAACGGAAATAACAAGCACTCCTATAATATCTGCATTCCATTTCGGAACTTCCCCTAAATGTAGGAACGTTTTAAATATCATACGTGCGTCGTGATTACAGACCATTAGTGATCTTATAGTGTATGAGTGAAGATTTCGCACAATGTCCAACTGCATCAAATTTTTAAGTGGGAGGGAGAAGGTGTACCTCTTATTGAGAAAAAATGTAGTTTGGTCTCCCACCGAAACATGACACTATGTTGTGCCCCAACCATCCTACTCCAACGGTGTTAACCACAAATTACGATACGTTTAACAAATCTTTTCTATTTGCGAAATGGTTTTATTTAATGTTATTTTTCGATATCTAACAGAAATATCGAAAAATATTATATAATATTATCACTTTATGTACATCCTTTTTACAAAAACAGGTACACAATGACATTTTTGGAAATTTCGTTTATTTTATTTGTCGATAACTTGATAACTAAGATAGTTATCGAAAAATAATATTTAATGTTTTCGCCTTACTTTCACTCTTTCTATGAAAAAAACTGGAAAATCGATATTTTTGGACAAATTTAACCTATTTGTGACCCTTTTTTGGACCTTGTGGGCTTACATAGGGTAATCCGGCGAATTTTTTTTCCTTTTGCTTTCATTTTACTCTATTTTCAGTTTTTTTGTGCCGTCCCCCACCAAAGCAAATTTTGCTTTAAATTGTTAACAAGAGCAGTGAAAACTACCATAGTGCAATTCAGAGTCTTGTGCATTCAAGATTGCATATTTTTGCAATTGTAAATATTTGCTATCAACTCTGAACACTCATTTAGTTAATTTTGCAACACTTGTTGCAAACCACACAATTCACAGTTCTCCTTCAATTTACAGCTGATTGATAAAAATAACTATTTTTGTTGATATTTTGGTTTCAAGAAAATTTAATTATGTCTAAAGGAAGTTTTAAGGAACAATTAAAGGACTCTTTAATAGACGAAGCTGTGACAGAGATTATATTCAACGAAGGTATGAAATATTCTACGCTAAATTTGGTTTATAACTAATTTTTTTTTTATTTGACATGGAGAGTGACAATGAAGCAGTGGAAGCAGTTTTAGATGAACTGACAGAAAATTTATCTATTGTGATGGAATACCGTCGAGAGTTTTAAAGCGCAGTGCCCAAGTCAGATATTTGGCGCAACAATATTTTGACAACGATGGATGAAGATAGATTTCGGCAAATGCTAAGAGTAAATACGATGTTATGCGAATTAATAAGTAAAGATCAAGAGTTTAATAAAGCTCACTCTTGTAAGCAGTTTTCTATCGAATTGCAACGTGCAATAGTATTTTTCCGCTTAGGCTCATCAGGAGAAAGTGCATCATTTAGGAAAATTGCAACTGGTTTTGGAATTGGAGATGGCGGATCTATATCTACAATAACGAAGAGAATCTTTAAAGTATTCTTGCGTCTACAATCGGACTATATTTACTGGCCAACCGAGACTGAGCGACTCAAAATCATATCAGATACATTTGATGAGCTTCCGTTCTGTACTGGGTATATTGACGGCACTGAGATCAAATTGGCAGAATCGCCAAGTGAAAACATACGTCGTACTTCTCCAGAAAACACATATATTCAATAAAAGCGCAAGTAGTTTGCGGCTTCAAACGTAAAATTCGACATGTGGTGGTTGGTCACCCAGGAAGCTGGCACGATGCTCGTATATATAGAAATAGCTCACTATGTTTACACAAAGACCAATATTTTTCTTCACATCAATGGATAGCAGGAGATTCAGCCTACCCTTTATTCACAACAGTAATTACGCCTTACAGAAGCAATACTAGACAGCCTGATATGAATTCGCGAATTGCTTTTAATTTACGCCATAGCAAATATCGGGTTAGAGTTGAGCACTTTTTTGGACTTTTGAAAGAAAGATTTTGTAGTCTTAAACAGCTCAGAATGCATCTTGCCGATAAAGGAGCCATATATTGTGTTGCGACTGGTTTCTTATTTGCTGCATACTACATAACATTTTAATAGATGATTGTTCGAGCTTGGATGACAAAAATTTATTTCAGGAGATCACAACACAAGATTCTAGTGATCCTGAAGATTCAAAAAATTCAGGGGAAATTAAAAAACAAGCTATTTATTCGCTAATGTTTCCTTAAATTCATTTGAAACCATTTATTAAACAAAAAAAAAAGTTCATTAATTAATAAATAAAAATAAATAATATTCAATTAAATTACAGAAAAAAAATTCTTTCGAATACTTAATAACTTAAATATGTTTTTGTGTTTAATATTATAAATATTCGAAAGAAACGTTCTTTCGCATTTACAAAAACAGTCACTTACACAAAAGAAACCATAAAACAAACAAATACATATATGATAAACATAACATAAAAAAAATTAGTAAATTCATTTATAAACCTTAATAGAAAGGTTAAAAAAGGCACTTCCGACTCCATTGGTATGTGAGCTTGTGTAATATTAATAAAATTTAAAAAAAAAACTATTTTTCTGTTTGGCACTTATATTTCATTTCTATTTCAAATTTTTGTACACGCTCCTCTTTTTCCAATTGTAACATTTTAAATTTTTCTGCTTTTTCTAGCTGTAAAACTTTAAAATTCATTTCATTCTTTACTTTTTCTTCTTCTAACTTCAATTTTCTATCACTCAAATCAATCTCCTTCTCATGATTTTCTTTTTCCCATTCTAATCTAATTTTAAACATTTCTGTTCTATCCGCTTGGAAGGCAGCAAGGTGGGCAGCTGACGACTTCGGGACATTTTGTTTTTAATTTTCCTGCAGTCTTTGCCTTTTTTCGAAACACTTTGCGTAAAATCGTCTGATGCTTGCGCTGGAGAGCTTACTCGATTAGTAAACAAATTGGAGGGAGATGGAATGTTTTCTATTTCTTCTACTATATTCGAATTGTCTATATCAACATAGTCTATAGCGACATGTACATTCCGTTCTATTACTTCGGTCAACACTTCATCTTCTGCTACCATGTTTCCAATATCTACAACAACGAAGTCACCATTAACATTTTTTTCTCCAAAAATTTGGTTTAATTGTTTGTAGTGTGGACACATTTGTAGAATTTTGCCTGAAATGTAATAATTTAATAATACTTTGCTACATATTTCAAATGTATTAACTTACCTTCAACACTAGTAGTTTCTGCATCCGAAGCAAGCAGACCAGCACCCGTTGATTGACGCCAATCATTAGGCTTTTTGAAGGAAGTTTTCAAATGTCTCACCTTCCATCGTATAAGCTCCCATGTTGCATCAATTCCATCATTCTGTATAAGTGTTTTATAGAATATTTGGGCTGTTGGTGCCTATTATTAAATATAAAATTAAAAGTGGGTAAATAAAATCTAAAAAATAAATAAATAAATAGTTTCCCATTACATCCCATAAAGGGACTGGGGAGAACTTCTCACAATCACTGAGCTGTGCGCTTTCCAGTTTTCACTCACTGATTGGGACCTACAGTTTTACACCGATTCCGAACGGTATTTTGAGAAGCTTTTTCATGGCTAGATACTCGATAGTGTCGCCGTCACTATGCGAGGTGACCGCCGCCGAAAGAAAATTTGAAAGTGGTCAGAGCCGGGTTCGAACCCAGGATCTCATGTACAAGAGCCGCGCACACTAACCATTGCACCACCGACGGCACGGTAAAAAAATCTACAGCAGGAATATTTGTAACAGACTTTGCTAACACTTGTTTTTATAACCTCTATTTCTGGAGCATCTTGAAGATACTTGAGAATCTTCCTTATGTCTTCATCGGACCATTTTTTGTTTGGCTTACACTTTTTTTAATTTTTTGCTGCTCCATAATAATTTTTTCACTTTTTCTTGTATTCTTCGTTTGTTATTGTCAGCATACAACGAAGTCGAGTCGAGTGAAACCGGCGTTCATAGCCGCCGAATTTTTTTGGATGCTTGGGTGGCCGCCGAATTAATTTTTTGCATTTTAGTCAATCTGATATACAAATAGCGGAAAATAGTATATTTGGTACATTATGTATCTTAATGATATATAGATATATTAAAATGTTTTTTTTCTCTTTAGATTTGACTTCTTTCATTATAATAATTAAATTAATTAAATATAACAAAATTTAATCTCCGCCGCCGATGATTTTGACTAGACTTTGCCCTCTGACTGCAAGTTTGCACATAACTATTACAAAGGCAGCGGAAATATAAACTACGGTTATAAGTGCTGCATATCAGCAAAACCATTGCACGTGCATTTCTGTATATTTTGTTAGTGTATAGGAAAAATGTGCAATACCAATTTGCAAATGCTACGACGCAAGGATTGTGAACTGGGCTCATATAAAAACCAACCCGTACAAAACATAGTTTTTGACTAGTTTGACTATAACTAGTTTGACTATAAATTACCTATAAATCCCACCCATATTTGCAGCAGATCTTAGAATATGTACACCTAACCAACATACCCAATTTTGTTCAACTACTGTTAAGTCCCCTTTTCCACTAGCAAATATCTCTTTGCAAATTCTCGAGCTTGTTGGCAAGAGCGGTGGGAGGAAGACAAACAAATCTTTGTCAGTTCGGAATTTGCCGTTCTCGCAAAGTCTGCTTTGTTCTTTTCGCTGAAACAAATTTATTTGACATATCGTTTTTAACCCATTCGTTTTTACTGACAAAGTTGGTTTTTGTTTACAAACCTGTTGGTTGTAGTGATTGTTTGAAGTAAACAAATGAAATTTAATTCATAAATTACCATTTTTACACCGATTTTAAATTATTTATACACTTCTTAGGAAAATTCTTTAAAATATAAATAGTTTCGACGTTTCTATCGTTCTTTTGTATTTTGATTCGCAAAATTTGGCATCGAAAATACCAAAAGAGAAAGAAAAAATTTGGCAAAGCAATATTTGCCAGTGGAAAAGGGGACTAACAGGAGCAGAAATAATGGATTTTTAATTTGTGATTTGTATGGGAGGTACCATGCCCCTTTGTCCAATCCCGCCCATATTTTGACAGTTAATTTTTTCGTCGCCATTAGTTTGACTGCGAAGTTTCAGCTCGATTGGATTACGGGAAAAGGGTTAAAAACCAATCCAAAGTTTTTTCGGCATGTATACATGCAGGTGAAGTTAATATAAAGAATTTAAAAAATAACAAAAACGTATTTAAAATAAACCGTTTAGCATAGGACATTTCATTTCAGTAATATCAACCCTTTACAAGTTACTAGGTATAACAATACTAACAGAACAAATCATCAACACAACGCTTTGTTCTACCATCGCTCAAAATAGCAATTCATCAGAAAACATTCGATTGCTATTTCTTGTGCTTTTTTATGTCCATTCTATTGCTTTTTCATATCAGCTTGTGTGTGCTTTTAGTTTCGGCAGCCAGAAAATACAACAATCATTAATACCATGCAATTGCTTTTGCGTTGATACTTGTTGTTTTCTCTAGCAACAGAAGTAGCTGGTGGACAAAATAAAAAGCAATGCATAATCGATCAACATGCTATTGTATGAAACAAAAAGCCAGCTGGCTGCTTTTCCTGCTTCTTTTGTGATTTTTAGAATCTGTGGCCAAGTCGATGTATACGTATTATAGTTATTTTTAGCATTTTAAACACTAGGTACAATCTGATGTGTATAGATAATAGTGATACAGTTTAGTATAAGAGTAAGAGGAACAACTGTACTTGATATATTCAATATTTTAAGTAAGAACAATCTTGCATTTTTGTGGCTTCAAAATGAATGAAAAATTTTCGTGACTCCGTTTTTTTTCACTCAGTTTAGTCCGCCGTCGTTTTATCGGAATTTCTTCGGTGCATGAATATCATGCACGACATAATTTCTAATACAAGGTGGCGCAAAAGTAGACTTCCGATGTTTTTTGACTGTAATTTAAAAAAAAATGAAAAACTTTGATTCTTCTTGTGGATTATTTTTATTTGGTCTTTTAATTTTTTTTACATCAAGTCGAGAATATGATGTCATGTAAATGGCCGCCGCCACAGTTGATTGTCATTTGAGCCCTTTTTATGGCATTTTCCATCACTTTGGCCAAAACTTCCGGCGATACGTCCTCACATTCTTGACGGATATTGTCTTTAACAGCTGCAAGAGTCTGAGGCTTGTTGACATAAACCCGCGACTTCAAAAAGCCCCACAAAAAGAAGTCTGGAGCGGTCAAATCAGGCGATCTTGCTGGCCAGTGCAAATCGCCAAAACGGGAGATTAGGCGCCCGGGAAATGCATCCTTCAGCATATCGGTTGTGGCACGTGCAGTGTGTGCCGTTGCACCGTCCTGTTGGAACCACATGTTTTCCAATCCCAATTCATCAAGTTGCGGCAAAAAGAACTCGTTGATCAGTGCTCTGTAGCGCTCACCATTCACAGTAACCGTTTGGCCCGCGACGTCGTCGAAGAAAACAGGTCCGATGACTCCTCCAGCGAAAACAGCACACCATACAGTGACTTTGAGCGGGTGTAATGGCTCTTCGTGGGTTACACGCGGATTTTCAGTGCCCCAGAAGCGTAAATTTTGCTTATTTACGTACCCGCTAAGATGGAAATGGGCCTCATCACTCATGATTATTTTTGATGAAAAATCATCTTCCTCTGGTCGATTATTGGTCAAATAAATAGTCAGCAATATTCCGCAGTGTAGCGTAACATTGTTTATTAACGTGTATTTCGCAAGTGTTTACTACACAAATGTCAAAACAGAACTGACATTAGGGGCCAATCGCAAAATTTATAGCATTTTCTGATAGGAGGATTACTTTTGCGCCACCTGTTATAAGTCGAAGATCTCTTGCCGTTGCAACTCAGTAAACTTTTGACGGCAATTGTGTTTTACAGGTTTGCAATGTTATATTTAGGCGATACACCGTTCACTAGCTTCTGAGTGCACACATCTGTCGCAATGTTTCAGGGCCACTACTTGAATCCTTCATAGAATCATCCTTTCATGAACAGCTTTCATCAGTTTCAAGGAGATCGTGTTCAGATCCTGATAGTGTTGCTTAAATATCTGTTTTCAAGTTAGCAACCTTCAAAAAACTATAAATATTATAGTGTAATATTAAACTGCAAGGCCCTGTATCTACTTACAATTACTTTTTCAATTTTGTTTTACGATTCAGTAGCTAATTGAAGCATACGCTTAGCTTTTGTAGCTGGGAAATTACGATTGCACAAGCCAGATGGTCCCGGTTTATGTTTATTCATTGTACTTATAGAATAATAACTATTCAAATTTAGTGTAAAAAAATCAGAAAATGAATAATCACACAACTCAAACGAAAACGTAAATGATAAGTAAGCAGTACAATAATTCCGAAGAAGTCCTTTCTGAAACAAATAGTGTAAGCGACAAGAAAAGAACTAAGTACGTATTCCCGCTACGATCTAAGTGACAATTTTGGATAAACTAAGCGCCATACCACAAACTATATGAAATTTTTGATGCGCTATACCGGCAATTAAAAAAAATTAATGCTGAGTTCTCAAAATTGTGAAGATGCAGTTTTATAGAGCAAAAAATGCAGAAAACTACGTTTTTACATCGAAATTTAATGTAATCTGAATTTATTAAATACTTCAAAGAGATCATTATTTAAGATAACACAACAACTCAATACTCACAACAACACTCTAAAGTAACAATATCATCAATATTACCTTCAAAAGCCTAACCCTTTATCTACATCAAATTTTAACTATAAACTACAACAATATGGAAGCTCAGTCATCATTGAAACTTAGGAGAGATTCACTTCGTCAAGTTTCGATCCGTGATGTTTACAAAACGCCAATGCACCGTGGCACCCACCGAGAACCACAACTCAGTGATGAAAACCGTCTCTCTTTTTCTCAGCGTGAATTCAACTCTGATTTCGGTCGCAATAAATCATACACACATATCGCTTTTAATGTGTGTTCTGCCCCGAAAAGCTTTACAGTACCGGCCTCATAAAGTTTTCATATTTATGATCCCACCAACACACCCAAAAATCCGGATTACTCTCTGAATCTCCGTCGCCTAGTTGATGAAATACAACAAAAATATTGTTACGAATTTCCTTATTCGTCCTTTTTGCGTTGTTTTATTCCCGATAATAAAACAAGGTTCGTTTTTAATTACGATAATTACAACGGTATCGCTTCCTTTTTATTTTACAATATACAACATAGTACAACAGTTTACTTTATTTATAACACTTTAACAAGTCTGATATTTTACTATCGATTCGCGTTGCGCACTTTACGGGGTTTAATCACAAACTGAACTCTCCACTCCAAAGACCTCCGCTATATATACCATACTCAAATGAAGGTATATCTCGCAAATTCAAGAACCTTCTAGAATCAGGATGTTGTTGTTGTTGCTTATCTTTGTAGAACAATCTCGAATGGTGGAGAGTTATCTTTACTGAGGTGAATTCATGCTACTGGTTTATCGAGCTGGTACGTTGTTGCAATGCATACTTTCAGGCGCAGCACTAACCGCCTGTTATTTACATACGTTAGTAGAGTCATTAACAGTAAGCAAAAGCTTTTACTTATTCGTAACACTGCCCCCCACTTAAGCCTGTTCGTCCCGAGCAGGCTCAACCCTCCGTTTTCCATACAGAGCTAGTCTTTCCAAATGCACGTCTTTCATGTTAGCTCTTGGACTTTGGCTTTTCTGGATTCTATAAACCACGTCATTTATTCGTTTTACAACCCTGTAAGGGCCATCCCAGTGAGTCTGAAGTTGTGGAGATAAACCTTTCTTGCGTAAAACTAGCTGGCCTTCATGGAATCCTTCGGAATTTGCCGCTTGGTCGTACCTGGCTTTCATCTTATTACTGACTAACTTCATTCTACTGCGAACAAACTCGTGAAGTTCGCTAAGCTCTCCTGGGATACCATCATTCTCCCCACTGTCGGATGCTAGGCAGTTGCCAAACTCCAAATTTCTAGGGAGCTTTAACTCTGTCCCGAAGACGGCACTAGCTGGTTTTCGGGCAGTGGTATCCTGGGTGGCCCACCGGTATGCTAGAAGGAATTTTGGTATGCGTTCGTCCCAGAATTTTCTATCCTTACTGACGATTTTGCTCAAATATTCTTCAAGACCCTGATTAAATTTCTCTACCGTACCGTCAGTCCGAGGACGCACTGACGTCGTTCTTATACCACGAATTCCATTCCTCTCGCATATTTCTTTCAAGATCGCAGATTCAAAATTCCTACCCTGCTCCGAATGCAGTTCTAAAGGGACACCAAAACGACTTATCCAGTTGTTCGCGATAGCTTTGCTTATTGTTTTCGCTTCTTTATTTGGAATAGCGTACACCTCGGGCAATTTACTGAAGTAGTCCATAACGACTAGAGCATATTGGTTCCCAGAGCTACTTGTTTGATATGGACCAGCCACACTCATGGATATTCGCTCGAAGGGAGCACTTGGGCTCTCCTGATTTCTCTGTTTCCAACTCCCCCGCGTCGGTCCTTTAGTTGTCAAGCACTGGGTGCAGCCTGCAATCCACTCGGATACAGCTTTTTGACGACCAACCCAATAGAAACGTTCCCTTAGTTTCTCCATAGTTTTGCCTTTTCCGAGGTGCCTACCACTCGGACCATTATGAGATTCTGCAATTATCTCTTTCACTTTCAAGGCAGGTACCACAATTAGATTTTTCTCCGTTTTTCCATCTTCACTTTCCCATACACGGTACAGACAGCCATCTACCAATCTCAGGCTATTCCACTGGGCCCAATATGATTTTAAAACGGGGCTTTCTGAAGCGATGTCATTCCGCGTTAATTGTCTACCCTCTTCCTTTGCCAAAATAATTTTTGCCAGTACAGGATCACTTCTCTGTGCCGTGAACCACTCGTCGTCCGATTCAATTCTCAGGGATCGGACGTCAATAATTTGCCCTTTTATCTCAGCCTTAGAATCCTGCGTACGCTCGATTACATGTGGACGGTCATTTACTCGTCCGGTATCGGCTGTTATCGCTGGAGATCTTGAGCGTTTTCTCAGGTCTCTACAGTCCCGCCCTATATGGCCACGTTCGCCATGCTTGTCACCTTTCAATTTTGTTGCTTGCCATAGCGCTGTCGTGAGAATCCGAATCACTTCTTTCAGTTCGCTAACGGCGCCTTTCAAATCTTTTGATTTGCCTTCCGTTTCTACCCTTCGCACTTGATGTGTCTGTTGACTGGAAACAACCCTTGCCGTCTCATTCGCCAAAGCAAATGAAACTGTTTCCACAAATCTAGCTTTTTGTGAGGCACCCACCGCATATCTAACGTCAAGATCGTTAATGCCCCTAACAAATGCCTCTATCTTAAATTGCTCTAAGAAAGTTTGGGGTTGTCTAGGATATGCCATCAACACCAAGCGTTTCACATCGGTTGCGAAGTCCTGAAGTGTTTCATTATGCTTTTGCACTCGGCCTCTTAGTTCCATGCGATATAAATCCCACTTCTGACACCAATGTTACGAATTTCCTTATTCGTCCTTTTTGCGTTGTTTTATTCCCGATAATAAAACAAGGTTCGTTTTTAATTACGATAATTACAACGGTATCGCTTCCTTTTTATTTTACTTATATAGTACAACAGTTTACTTTATTTATAACACTTTAACAAGTCTTATATTTTACTATCAATTCGCGTTGCGCACTTTACGGGGTTTAATCACAAACTGAACTCTCCACTCCAAAGACTTCCGCTATTTATACCATACTCAAATGAAGCTATATCTAGCGAATTCAAGAACCTTCTAGAATCAGGATGTTGTTGTTGTTGCTTATCTTTGTAGAACAATCTCGAATGGTGGAGAGTTATCTTTACTGAGGTGAATTCATGCTACTGGTTTATCGAGCTGTACGTTGTTGCAATGCATACTTTCAGGCGCAGCACTAACCGCCTGTAATTTACATACGTTAGTAGAGTCATTAACAGTAAGCAAAAGCTTTTACTTATTCTTTTTAGAAGAAATTTTTGGAACTGAGAGCAGATTTCGATGAAGTGATGGAAAGGATATCCAAACTTGCAAAAATTGCGGACGAAGTTGGGATCTTAAATTCGGAGATTAGGGTATTAAAAATGGAAGCTATTACGCATGAAAATTCATAAGTTGCTAGGGAGTTACAGCTTAATGGAATACCATTTAAGGGTAATGAAAATCTACCAGTTGTTTTCGATTCCATTTGCAAAAATATTATTATTCCAGCTCCGCATTTGAAGTTTATTCATCGCCTTCAAAATTGAAATAATATGAGACAAGATGATTCGCAAGATGCGGTTATATCTCCTTATGACAGAAGGAGCTGGAAATAGGTAAGCAAGAAATATAATAAGAATGGTTTGATACTGAGTACCATACGATTTTATTCAAACATGCCATATTACATGAATGAAAATCTTTTCGATACCAACTTCAAAATATTTCGAGAAGCGATACGCCTTAAAAAACCTAAATTTATTGAGACTGCCTACAGTTACAGAGGCTTGGTTTATGTTAAACGTTGTGCTAACGATGAACCGGTTTGTATTGCCCACACGGATTTCTTCGATGGATTTTGCCAACACAATGTTAGATTCTGAAATAAACTTATTGGTATTGTTTTATTTAACTTCTATTTTTATCATGATTTATATTTTCGTTAATTTTATTGTTTTTATTATTTTTATAAGTACTTTTATTAAACAGTTTTTCTTATGCAGGACTCATTTTTCATTTGTTTTGGAAATAAAATTAAATTTCGTTTCTTCATTCAATTTTGTTTCTTCGTATGACTTGTCCTTCTAGCCATAGAGCGATTTAAAGAGATGTAACATTTAATATGTTAAGAATCTTCTCTAAACAGCGGGCAGGTTTTAAACTTTGTCACAGAAATGCTCAGAGCCTTAATCATAAAATTGATGAGATCAGATATACGTTTGAGAACTCTGATACTGATATCATCTGCCTTTCGGAGAGTTGAGGTCAGATGTTTTACACATATTAATTTAACAAACAAATTAAACTAATTTTAACATATTTCTCCAATTGGTTCTATCCTTGGCCTTTTCTCGCCAGTTGATAACACCAAGGATACGGGCTGATTCTTCGGCCTGGTCTTTCCAACGCAGTCTTGGTCATCCTCTCTTCCTGCTTCAATCGGGTACATTATCGAAAACCGTACGTGCTGGCTCATCTTCATCCATTCTGATAACATGGCCTAGCCACCACGACTGGTCTAATTTGATTCGCCTAGAGATGTCCACTTCAGAATATAAATCATATAGCTCCTGGTTCTATCGACGTCGGTACTCGCCGTTTTCTTTAACAGGATCATATATTTTACGGAGAAATTTCCTCTAGAATACTCCCAGGTTTTTTTCATCCGCTTGCGATATGACCCAAGTTTTGGAACCATATGCCAGGACTGGTAAAATGAGAGTCTGGTATAGCTGGACCTTTGGCCGTCGAGAGAAGGCTTTGTTTTTAAACAGCTTGCTGAGCCGAAAATAGCATCTATTAGCAAACACAATTCTCCTATTTATCTCCAGGCTGACGTTGTTGTACTTGTCAACGGAGGATCCAAAGTGGATAAATTCATCTACCACTTCAAAATTAAATCGGTTGTCAATGTTGAAGTGCGGACCAAATCGAGAGGTTTGTCTAGTCGTTGACACCATCAATTTTGATGGCAAGACCCACCTTCGCTGATTTGTTTTCGATTCTTGAAAATACTGCAGTAACCTCTCGCAAATTTCGCCCAATTATGTCTATGTCGTCAGCATACGCCAGCAACATATGGCTTTTCGTGTTAATAGTCCTGTTCGTATTTACTGCAGCCTTTCTCATTATTATCTCCATTAAGATGTTGAAGAGATTGCACGAAAGCGTGTCGCCTTGTCTAAGTCCTCGCTTGGTACAGAATGGTTCAGTGAGGTCTTTCCCCACTTTCACTGCTGATTTGGTTTTGGTCAGCATCATTCTACAGAGGCGGATCAGTTTTGAGGGAATACCAAGTTCAGACATAGCTTCGTACAGTTTTCCCCGTATGGGGCTATCGAAAGCCGCTTTGTAATCGACAAAAGGTGGTATGTATCGATTTTGTTTTCGTGGGTCTTTTCTAGGATTTGGCGTAGCGTGAATATTTGGTCAGTCGTGGACTTGCCTGGTCTAAAACCACACTGATAAAATCCAATCAGGTTTTCAAAAATTGGCTTTAGTCTTCCATATAACACGCTCGAGAAGATCATATGCGCGATGGATAAAAGAGGGATAGTTGGAACATACACACGAAGCACCCTTTTTGAATACAGGATACAATACATATATATTTTGAATTCATATTCCCCCAACCATATACTGCATATAAGTTGATGCATGTGAGCTAGCAGTCCTTCGCCACCGGCCTTAAAAAGCTCGGCGGGTAGCCCATCCACACCAGCGGCTTAATTATTCTTAAGCCGGGTGATTGTCGTTCTAAACTCGCCTTAGCTCGGGGTACAAACTACACAGTTGTCCACAATCATAACCTCCTGATCTTCTGTGGGAGAATCTGGGCGAAGTAGTGTGAAAAAGTGGTTTCTCCACATTCTAAGCATACACTGCTTATCGACCACCAGATTCCCATTCTCGTACTTGCAGGTAGGAGGGGGAGTGTTCTTCTCTAGCAGGAGAGTGAGTTTTCGTTGATAGGACTTTCCCGTGTTCGACTTCGTACGTTTTTCGACCTGCTTAGTCTCGTGAGAACTTTCGCAGCACCAGGTAATGATCCGGGTCGATATTGGCACCTCGAATCACACGTATATCCATTACACTTAAAAGAGCCTGCCATCTATTACCAAGTGATCAATCTGGTTCTTCGTCCGCTGATCAGGAGATATCCAGGTCGCCGTATTAATCTCCTTATGCTGGAATCGTGTGATACTGACTACCATGTTCTTTGCAGCGGCGAAGTCTATGAGTCTTATTCCATTATCGGAGGTGGTATCATGTAGACTGTGATTACCGATGGTTGGTCGAAAGACACTTTCCTTTCCTAGTTTGGCATTAAAATCGCCTAGAATAATCTTAAAGTCGTGGTCAGGGCAACGTTCATATACTTTCGCCAGACGCTCATAAAATTATTCTTTGAGCTAATCGTCTTTATCCTCTGTGGGGGCCTGCACACATATTAACGAGTTGTTGAAATATTTCGCTATTATGCGAATAGTGGCTATGCGGTCACTCTCTGGTTTGAACCTTGAAACTGTGTGTCGCAGTCACTTGCCAAGTTTAAATCCATCCGCACCCGAATTCGTGCTTTCTCTCATCTCAGCTGTAGTAAATATCACAGTTTTTATTTCTGGAGCAACCATATCGCATTTTCTGGATAGCAGTGATGCCAGCTTTATATTTTTCGAGGACATCCGCCTGCCGGAAAATGGTACCCGGTGAACCGGGTTTTTCGGTTACGGTTTTGGATACTCTAATTAAAACGCAAGTATGGTGACGATCACAACAAAGCAATATACCGCATGGAATTAAGAGGCCGAGTGCAGAAGCAAAATTAATCGTTATAGGACAGACACATCATGTGCGAAGGGTAGAAAAGGAAGTCAAGTCAAACGATTTAAGAGGAGCCGTAAGAGGACTTCGAGAAGTGATTCAGATTCGCACTAAAGCGCTATGGCAAGCTTCAAAATTTAAAGGTGGCAATCGCAGCGAACACGGCAAGATCTCCAGTGATAAAGCCCGATACCGGACGAGTAAATGACCGTCTACATGAAATCGAGCGTAAACAGGATTATAAGGCGAATTGAGTCGGACGATGATTGGTTCACGACAGAGAGAAGTGATCCTGCATTGGCAAAAGAAGAGGATAGACGATTAACGCGGAATGAAATCGTATCAGAAGCCCCGTTTAGAAATCAGATTGATATATTGCTGTTTGTACCGTGTATGGGAGAGTGAAGATGGTAAAACGGAGAAAGGTCTTTGAAACTGGCAGAGATATTTGCAGAATCCCTCATTGGTCCTTGTGGTAGGCATCTTGGTAAAGGCAAAACTATGGAGAAACTATATGAATGTTTCTATTGGTTTGGTTGTCAAAAAGCTGTATACGAGTGGATTACAGGCTGCACCCAGTACTTGACAAATAAAGGACCAACGCGGAGGAGTTGTGAACAAAAACAACAGGAAAGGACATGTGCTCTCTTCGAGCGAATACCCACGAATGTGGCTGGTCCATTTCCAAAATGTAGTTCTGGGCAACTAGAAGTAATGGAATACTTCTGTAAAAGGGGTGTATGCTATTCCGAATAAAGAAGCGAAAACAATAAACACAGCTGTCGTGGACAACTAGATAAGTCGTTTTGGTGTCCCTTTAGAACTGCATTCGGAGCCGGGTAGGAATTTTGAATCTGCCATCTGGAAGGAAATATGCAGAATGAATGGCGTACCGTCATTTCGCCCAATGGCATTTCGTCCAAAAACGAAAATGAAAACGCCAATATGTCAAATATGTCAAATATTGTTAGGGTACAATGCCCAAATAGTTTTATGAGTTTCAATGACTGTTGTCACCTGAGACATACAGGTTCTTAGAGTGATATTGAGATTATGGAATCGGTTGGACTTATTCCGAAGTGATAAGGCCCTTGGGGTACAATGTAAAATACCCCAGCCCACCTTAAGATATACTTATCCATACGTACTCAAATGTGCGTGAAATAATATGAAGAATAATATAAATGAAGATGGTGTCTGTTAAGCTTCTATCTATCCACATACAAATGTTACCTTTTTTATGTACATATGCTGATGCAAAATACGAATATTAGACAAGGATGTGGTAAAAGAGAAAATGAAGAAGAAAATCGTATAATATTGAGATACCATACATATAACATATTTGTAAATCGATTTTCCCCATCAAATCATATCTCACAATTTAATATATATGGAACAGCCACATATATTGTATCCTTCACAGCCACCAACACGCAATCTTACCCACACGCACATTAAAAGCCGGATATAATCATAAATAACTGTGCAGTCATTCGCAGTCTCACCTATACACATACGCCTACAAGACCCAGTAACTTGTATCATATTTGAATCCAGGGATCTTTGTTAAAATTTTATGGTTTAAAATTATGAGATAAAAAGTAATTCTAACGATATTTCATTTAAGTATTACTTGCTCCAACATAATACTGTATACACATACGAGGGTGGAGACGAAAATGTATGTTCGGAATTTTGAACTCAGTGGGGTATTATTTATTATATATGTATATACAATATAAATTATTATTTTATATCAAGTAAAATGTTAAATAAGCTAAGTGAGTGTTTTGTTTTTCAAAAGAAAAATTTAAAAAAGGAAATTCAGAAGATGAAGGATACAAATTTACTACATCAGATAATTGTGGCCAACCAATGGTAATATAAACCCCTAGATCATGAAATGTTAGTGGATGACTTACTCGTAAGTAATGAAAAAATTCAGATGATGCAGAACAGCAAAATTTCCCAGAAAATAGATATGATTTAAACTAATCAACAATGTTCATTTCTTTGTTCGTTATCACAAGCTAACATTAGCAATAATCAATTTTATATATTATAAATAAATGGTTTCCCATTACATCCCATGAAGGGACAGGCGAGAACTTCTCACAATCACTGAGCTGTGCGCTTTCCAGTTTTCACTCACTGATGGGACCTACAGTTTTACTCCGATTCCGAACCGTATTTTGAGAAGCTTTTTCATGGCTATAAACTCGATAGTGTCGCCATCACTATGCGAGTTGACCGCCACCGAAAGCAATTTTTTAAGGTGGTCGGAGCAGGGTTCGAACCCAGGATCTCATGTACAAGTTTCGGATCCGCAAGCGGGAGAAATTCCTTCTAAAATAACGCATCCGTTTTTCGGACTCGTTACGGACTTGTCGTTTATGGAGACAAATCGGGATTGAAATGGATTATTCGTTGTTACACTGATTCCTTTTCTAACTTTTTTACGGATCCGTAAATTCGCTATTACACTGAATCCTTTTTAAATTTTTTTTCGTGATTGTACTGATTCCTTTTTTTAAGTCTATTACGGATCCGGAACGGATCCGTATCCGTTTTTGTGCACATTGGGAGGTGGCAAAATCAAAAGTGTTTTGCTATTGTGTCAGTGTATATGTACAACATAAATTTGTGAGAAGATAAACAAAAAAGGAATTTTGATAAAGTTTCAAAGCGTTCTTTTTATTACATTTCTTCAAAAATAGAAGAAAATTATTTCCCAGCCTTTTTAACAGTGAACAAATTTACATTGGTTAACATTATACTATTGTCAAATTTGTGTAATTTGAAAAATGTATTTGGTGTCTAGCCACTAACGGGAAAATAAGTTAGCTTAGCCACTTGGAGAATACAAATGTGTATCCAAATTTGATAGCAAAATATTTGATAGTTTTATCTAATCTGTAATTTATTTCGCCTGATTCTTAATTCGGTCATAAATCGGTTATGTTCACTCGGCCATAAAAATTCAAACAAACCTAATTGACACTAGCCCGGTCTATAATACAACTCTGTGATATACAGTTATTGTCAAAATAATAGCACCACCTAAAAGTTCTGATTTTGTTTTGAGACTGTGTTCTTCTGTAATCATATTTTCTTCCACAAATTCGCAGTCCCGTTAACTGATATCTGCTCTCTTATGCAGTAGATTATTTTCAGTTTTAACATTGTGTATACTCTACAATATGTATATTTGTAAAATAAGATGCCGAGAGAGCTGTCAAAATAATAGCACCATTTGAAGCGATTGTATAAAAAAAATTTAACCGGACCTGAAATATTAGTTTAAGGTGGTTAATGGTGAATTGAATTAATAAAAAGTTTTCGCTTTATTTTGATTGCAAAGGGACGTACTAAGCATTGTTCAAAGGAGAAACGTGATCTCATAAAAAAATTAATTTCCGAGGCCAAAACTTATTTTCAAATTAGAGAAATGTTAACTTGTTCAAATAAGATGGTTCGCAACGCGATAACTTACTGATAGAAAGCTGAAACACGTTATCGTAAAACGTCCACGTCGCCACTTACGGTCAATAGAATAGTGCGGCAGACCAAAAAATATCCCTTTATGTCGGCAGCAGAAGTAAAAAAACAATTAAATTTGACAGTAAGCACTGAAACCCTATGCTTTAGGTTAAGGGAACATAACGTAAAAGGTCATATCCCAAGAAAAGTGCCGCTTTCGACAAAGAGGCATGTGACTAAAATGTAGCAATTTGCAAAAAGCCAACACCCAGCGAAATAAATATAAAGGCAACACCATTTTTTGTTTTTTTCAAATGTTAAACCGTCCTGGTTTAATTTTTGGACAATGTTCTGAAATTTGAGTTCTTCAAGGTGAATCAACAAAAATAAACTAATTACTAGTGCGAAATATTTATAAAGGCAACAGGTTTATTCGAATATTCTAAAAAGATTCGTAAGACATTTGATCTCCATTATCGCTAATAACTTCTATTAAGTATCTTGGCATTGAGTTTATCATCGAATGAATATGCGCAAGATCAGTTATCTTCCATTTTCTGGTATTGCTTCTCTTCGATTCTTGACATTCTTCAACTGAAGTCCTGGGTGGTAAACTTGGGTAGGTAAATAGACCAGAGGTTCTCGATCGGATAGAGATCAGAACTAAGTACAGGCCAGTCGATAGTTTGTATTATTTCTGGGCTCCAGAAACTTTGGAGTTTTCTTAGACCATGTACTATTGCGTTATCCTGCTGTATGATAAATTCTGGAACACAAGTTTCCTCTCCAGAATTAACTAAGGCGACATTCAATAGTCGAATATAATACTCGGAGTCAATCCTTGTGCAAACGAAACATATTGGAGTGGTTCCTCTATAATTCATACCTGCCCAAACCATAAGGGAGCCACCGCCAAAATTTCGCCGCTGACGCATAATTTGGGAAAAATCTCTGGAACGCCAATATTCATCCCAGCCATCAGGTACTTTACTTTATTTTTATTGACTATATTACAACCTCATGAGGTCAGACGTCTTACACATATTAATTAAACAAACAAATTTCAACATATTCTTCCAACTGGCTCTATCCCTCGCCTTTTCTCGCCAGTTGGTAACACCAAGGATACGGAGGGATTTTCCTGCCTGGTCTTTCCAGCGGAGTCTTGTTCGTCCTCTTTTCCTGCTTCCATCGGGTACGTTATCAGAAATCTTTCGCGCTGGCTCATCTTCATCCATTCTGATAATATGGCCTAGCCAACGCAATTGGCACACTTTGAGTCGTGTAGCTATGTCCACGTCAGAATAGAGATTATATAGCTCTGCGTTCCAGCGACGTTGGTACTCGCCGTTTTCCCCAACAGGACCATATATTTTACGGGGAATTTTTCTCTCGAAAACTCCCAGGTGTTTTTCATCCGCTTGCGATATGACCCAAGTTTCAGAGCCATATGTCAGGACAGGTAAAATGAGAGTCTGATATAGCTGGACTTTTGTCCGTCGAGAGAGGGCTTTGTTCCCAAACTGCTAGCTGAGCCCAAAATAACATCTATTTGCAAGCACAATTCTCCTACCTATCTCCAGGCTGACGTTGTTGTCCTTGTTCACGGCGGATCCAAGGTAGACAAATTCATCTACCACTTCAAAATTAAATCGGTTGTCAACGTACAAGTGCGGACCAAGTCGAGAGGTTTCCCCAGTCGTTGACACCATCAATTTTGTCTTGCCCTCATCAACAGCAAGACCCACCTTCGCTGATTCCTTTTCGATTCTTGAAAATACTGCAGTAACCTCTCGCAAATTTCGCCCAATTATGTCTATGTCGTCAGCATACGCCAGCAACATATGGCTTTTCGTGTTAATAGTCCTGTTCGTATTTACTGCAGCCTTTCTCATTATTATCTCCATTAAGATGTTGAAGAGATTGCACGAAAGTGTGTCGCCTTGTCTAAGTCCTCGCTTGGTACAGAATGGTTCAGTGAGGTCTTTCCCCACTTTCACTGCTGATTTGGTTTTGGTCAGCATCATTCTACAGAGGCGGATCAGTTTTGAGGGAATACCAAGTTCAGACATAGCTTCGTACAGTTTTCCCCGTATGGGGCTATCGAAAGCAGCTTTGTAATCGACAAAAGGTGGTATGTATCGATTTGCCCTTCGCGGGTCTTTTCCAGGATTTGGCGTAGCGTGAATATTTGGTCAGTTGGGGACTTGCCTGGTCTAAAACCACACTGATAAGGTCCAATCAGGTTTTCAATAATTGGCTTTGGTCTTTCACATAATACGCTCGACAAGACCTTATACGCGGTGGACAAAAGACTGATACCGCGATAATTGGAACAGACACACGGATCACCCTTTCCATCAGGTACATACAAATTTAATTTTTGCATCGGAAAATATAACCCCTCATCCAAAAATGTGTATATTTCAGCGAATTTAAATCTGTCTAATTCGTGTCTTGGCATGAGACAAAGTTTTGCATACTTTTTCCCATATGACAGTTGCAAGTCGCGTTTCGTTATTTGTTGAACACGACGCAACCCTGCTCCCGAGCTCAATTCAGCAATAAGTTCCTTATCGCCGAAGTTTTCTTTAACAGCAACCCTTTTGATCTTTCTTTTGGCGCTGCCATTGATCAGTGGTGTCCTTCCTGGTCGTTTTGTGTTTCCATATTGGCCACCCTTTTCAATCGCCTCGAGATTTCCTGATTGGACAGCCCTTCATCATGATAATCTTAAAATTTTCCTTTTTCTTCTTTACTTAGGTACTTTCCTCCAGGTATTCTTTAAAAATTATTTTTTTTTAATTTTACCTACGTTAAATTTAAAACAATAAAATAACAATCAAATAAAACTCACTTCTGTTTAAGTTCCTATTTACTACTGTTCGAATTCGGTTTCTTTTTCATGTTGCCTTTATATATATTTCGCACCAGAAACAGAAAAAACA
This sequence comes from Phaonia tiefii, assembly GCA_963931995.1. Lineage (NCBI taxonomy): Eukaryota > Metazoa > Arthropoda > Insecta > Diptera > Muscidae > Phaonia > Phaonia tiefii. Next base: position 258,751,536 of record OZ008367.1, on the reverse strand, counting down.
ACGTCACTTTTCATTTAACCTGTAAACGAGATCGAATGGTTATATTCTCCGACGTAATATACCTAATGACACATATATGCATTAAAATTATACACCAAAAACCCAGTGCATTGAGAGTACCGAGAAAAATATATTGCCTTTATAATTATTTCGCTGGGTGTATAAACTGACCAATTGAAAAGTGGCGAAATATTCTTTGGACAGATGAATCCAAAATTGTTTTCTACGTTGGAAAGGGATCTCGATCGTATGTTCGGAGGCCACCAAATTCAGAGTTTAACACAAAATATACCTCATAGACGATCAAACATGGAGGTTCCAGCAGCATGGTCTGGGGATGCTTTTCTTATAATGGTGTTGGCCCGAGTCATCGTATAAATACCATCATGGACGCTTCCGTATATGTTAAAATCCTTGAGGAAGTGATGCTTCCGTATGTATCTGAAGAAATGCCACTAATTTGGGTTATGCAGCAGGACAATGGCCCTAAACATAGAACGCGAAAGGCTAAAACGTGGTTTGAGGACAAAATCCCATTAATGTAATGGGCTGCGCAATTGCCAGACTTGAACCCCATTGAATATTTATGGGCGGACGTGAAGAAACTGGTGTCTGCAGTCACACCCTCCAACAATAATGATTTGTGGAGTACTGTGGAACAGTTCTGGTATTCGATACCAAGTGACAGATGCCGTAGCTTGGTCAACTCAATGGGAAGACGTTGCTCAGCCGTTATTTCAAATAAGGGAAACGCAACTAAATATTGATTTTAATTTTCAAGCATATTCCAACAAGAAACTTCCAAAATATAACTTATTTTTAGATATTTAAAATTTTTATTTTTAGCTACATATAAGCGGTGCTATTATTTTGACTGCCCATTAATTGACTTTTGGCTAAAACAATGTATTTTTTTGTGTTTCTGTGAATTCAAAGTATATTTTGTTGTCACACAAGTCTCGTGTACTTATGTGTCTAATTTAAGTTAATTTTGAAATACATTTTGCTTCTAATTTTTCGTTTAGAATATAATTAAAAATAACCATAACAGTGGTGCTACTATTTTGACATCAGATGACTACAGATTAAAAACTCAGCTCAAAGCAATGCAACAGTGCGAGAACATGTAAATTGCACAATTGAGTTTGTAAAGGGGTTTTCAACAGAGACGCTACAAAAGTAAATCGATAGGGATAGCAAACGGCGCCATATTTTTTCCCTCTCTTTTGACATTTCTCTTCAGCAAGGTTTGCCATTTCATCATGGAAAGATATACGAGCCAACAACGAGTCTAAATTATTAAAATTTACTACCGAAATTTGGAGTCAGTGGCCTCAACTTTAAGAGCGCTACGTCATTCTGGCTCACTTCGGGCTGAATGGCTTCGTCAATAAGCAAAATATGCGTTATTGGTCAGACAGCAATCCATGAGTCATCATTGCATCCCGAAAAAATTACGGTTTGGTGCGGTTTATGGGCCGGCGGGCTCATTGGGCCGTACTTCTTCCGTGATTATCAAGACCGGCACATTACTGTGAATGCGAATCGCTACCGTTCAATGATAACCGAATATTTTTGGCCCCAATTGGGTAATACGGACTTGGAGGACATGTGGTTCTAACAGGACGGCGCCACAAGCCACTCAGAGAATGCCACAATCAATTTATTGGAAGCCAAGTTTGGTGAACGTGTTATCTCACAAAATGGCCCAGTCTATTGGCCGCCTCGGTCTTGCGATTTGACGCCGTTAGATTATTTCCTGTGGGGCTACGTCAAGTCTATGGTCTATGCCAACAAGCCAGCGGCGATTGATGAACTTCGTAAGAATATCGAAAGTGAAATTGCAGCAGTATCGGCCGATTTATGCTTGAAAACCGTCGAAAAGTGGGTTCAGCGTCTGGACTTCTGCAAGCGTGCTCGTGGTGGCCATGCAAAAGAAATCGGGTTCCATACATAATGGCATCGAATGTACTTTCACAGGAATAAAGAATTTCATTGGTGTCTAAAACCGGTTTTGTTTTATTTAAATAAACTTTTGTAGCGCTCTTATTGAAAAACCCGTTATATATACGAATGATGATCAACCGATGGTATCAATTCAGGAACAGTAGTTAGGCATCTGATGATGAACTTGTCACGGAGTTCGAAACTATTCGTGCCAGCGAGTGTGCTTAACAAAATATGTTTTTGTAAATATGGAAAGTATGGGATAAACAGTTCGTAAGAATGCAGATTTTAAATGATCATAATAATAATCCACACTAAATTATGTAAATTGTCCTCTCTTCGTTGGGTAAATCTACAAATATACAAGCAAATTTCCCTATAGCTTGACAACGTAAAATTGCCTACGTTAATTTGTTATATTCCCCAATAAATAGGTGACCCTATGTTGCCCAGTAGAGTGGCTAAGATCAGACCATGAATTTGGGTAATTTACGTTACGCCACTGGTAATTGAAAGCTTCCGCGAATTTTCTGATAGGTTTTTGGCATTAATGTTGTAGTTGATGATTATGAGGATGTTGATGACGGCGATGATGACGAAGGATGCTATTATCGTACGTAGAGTTTATAGTAGCTGGTGTTGTTCCTGCTGGTTGTTGTTTGACTATTGTTGATATCGACTGGTTGTTGATATCTATTGCCGATATTAGATTATTACTGTAGATTTTATTGTTGTTGTAGGTTTTAACCTATTGTGGTAATTATTTGGAGTGTTGTTGCTGTTTAATCCTTATTGCCATAGTTGTTCACTTATTGTTATTGAGGATTTGTTCTGGCCGTTTTTATGTTGTAATGTGTTAGTTAATTGCGGTTTTATTTACTTTTTAGTTAGTCGAAATTGATATTTTTAAAATTGTTATACTATTTTTACGTTACGTTGCGTTAATGCTGCACGTGATTGTGGTCAAATCTTGCCAACTTTCCGTTTCAACAAATGTTTATTATTTTTACAACTTTAGGTGGCTTATACCATAATGCACGAGACAAACACCTGAACCTGCTTCTAAGAACCCCTATTGTTCTCTCTATTATATTCCGTCCTGAAGCGTGCCCTTTGTTGAACTTGTGCTTAGGCGAACCAGCAGTTGGATTTCTGTATGGGGTCAAAACAAAAGGCTCAAGTCCATATCCAGAGTCAGCCAGAAGCCATGAACCACGATCTCCACTTTCATACCTGGAACTATAAAAGTATTTTTGAGCGCTAAAATTCCAAACAAACGAATCATGGCTTTTGAACCTGGTCGCGTTGCCTCCACAGCCAATATATCCCTTTTATAGTCGCAAATCTAAAATAATTTTACATTAGAACAAAATGTGCACATATAACTCATCATTTACTCACAATCATGGCATTTGTGCTGTGAAAACCCTTTCTATTGTAGAATAAATGGTCCCGAGTAACTGGTTTAATGATTTTAATGTCGGTACCGTCTATACAGCCAACAAGGCCTGGAATGCTGTACTTATCAAAAAAATTTATTGGATTTCAACATTTCTTGCGGCTCAGATGAAAGTTTTATCCAGTAGTTGCACATCACCTGCTCCAGAAGAATAACCGTATGACTAAATATTTTAGAAAATGTGGTGCGGTGCATACCAATAACAACATCATTGCCTACAGGGCGTTGAAAGCTGCCTTCAGCGAAATATCTCAGCGTTGCTGCCAACTGAATAGCTATAGGAATGGACGAGGGTCTAACATTTATCCCAATTTTATCCATTACCCATTTAAAGGCTTCTATATTTACGCCAAAGCATTCTACGAAACTAAACAATTATCTGTTAGTGGAACTTAGCAATAACTGCAGTAGCTTACTTTTTTTTCCGGCAAGTCTAATGGGTTAGAAGAGTCACGCAACTTTTGTCTTTTAATATTTTCTTCTTTGTTTATTTCGTTATTTAATATGATGAAACTGTCAAAACAAATGCCAGTTTCATAAATAACTTATAACTTACACTTGTATTTTAGAATTGTATTCCTGATGAGCAAACAATTGTTAAAACGTAAACAAATGCTCAGAGTTATTTTTTTTGAAGGAATATGGTGGAGATGAAACAAAAGTGGAAAATGAAATCGATACGTTTTCAGTCACAACTAAAATCGATCTGTTCGTTTTGGTACTTCGTTTTCATTTGAAAACGAATCGATTTGCATCACATACCTGATTGTAACTATTTAAATGTTTGTATTCTATGCAGCGTTATTATATTAACAGATTTATCTGTTTTTCACAGATTTTTTAGGTGTTAAACAGATTTCCAGTTTTTTTTCTGATAAAAACAGATTTTGTAACATGATATCGCAATGCGCTTTTTGATAATTTGTATATAACGTAAAAATTATAAAACAATCAAGAAAGGACGTGACACAGAAAAGTTTGAGTGAAACGTATCGTATCGATGGTTACTGTCTCTCGGACACAAGTATGCATTGCCAAATATAATGACAACATTCCCTTCATTCAAATGTTTCGCTGACGGGGAAGAGTGCATACAGACAGTTTGTAACAAAGAAGAACAGGAGAAGAGCGAAGGTCGTTGGTTTGATCGATGACCACCTCTACAAACTAAAATTGGACATGAGGGTTAAGATTATTCTAGGCACAGTGGGTCGCACGAGACAATTTTTGGGGGAAAAGAATGACAATCTCATAATGAGGGCTGACAAGGGGGAAAGACAGTTGCGATATCAAAGGTCGAATATAAGATGAAGATGGGAAATATTCTATGCGATATATGCACTGAGGAGAGATCCGACGTCAAGTCTACAGGAGAAAAATAACAAACTAGTGGATAAATTATTCTTGACGCGCGCACGAGGAAGAAATTAAGCACGATAACATCTACAGCCCCCAGAATCTATGGTTTGCCCAAAATTCATAAAGAGGGGAATCCTCTTTGCTCCTCCATAAATGCTCTTGGTTATGCACTTTGCAAATTTGTGGTTGAAATACTCAAAAATGTGACGAGAACCTCTGAATATAATGTTAAGGACGCAATTGATTTCAAATCCCGGCTAAAAAACTAGAAAATAAACCAAGACGGAATATTAGTATCGTTTGATGTGGTCAATATTTTTGCAAGAATACCCATAAATTTGGCATTAAGTACCATAGAGGAAAAAAAGAGTAAAATTGCGGATTACACGACTATACCACAGGGTATTTTTATGGAATTACTGTTGTTTTGTATCAAGGATACACGTTATTTCAAATATGAGGATAGATTTTATGAATAAAGGAAGGGCGTGCCTATGGGTTCTCCAGCGTTATCGATAATGGCGGACATTATAATGGAAGGATTACTTGACACGACGCGCAATACATTAACGAGTAGACCGATAATTGAAACTAAATATGAGGGCGATAAATTTGTAACCATTGGGAAATCTGAGGTGGAGGACACGATGAAGGCGCCCAATTCTTTCAATCGACAATTTATATTTACAGTTGAAGAGGAATGGGGTCAACAATTACCATACATTGATTGCATAGTTATAAGGCTCTAATTTAAAAATTGACTGGTAAATTTAAAAGTTGACTGGTGTTAAAAGCCTACATTACTCTAGGAAAAATTCAAACTTTTATGAGAGGGAGAAATACCATTTAGCTCTAAAATCTAACTTAACGCTAAATCGCCTTTTTAGTAGGACTAAATGGAGAATCGATACGGATGTTAAGCCGAAATCATGTGCTACGGAGACAAAGCCACCATATGCCAGAAGGTATATGTTGGTACTACGAAGAATAAACCGAAGACGAGAATTTTATCACATAAATCGGAACAAACGGCATATTATAAGCCTTTAAAACAAAAAACAGCACTCACAGCCCACTGTACGTTAACTGGACACAGGCCAAACTTTGACGAAGTGAAAATTCTAACTGAAGAGAAGATTTACTCACGACGCACAGTGCTTTGTCCCATAGACAAAAAAATTGTCTCAAACTATATTGAAAGTTATAATAATCGAGAGATAACAATACAAAAGAAATAAAATTGAAGGAAATAGTTTCGTTTGACTCTCCTACACTTCACCAGAGGGCGCTAAAGTCAGTGAAATTTAAGCAAAAATCAATGAATTAAAAACTAAATTGTATTGCTTTATGAAATTAATTCCCTAAAGAAGGAGCTTAAAATTTGGATTTTTATGTTATTTAGTGTGAGCAGAACTCGGAAAAAATAAATCATGTGTTGAATATGTTAACTGGAATTATTTGTAATCGCTGGAAAAAAATGTATTTTTCTAAAAATTTTCAAAAATTACAAAAGTTTGATGGAATTTAAAAAAAAACCATTAATTTTTTTTTTTTGTGTTTTTATTTAGTTAATAGTGTTTTTTAATGGTATAAGAAATAATTTATTTAACTTAAAACCAAAAAGTTTTAAAAAAGGTCTAAATTCACATTTTTAATCACCGTTGGCTTATTGCTGATTAGGGTGGAGTGGAAAGATCTGTTTTTTTTTTTTAATTTGAAAAAGTTTCACTCGGGAAGAGATGTAGTTTGAGATTCTTACGAAGGCAAAAATAAGGAAAAAAATTTTAAGGGTCGCGCCACTACATCAAAATTTTTGAAATATCGCTACTTTGGCGCTGATTTCAACAAACTCTTACCAATATTCTCGACCAATATTTGCAGCTTTGGTTTCGATTTTAATTTTAAGTCAAACTTTGAAATAGGAAAAATTTGAAATAGGAAAAAGTTGGCTTATTTTACTTTTTGCAATTTTTCTACAATAAAAAATATTTGTAAATTTTTCAATAAGCGGATCTAAGTGGCGCTGCTCCTAACATTTATTCGTATTAATAATAATATTATAATAATTAATAAGAAAACAATAAAAAATAAATACCTTAAAAATTATTTAAACCTTAAAGACCGTCAAATACCTTAAAAAAAACAGTTTTAAAGCTTCAAATGGCTGAAATTTCACCCGATGATCATCTGTGGGTTAACATAACATTTATTTATAGAACTTAACAACAGACAGCATAATGTTCTCTTTGTTGCTACTGCTAGATTTTATTTTTCTTATTCTTATGTCTAATATTCTTGCTTTGTAAAAGTCAGGTGTAGGATCATGGTGTAACATATGTTTTGCTATTCCTGTATTACATTATCATTTATAATTCGAATTAGAGATGAGAACGTGACAAAATATGCTCTTCAATCGATTTTAATTAAATTTGACGTAATAGTTCAATTTTTACAGCCAAAAATAGTTTCGGTTTGTATGGGCGGTGTGCGATGGGCGTGGTAAATTTTATCGATACTTTGAAATTTTCTTAATTATATTATATTAGGGACTTGTGCTAAATTTTATTAGCCTAGGACGTCTCCTTCTATTTTTGTCCCATCTATGTACTGGGACAAAGACCTGTGCGACGTCTCTTTCAGGAAATGCTACATATTATTGGCGTTCAGATTCAACTACAAGCACGATACAGACCGATGTTTACAAATTTAGATACATACAATTGACACATTTAGGCGGAAAAATCAAATTAGTTGACAAAAGCAACGTAATTATATGCATAAATATTATTGTGATTTCCTACACAATAATCTCTAACAGACAATATTGTACTTGAAAGAAAAATTGTGTGTTTACTGTTTTCACTAATATTTTATAAAATCTTTGTGTTTTTCTTATATTAGATCCTTGAAAATGATCAATGAAGTTGTTCGAAATATTGGAAACTAAATAAATTGTGATAAAGGGACATTTATACAGCTTATTTTTCTGTTTTCCATACCTATGACCTCAAACCGATACTAAAATTGAAAATCATAATAATAGGAAAGGTCAACTATAAATACAACTTATTTTAATATTGCGTAAAAACAGATTTTTTTCAGAAAAAAAGATTTTTTTTGCAAAAATTTACAGATTTTTTTGAAAAAAATATAACAACACTGATTCTATGTAACTATTTTAAGGTCGATCTTTGTTTTTACCATGCACTCCTTCACCGACAGTCTCTACCCGAACAACTATTTTTGTTAATTCAAAACTCGACTCCATCGACTGGCTGTACTTAATCAACATTCATTTCATTCATTTATTATGTCCCTAAAATTCATTACAATAAAGTCTCTTAAAGATAACTTAAATCTATCATTACTTATTTTCCTACATTTAATAATATTTACAGAACTATATACTTCACACTAACTTAAGTTGTAGCAACTACATACAAAACAATCGTGACGAAACAACTAAACAATCTACTGCCCACTAGAGGCTTCCCCAAAAATGGACTACGAAAAATCATCCAACTAACTACTAAAACTTAAAATACTAATATACCAAAACTACTATTTACAAATATTTACAACTATATACATATTTACAACCCTACCTACGGTAAGAGGTGCTACTACTGGTCCGTAATATACACTATGTCGTCCAGGTCAAAAGATCCTATCCTCCTATGATAGAATAGGAGCTTGTCATTAACGAAGAGGAGTCCGCCTCTATCCAAGGTTGCGAGGCCAACCGGCGGCCTATACCCTAACTCAAGAAGTCGCTCCAGGCGCTCGTCCTGGACCAAACTATTCTCGACCAGTCCATTTTCCAGAAAGGATGCCCTTTCTAGAAATTTTAGTGCACCTTTAACAAGGTACACGTCTATTCTGTCAAAGTCGACCTTCCAGTACAGCGTAGCACAGGAGGGCCTCCTAACCGAACCATCGTCGGCTATCCTCATTCGTAAGTCCAAGCAGCTCATGAGGATACGTCTTTCCCATTTCCTAAGTTTCTCCATCTGGCTGGAAGATATTCCAATCCATACAGGGAACGCATAGGCAATAATGGGTCTTATGATCTGACGGTAGATCAAAAGTTTCACCTCAGTCGAAAGACCTCCACGGCAACGTAGCGCATGGAGGTAAATGCCGAAAATTGCCTTCGTCTTGGCCAAAATGTGATCAATGTGTCGGTAAAATTCAAAGTTCGTACGGAATATGACACCTAGGTACTTAAATCCGTCCGCGATCCTGATCACGCGGCCCCCAACCCGTAGGCTGGGTACGAACGTTCTAGCGTTAGGGAACAAAAGGGTGCGTTTCCCCTTGAATATCATTCCCTCGCATTTGTCAACATTAAGCGTGAGTTTCCACCTGTCGAAATATCCCGATAAAACCTCCAGGTACTCGTTGACCCTGGAGTTGGTGGTCTCAGCCTTTGGGCCCGACATGGCCACAAGAATTTCGCCCGCATATACCAGCAAGAGCCCACCGTCGGGTGGTTGTGGTATGTCGCTACGAAGATATTATATAGCATGGGTCCCAGGAGCGAACCCTGGGGTACCCCTGCTATAACATCCCTAACGCTTGAGTATGCTTCCCCTACTCTTGTACGGAATTTGCGTCCCTTCAAGAAGCTGGCCACCATACGACAGGTGTCCTTATCGAATCCAAAATCTATCATTTTGGAAACGATTCCGGCTTGCCAGACCTAGTCGAAAGCCTTGGCAAAGTCAAGGCTTACAGCAACCGTCGCGCGTCTCCTATTCAACGCTCGCGTCACATAGTCCCCGAAGACCATGAGCGCATGTGAGGTTGAATGTCCTCGCCGAAAACTAAATTGGTTGTCCTTGAGGACCCTTTTATCCTCTGCCGTACCCCTGACGCTTGACAATATGAAGTACTCAAAGAGTTTGCCAAGGGATGATAGTAGGGATATCGGCCTGTAACTCGCACACCGCCTGGGAGCTGCCCCCGGTTTTGGGATAGGAACCGTTACCGCTTCCTTCCACGCCACCGGGAAATACCACAGGTTTAGGCAGTGATTGAATAACACTGCCAAGAAACTCCAAATAGCGGCATTAATCCGCTTTAGAACCACTTCCGGGACTCCGTCAAGTCCACAGGATCTACGGTTCCTTCTCGTCCGTAGTGCCTCGCCGACTTCAGCAGGCTTAATAAAGCCATGCTCCCGCCAGCTATCGCACTCCGTGCCCAATGTTCCGTCTGCTGTGAATATCACAGCTGGCCCATCATAAGCTAATCGCGCTGTCTCGTTGTCAATTTCGTCCGATCCATCGTTAGTCACCGGGAGAAGTCCCTGAATGTAGTCAGAAAGGTGATTAGCCTTACTTTCATTGACTACAATCAGTGCGTCATTTTCGTCCAGTAGGTCAGGCAAGGGGCGTCTAGCCCCAATTCCCGTTGCCGTCTTAACTCGACTAAATGTCTGGCTGTTGACCACAATCTTACGTAGATTGTCAGCCCTCGTTCGCTGCTCAAACTCGTATATGGATCCCTGGATGATCCTGTCGAGATTGCGTATCACGGCACACACCGTCATCGCCCTGCCAGGATCCCCAGTCCTGTCAGCTATCCTTCGAAGCCGCTTCTTTTCACGTATAAAATCCAGGATGTACGCTGGAAGACGTCGAAGTGCCCTCGGCCCTACTTAATTAACTGCTCTTGGCGTTGCTAACTTGTTTAATTTACGTCTTTCTTTCCTTTTGTCATTTTTGTCAATCAAGGTCAAATTTTCAAAATTGTAAGGATGGTCAAATATAGCATATGCCAGGTAGGTATGAGTGTTCACAAAAAGATTTTAAGAAAGCCAGTTGGAGTAATGCTATTCATGTAGTTTACTTTAAATGTAAAATTATAAAACAGAGTTTTTTGTTGTTTTTGCTCTTAAAACTGCAGCAACACAATTTCAACAACTTAGCATTCATGGCTTTTAGAGAAGAGGTAATTGTAAATATAGCGCATTACAAATTTCCTTAAAACGTGTTAAAGGGCTTCTGCAATATTTTTACAATGAATAATTAAGGCTTCGTCGATACACTTTTATGTGAAACTTCAATAATGGCATCCATTTTTTCATGATGGAAATTAACTCTTTTATATAACCCATTTATTCTCAATTCTCGAAATTGCGATGTTGCAATTTAAAATACCAAAAACGTACGTTGGCTACCTTAAAATTTAAACTTCATTTATTGCATACTTCAAATGCTTTTCTTTCCATTTATATTATCCTAGCTTTAGGATGTTATGTTCTTTAATAATTTACGGTTCAAGAACAATTACTATTAAAAAGTTATTTTCAAAATCATATGACTATTATCAAACTTTTACATGGCCGTCAAATGTTGTCATCATAGTTTGCTTAAAATATCACCCTAAATTCTTTTGTCTGAAAATGATATGTCGATAGGGCCAAAAGAGTTTCCAGAAAATTCAACGTATGATGTTTGCATTTGCCAGTATATAGTCTTTCATCTATCTCGAACCAAGTGAATCGGAAGTATAAATGTACATATTAAATAACCCTGTAAGTTATAATAAATATAATAGGTTATAATAGGTTTTGACATAATTTGTAAACAAATTTTTAAATATTTTATCGATATTTTTAAATTGAATATCGAGTTATACAGAAGTTTTTCTTTAAGCTTTTCGAGTGTTATTTGATTTCATACACGCTTAAAAAACGGCCTCTGTAACATATTCTCCCCGATATATATACCATGTATATGTTTGGAACATACAACCATGTATATGTTTGGAAAACACTTCAAACGTTTACATGTTTGCATGTCCCAAACTCAGGTGTATCTAACTGCAAACATTAGCATGTTTTCCTTCTATAAATTCAGCGGCTCCTGTGAAGTACCTACGCTATTTGCAGTCGCCCACTATGGAAACTCACACTGCTTCCTGTTGGTCCGCGATTTGATTTCCCACCCATATCTTGGAAACGCTCCCAAGTTTGCTTTCTTCTTGTCGATAACACCGTAAATATTTTTACTCGGCCTAGTAGTTATACACTTCATACACTTCTTCTTAAAATTTTTAGATTGTTCCCAAATGGTGATGATACCAAATATCTTTACGGGAGTTGTGCCAGCCTATTGGATTACCGGTCATCTTGTGTATGAGTGTTACCGTAAAGGAGCGGCAAGTCCGTAAATTTACAATAACTTAAAGTTAAACTTTACAAACTATTGAGAGATTTAATTTTATTTATAGAGATTTAATTTTAAAAAAAGTGTTAAACTCATCTCGGAAAACTTTCCCCAAAGTCGACAATTTTGTTAATAAATTTCACATTTTCTTTGATTTAGAACTATGTAAAAACTGTACGATATAGATTTCAGAAAACAAAATATAGAAAATACTGAAACAATGATACGAGTAGTAATTTTGAGAAGCTGCCCTTACCAAAAAGTTTAAGATAATTGACAATTTTTTTCAACGGATTTTTGTCTAAAATGTTTCGTATGCAGCGGTATTTTTTAAAGTATATCTTGGTCCAAAATAACCAATTTGTAAAAAAAGGTAACACACACCTTTTAGCATTATTTTTAGTTTATTTATTAAACTCTACAAAATACAAAAATTATTGTTACGGCTATGTGAAAACCTCTCCAGCATAGGAATCATACATCGGGTGTTGGACTGGAGATTTATGGGTAACGGTATCTATGTATTTTTCACATGGTTGGCATTCACGGAAAATTTTATTGTTGCTTGGGGTAGGGGGATTTTTTAATGTTTAGTGCTGCTATCCGTCGGTGGTGCAATGGGTAGTGTGCGCGGCTCTTGTACATGAGATCCTGGGTTCGAACCCTGCTCTGACCACCTTCAAATTTCTTTCGGCGGCGGTCACCTCGCATAGTGACGGCGACACTATCGAGTATATAGCCATGAAAAAGCTCTCAAAATACCGTTCGGAATCGGTGTAAAACTGTAGGTCCCAATCAGTGAGTGAAAACTGGAAAGCGCACAGCTCAGTGATTGTGAGAAGTTCTCCCCGGTCCCTTCATGGGATGTAATGGGAAACCATTTATTTATTTATTTTATCTGCGCTACCTTCTCAAGTGAGTGAAGTTATAAACGTTTATAACTAGCAAAGACAATAAAAATTATGGTTATTGTGAATGGTTGTAGAAATATTAAATGAAAAGACATCAAGAAAAACTTAATTTTCTGGAAAGTATTCCACGAAATTCGAATAAATGTACAAAAATGTATTTCTGACAAGACTGAGGACAGTGTTGGATACCAAGGCTGCCGAACTAAAAAGTACATCCCCCTCATTCGACCATCCACCACAGCTTTCGGGATATCTACACATCACTTTTGAATTGTTTTTTTAAAATAGGTACTATTTGGACTAAATTCGAAACTGAAAAAAGTAGGGACAGAGTTGGATACCAAGGCTACCCCGCAGATGTCAGGATATGCCTACTTAATTTTAATTTTTTTTTAAATAGGTACTATTTGGATTAATATATCTCCAGTCCAAAACCAAAACTGAGAAAAGTGGAGACAGGGTTGGATACCAAGGCTCCCTAGCTAAAAAAATCTGTTACCCACATTCGCCTATACCTCGTAGTTTTCGGGATATACCCACATAATTTTTGAATTATGTTTTAAAAATAGGTACTATTCGGACTAAATATAGTTACAGTCCAAAATTGAAACTGATAAAGTGGTGACAGGGTTGGATACCCAGGCTCACAAACTAAAAAATAAATTTTTAATTTTTTTTAAATATGTACTATTTGAAGTAAATATATCTTCAGTCCAAAATCGAAACTGAAAAATGTGGAGATAGGGTTGGATGCCCAGGCTCCCAAACTAAAAACTCTATCCCCGCTTTTCCCGCATCCACCGCAGTCTGCGGGATATTCCAACTTAATTTTTCAATTTTTTTTAAATAAGTACTATTTGGAATAGTACCAAAACTTAAAAAAAGTGATGATACCAAGGCTCCCGAACTAAACAATACATCCCCCTCATTCGCCATCCGTCGCAGTTTTCCAGATATGCCCGCTTAATTTTTAATTTTTTTTAAAAAATAAATACTATTTTGACTAAATATATCTCCAGTCCAAAATCGAAACTAAAAAAAGTTGGGACAGAGTTGGATACCAATGCTCCCGAACTAAAAAACATATCCATTTGGTTTGCCCAGCTCCCGCAGTTTTCGGGATATGACCACTTAATTTTAAATTTTTTTTAATATAGGTCCTATTTGAACTAATTATATTACCGGTCCAAAATTTGACCTGAAAAAGATGGGGCCTTACCTTAAGGTACTTGGGTACCTTAAGTCATGGGCTATAAATGGTACTACTTTCATTCGCCCCACCTCTGGGGTTTGCAGGCAGACGCATTCAGTCTCTCTAACATTTACAACTTGACTACAAAGTCCTAATCACCCGTCTTTTCAAGGTTTTGCTATATCTGGGTAGACCGGGTGCTCCTTAATTGGTAGGGCAAATTTTTCCGAATTTCGTTGAATACTTTCCAAGAAAATTAGGTTTTACTGGATGTCTCTTCATTTAATATTTCTACAACCATTCACAATAACCATAACGGTTCTTGTTTATAACTTCACTCACTTTACTTCTCACATATTTTTGAACATCAGATTCACTTACGTTCGAAAGTTTATTGATACGCTTGTGTTGACGGGAATTCATTCTGATGATTAAATTACTGTAATTTGCACGCGGGACAAGAATTGCGTGTGACTGTGTGCTGTTGTGGATACGATAGTATTGAGTATGCAATTGGTCATTGTAGTAGATTAGTAGCTATGCCTTGCCATATCGTTACCAATCTACCGTAATTTTAAATTCATTCATATTTAAAAATTTTATTCAGAAATACAGTGGGCGCGAAAAGTATTTTCACAATTGAAAATTGCGCTATCAAAATGATCAGAAAATTATTAAGCAAAATGAAGGATGGTGGAAAATTAGTGGAAGGCGGTAAAAATTGGAGAAATTGGTGGCAAAAAAGGGTGTTTAAAAAGATGAATAGTATATACAAAGCCATCAATAAATAAATGGTTTCCCGTTACATCCCATGAAGGGATTAGGCAGAGACTCTCACAATCCAGTGAGCTGTGGGCGTTCTAGTTTTAGTTTTACTGAATGTCGCCGTCACTAAGCGAGGTGACCGCCCTCTAAAGAAAATTTAAGGTGATCAGAGCAGGGATCGAAACCACGTTATCATGCACAAGACACTACCATTGCCAATTCTGTAACTTTTGAACCGATCAAAATATTTAAGTAATTTTTTTTTTAATGGATAGATATTTAGTTCAGCTTGACTCATTTTTCAGTACATTAAAATTGATTGAGGACTTTTTAAGGAATTCTAGGTCAAAGTTGAACTTTTGATTTTTTAAACTTTTAGAGTGAAATATGGAAAAATTTTTACACTCAAAAAAAAAAATAGTAACATCAACTGGAGACTTTGGTACTATTACAGAAAAATTCAAAATTATTTGCTGTCAAATTTGCAAATTTGTTTACACTCAAAGAATATTTACACTTAAAAAAAACGTTAATAATATTATCTAAAAATCTTGCTATTACTACAGAAAAATTTATTATTTTTGGCTGTCAAATTTGATAATTTTAAAAAAATTTTTAATCTTTAACTCATTTCCTGTTATTGATTGTAGCAAGCGTTCGGCTGTGTGATCAAGTAGAGATTGTAGTTGTACCTCTGCCGAAATTGGTGTGATTGTAATAGTGTCCTTTGATGGCAAACAGTCCATTATAGCAGCGGTTATGTGATGATATGCTGGATACATATTTGAACCTTTTTCAATCGCACGCAATCTGAGCTGAATATATTGCTGTTTTGTTAATTTCAAATCCAGAAATAATGCTAATGCCTCCTCATTTGTGAACTGTTTTGCATCGCTCGGAGTTGGTATACTTTTAAGAATCCGTTTTGTTCTCACTGGACTAGCTTTAAGAACTTTTTCAATGATATCCACTTTTGTTAATTGGTTCTGTGATCGTAATTGATGTAGGAAAGATTCTTTTATATTTGTACAACCAATTTCATCGTTAACATTTTTAAGTTTCCGCCTCTTAGATCTATCGCTGCAGTTGTTCAATGATTTGCGTGGTCTTCCAGCCTTATCTTGCTTTGCTGTTTCTGCAGCGACAGTAAGTTGGCTTTCTACCCAGTTTGCACTTTTTATATAAAACTTTTGTTTACTGTAGCTAACTTCTTTGTAGCGTTTTTTAGTGGTTTGACGAAATTAGATAATTGTTCTTGTATTTCGGTGCTACACGTATTTAAGTTTAATTTTATTTTAACGTAACTAAGAACATCTTCCTGGTTTTTGTTTCTAAAATACTCTTCGGCCAGTTCTTTATAACTGAAGCTCTCCATATTTTTCTGAATATTTTTATTTGCGTCTGTTATTGCTGAAATATATTAGAGCAATTGAGTTTGTATTCAAATGTCGCTTTCTTATAAGCCTTCTCATAAGCCATAAAACTATATTTCTAGGTAAAATAAAAAGATAAGAAAATGGCATTAGTGCATTGTTAGGTAAAATAAAAATTAATTACATCCTCTGTGTATTATTGACATTCTTACTTACAAATATATTACTGGTAATAGGACAAATAATGACTATTATAAGCTATAAAATACCTAAAGCACAAATTTAATACACCATTTTATACGAGTACTTATAGGGCTGTTTAAATTATCGTAATTTGAATTTTTTAGAGTAATTTCATTAAAATGAAAAAAGTGTTCTACCGGCGGGTCGTGGCAGGTGCAAAAGTATATATAGGTTTAAAGAGGACGCACTCACCTTCTCCGGGTGGTATACGTTTCTTGTTCCCTAGAAGTTCTATTCCACTGAAGTTTAAATTTGAGAAAAATATAGTAGTTTCATAAATATTTCGTAACACCCCTAATATTAAACTCTAGAGCTGTGACCACTTACAACAACTAAAGACTATAATCCTACCAACATTATAAAAAAGACCACAGGCCATTATCGATGATAGCTTGCGAGTAGTAACCATTTATTTTTGATAAAAATCAAAAAAAGACACCTTTTTCTGAAATTAAAAAAACAGTTGAGTTTGACAGCATGCCACGCCCATAATTAGCAATAGTTTACCCCAATTTTTTGGCTACCTTAATCTGGATATAGTAGCTACAAAAAGGCGTAAAAATTTTAAAAATCGGTGACAAAAAAAAATTAGACTTTTGGCCAATGAAATCAAAATCTCAGCCACAGTGCGGCGGACCGTAGTCGTATAAACTTTCAAATAGCGATAAAATAAAAAGATCATCGGAATAAATATGTTTATCTAAAACGAAAAAGTAAACAATTAGTGTAAATGCAATAATATTTAAGAAGAACCTAGATAGTTTTAAGGTTTTATTTACGCTTTAAATCTTTTTATATTTTTTTTGTTGTTTTCTGCGTTTCTTGTGTTAATAGAAATAACAAATTTGTTTTGATAGGGTTGAATTCAAAATGTTGAGAGAGTGTACAGTATTTTTTTTTTGTGTAGACGAATTGTTTCTGTTAATTCTCTGGCTAAACGAGCTCATTTAGGTAGGATAGTTTGTGTTTTACTGTTTTGTTGTTGTTTTGCGGACTCAAAAAGGAGTCAATACTCAAACGAAAGAACATTGATAGGTCCTAAAGTTAGGTTTTGTTTTCTGTGATAATTTTCTTTTAGTATTATTAAATACTTGTCGTGATAGATTAAGTTTTGGAAAATAGGATAAGTCACAATTGTAGAATATGTTTCGTATTAGTTAAGTTTAAGCCAGTGGTAGGCAAAACCGAACGCACGCACACAACCATATTTTGTGCTTGTGTACGGTCGCAAACGTACAGGCATAGACTGATGCTTCGAACAAAGAATAGTTCTTGTGTACATGTGAGTTGCCGATCCTGTGTGTGTGTGAAAAATACGATTATTGTCTGCCTCGCGAGGCTATGGGCTGGTTACCACTGGTTTAAAGTAATAAAATATGTGAATTAGGGTAACAAAAAATTACAAATGTCGGATTAATTCTTTGTGTTAAAAGAGCGGGCCAATATGGTGTGATAAATGTAGTGGTTGAGTGTGCTTACGGGGCCATAGTGCAAAAATAGTTTAAGGAAAAACAATATGGTCATGGTAGGGAGGACCATGTGGAGGAAATTCCAAATTTTCTCCCTCTTGAGTGTGTTGCTATTTGTGTAAGCGTTGATTTTTGTGTGAATTAGTAATTTGACAATGTGCGCTTGTCCCTGGGCTGAGGCGTGTGTTGGTACCTGAACCCTATGCCCTCAATGCCATCATGGGGCACGTAACAAATCTTTGAAATCGGTTTACACACTCGGAAACTTCAGGCCTCACGTCACCAAAGTGGGCTACTTTGACACCCCGTAGCACATTGGGAGTTTTAGCATATAAAAGATCCTCACGGCTTTACGCCTCATTTACAAATCCCTGGGGCACATTCCGAAACAATCCATAGACGACTTTGGAAGTTCTGATATTATTACTCTTTTTTGTAGTCGGTATTAATGTGCGGCGTAATGTTTTAATTTAAAGCAAGTGTCATTGACGTGCGTATTTTAATCGCATTTTCATAGGTTAAATTTAAAGTGTTTTTAAGATACTATAAATATATAATTTACAGCATAGTGATATCATTGAAAAGTGCAATGAAAAGTGATTGTATTTATTCTCACCTATGGTATTTATGTCCATAGATTACAATCCTTACAGACTTGCTTAACTAAAAGTAATACAGGGTGATTCAGGAAATTCCGGACAAATTTCTCCAGCGTATTCCTTGGCTCATTTCATGAGGAAAAGCCCACTAGGACCATGTCCGAAAATGCAAGGGTGCGAAATGGCAGCGGGTTCAATATTTTCGGATTGTCGGTCGGAGGGTAGAAGGGTAAAGTTGCTAACTTCTTGCATTACCATCGCAGAATCCATACATGTAATGAATGTCTGCTAATTCTTCGTTTGAATAAGTTGCCATTTTTACTAATTCAAAACACAACGTACTCGAAACTGTTGCTGCAGCAGAGATTAGCGTAAACTTTTACTTTTTTGTCGTTATTCACTTTTAAAAAACCGGACAAAAATCACTTGTACTTTCGCGTTCGTAGACACTTGTTGAATGACAAAATTCTATCAATGAATACCTATAAATACTACTTACTTTTTTAGGCAGTGATGAATGGACTGGAAAATGGGCTGGAAAATAAAATCTTAAACGTGTTAATTTACAAAAACAAATAAATGTGTGCTGTTATTTCGCTTCCAAAAACAAAAACAAACATTTTTGCATTTCAGTAAAATGGTCAAAATGGTCGTTTAGGTCATTTTGGAAAGGTAAGAGGTATGGCTATCTTTCAACAGAAAAAAACACAAGAATATTTTTTTCCATTTTTTTCCGAAAGCTCTGTATCTCGCCGATTTGACTTTTTTCTACTTCTTTTTTAATTAATTCTGAAAGGCCTCTTAAAGACCTTTCCAACAAGCCGACCAAAATCCGACCACTGGCTCAGAAGTTAGCAACTTTACCCTACTACCCCCCGACGCGCAATCCGAAAATTTTGAACCCGCTGCCATTTCGCACCTTTGCATTTTCGGACATGGTCCTAGTGGACTTTTCTTCATGAAATGAGCCAAGGAATACGTTGGAGAAATTTGTCCGGAACTTCCTGAATTACCCTGTATAAGTGCAAAATATTTTTCATCTATTAAGTGACTTCATGATGAAATTACTAAACCGGACATTTTATGAATCTACCTTAAAAACATTTTATGAATCTACATTATTTTTTTAATTTTTTTTTATATTTATGCTTTTGCTTGCATGTTTACTGAACAGATGTTTTTTTAACCGATATACATCGATTTATATTCAGTGAATGTTAAACAAATTGGGGTTTTGAAGTACTGGGAACAATAATTTCGATCTCAAATTTCTTGAAAACAATCGGCAAGCTAGAAAAACGGTTAGCACCGCTGGATTCAGCGTCCTGAAATTATGTTTATCCACTGGTGCCCCACTTGTTACATTTTTGAACTAGCACAGTGTAATTATTTATCAATCGACAACTATTATTTATTGGTTATTTACAAGCGTGAACCATTTTGTTGAATATTAGATAATTAACATAAGTTTGACTGGATCGTTACTGCTGGCTAATGACGTATTTACAATATACTTGCACATTTAATATACAACCAGTAGGCGTGCAGTTCAGTGCCTGCTACGGTCGTTGATTTGCGCGGTGCCCTCATCAGTTATGTATCGCATTACTAATGTCATTATGTCACATTGTCAGAGTCTGGGCATTGAATGTGACTAGGATGTGATTGTGGGAACTCCTTAACTGTTATTACCACATAGAAAATAAATTTTACATTCGTGAATACTTAATATGATTGTAACGAAATGAAGATTATGATTCTGTTTTCGACGATGACCAGTTGTTCCCGGCGATGATGCCAACGTTTTATGTCCTTGTTTTATGATTATTTCCCAACTTGCCACCACTGCAAAGTGTTGCTGCTCTGACTTAACTTGACAGGGGAATCCGATTGTGCTCATTTCGTGCGCTCCCTAGTGCTCTCATTCTTGTTTAATTTATGATTCTACAATTTCTAGTGTGTTAAGCAGACAGTCGTGGTGAATTCCAAAAATTTCTCTTATACATATAAGTACTCCAGGTTCGGTATTCAACTACACGACCACTTCCATATACATATAAGAAACACTTCAGATGATAAGCCTATTAGATTGCCCTTGGATACCATCCATGAGGGATGTGTTAACAGTCAGTTATAAAATAATATAAAACACTGGATTGAAGAGTGGCATAACCTGACCAACTGGTTGTGACCACACAATGGGTAAATATACGCAATTTTTTGGTTTTAAATAAAAAATAAATAAAAATACATGCATCCAGTTAAAATAAGACTAACAGCCTGTTTCTGAATACCAATTGAAAAACAGACGAACGAAATTCAGGCGCACGAACGAGTTTAAAAATTAATATATTACATATTAAAAGTTCATATACCGTTCGTTATCTTGTCAGAAACCTATATTGTCCTTATGTTCATTTGAAATGTTTTGAATTTGTTTTTAATATAAAATTTCTTTTTTTATATCAAAATACAATATATTTTGATTGTTGTTTACAACAATTGTATTTTTTCCCTCAAAATTTTAAAATATTATGTATGTATTTGGAATTTTGAAATGCTATTATTGTATTTTGAAATGCTACCCTACTACAGATGGGCATGTGAGAAAGTTTTAACTCACGCTCACGAAAGGAAGACGGCCACTCATGCACGAAGATTTCTTCGCTACTCACGTTCACGCACGCTCACGTGAGCAAAATTTGGTCCTGCGCACGTTCGCAAAATTACTCACAAAATTAAAATAGGCTTCTCACATGACCAATATTAAAAAATATATCGTAATCCAATGGGCGTAAAAACTAAGTTATTAAGTACGTTAATTAGGATCAAATTGAGGTATTAGACACTACTCCACTTAAATGCAAATCCCTAAGTGAAAGTTGAGATTAATTTTTAATAAATTTAGCAAATAAATTAAGCCCTTTTATACAGGGAACAACAGTTTATCAAGTTTATCTCAAAGAAGTTTGCTTCTTATTTCCATTAGTATTCTTCCAGACACACAGTGGGGCCAATGCTGCGAGAATGTGTATTGTATTCAGAATATTGTGAGGCACCCTGATGATCTTCAAACTTTTACGGCATGTAACTTCTAAACTTGTAACCATCGTTTGTGATCGAGATTCTACTACGCAGTACAAACAGAAAAAAAAACACGTGGAGTTTGAACGTTAAAAAGATAATTGAAATCAACAGATCAAAATGTAAATTTTTCCACTAGCTTTATATAGTTTTTTGGTAATAACTTTAACTTCAAACAATTGTAAGTTTAACAAATTTTTAAATTATTTTAAACCGTTCGGCAACGACAACTTCTCAAAGTTAAAAAGATTTTCAACCTGAAAAAAACGGAATTTGTTAAGAAAGTTACCATCATTCTTTCAGTTGTTTCTTAAATATTTTGTGAGAACGATAGGAAATTGTTTAGGTCTTTTTAAAGAACATGTCTTGGAAAAGGTACTAAATGTAATTTAAAATAGGTTTGGTCTTTCACCCTACAGCCAGTATTGGCAGAAAATTACCGATTTTTTAGCAAAATTTGCACTATTCGAGTTTAAGAAAAGTTTCTCTTGTTTGATTTTTAAACTTTTGTAAACCAAATTCTAGGCTGAAGTTCTGTTAACTATATTGGAAAATGTTAACTACAGTGGCCGTCGGTGGTGCAATGGTTAGTGTGCTCGGCTCTTGTACATGAGAACGTTGGTTCGATCCCTGCTCAGACCACCTTACATTTCTTTCGACGACGGTCACCTCACTTAGTGATGGCGATACTATCGAGTACTGAGCCACGAAAATGCTTCTTAAACTACAGTTCGGAACCGGAGTAAAACTTTAGGTCCTAATCAGTGAGTGTAAAAACTAGAAAGCACACATCTCACTGATTATGAGAAGCTCTCCCCAATCCCCTCATGGGATGTTATGGAACAAGATTTTTTTTTTACATTGGAAAAAATCTTGATCGTACGCATAGTCTTGGTCAGAAAAGCCCAATATTTAAAAAACTCTAATTTTCGTAAGATTTTTGTTTTGTAGTAAAAATCCCACACTTATGTCACAATTTCTGGTTTGAATTTTGAAAGTATGATTTTCGAAATTTGGTTATTGAGTTTTTGGTTTTGAATTTTGAAAGTATGATTTTTGAAATTTGAATTTTGAGATTTTGACGTTGCGATTTTGATTTTGCGAATTTAAGTTTTTGATATATATGTTCGATTTAAATTTTTGATTTTATGCGTTTTTGATTTGAAATATACTTTCATTTCGTTTTGGTTTCGAAATATTTGTTATATTTCTTTTTCAGCTAAATTTTTTTGTTTCGAATTTATTATTTTTTTTAAATTTTGGAAATTTTGTTTTGGGTATTGTGGAATACCATATGAATTTATTTTTGATTTTGGTTTTTGCCTAGTTCGGTTTAATTTTTTTACTTTGTTTTATTTTAATTTTTGATTTATGTATATTATTATATTTTGGAATACTATATTGTTGTACATATTGCCATAATCTAATTTATTTTTGAATTTCAGCTTAAGACTAGGGAATAAATTTTAATATTTAGCTTAGGGTTAAGGCAGCTTTTCAGTAAGCTTTTTCATTTTTCGGTTTAGTTTTTCGCGTGACCCATTCAGGTTACACGGGAAGCAATAGTATTTGATTTTTTTTATTTTGTCTACGGAATTCCCAGAGGGGAGAAATAAACTTTGATTTTGATTGTTATTGGGATTGTAAGACGAAGCCACAATGCCAGTAGAGCGTTCACCGCCCAGAGGAAGCGATGTAGGGACAAACCTGTCCCGGGATACAGCTTTAGGGGCAGGACATCCGCAAGCAGCACCGGTGACAAGGTCGCAAACAAGTGCAGCAAGGTCAACCGCTTCATCCGTATTATCCGCTCCTGCACCAGTAGTGGGGTCGAGTGGCAACATTAACCCAGCAGGATCAGAAGAACTTGAGGCAGACGAATAAGCCGAGTCGTGGGAATCTCCAGATTTCAGCACGCTTACCGCCTTAGGGGCACATGCAGCACGACGACGAACCGAAGATGAAAGACCAACGCGAAATGCAGAAATACCTAGACCAGACCCAGCAGAAATCGATGACGAAGCTTCGATCAGAAGAATTTTACCAGCAATACTGGCAGCGACCAGGCAGGCAGCCGCACCCTTCTTCCCAGGCTATGCCGCCTTTGACAGCCGCACCATTAGGACGTTGTCGTACACAAGCAGTGGAGTCATTGGATGGACAACCTGAGCAAAACCGACGACCAACACAAATACCCAGCAGAATTCCAAGAGCCTTATCAGTGGAGGAAGGACAAATTCGTGCAGAGGCAGAACAGCCTACGGCTTTCTCCAGAGCACCAGTTCAGAGTAGCAAGCCGAGCGAATTTGAGCCGACGCACTATGGGGCCGAATGCCAAATTTGTGGCCAAAAGTCGAAAACGCATTCAATTCAGGTAAATGTTTGTGCTTAAGGGTTTTTGGGGTCGCTGATTACGAATCTGAAGTCAAAAATTGAAAAAACAAAATGGCGGATCCAATATGGATGACTTGTTTGAAAAAAACATTTTATTTATACATACATATATGACAATGATTAGCTTAAAATTAGGTTTAAACAGAAATTAAATTAAAATTATAATGATGGATAGATACTTTAGAAATTATTCATTACATAGGCTAGTTGGTTAAGTACAACTTTAGAAATCTTCGTCAGAAGAATCACTTGATTCACAGTCAGTAGATTCAACCGGAAAAAAGCTTGAGCTTTCCTCACTCGTTGAAATACTTGGCGCAGTTAATAACTGTACTGCTTCTGGCAGCAATGATTTAAACTTTTTACAAGGTAATTTGCGCAAGCTAGAAATATATGGGTCAGATGATAATAGAAGCCGTGAAAAAAGGTCTTCCATAGTTTTTACTCGTGAACATTTTCTCGTAAAATCTGTTCTGAACTTTCTAATATACTTATTATTGGACTCTTGAGCATCTTCAGACATTTGTCCGATTGGTAATAGAGCAGAAGTTATTATTTCCTTGCCGTGAATTAAAATCTTATGCATTGAAGTTGGCATATAATACCACGGGTACAAGTGTACGAAGTCGCGAGCTGTTTGTATGGCATAATCTTGAAATGTAATTGGATTAATTTCGTGGCCACTCGAAAGTGCCTGCAGTAAAACATGAAAACGTTTGATAAGATCTTCATTCACCCCTGTGATTGAAGCAGAAGTGGTAGAGTTTTCAAAAAATTCGCCGAGCGGTATTCCCATCATTCGAGCTACCAAAAGCAGGCTTCGGTTGATCGACTATCAGCCCCAATCGTAAACGAAAGCCTTTTTGAATGTTTTCTTTTCGGGTTTGAACAGATTCTTTATCATTGGAACTTCGCGCTTGATACTTTTTGATATCAAGTTTGTACCCTACATGCAAACAGCACTCGAAGAATCGAATCCATGCATGCAAACTTGACAAACCAAACTCTAAATGATCACTGTTGATTTCCTTTTCCAGCATCGCATCAATATTGTTAAAGTCTTTTGAAGTTGCTTTACACAAATAGCAACGTTGAGAAGATGCAGTATTTGTGATTGCATTGCAAACTTTACCGTCTATCATTGTAAAAGAAAGTTTGAAAGAAACGGTTATGGGTTTTAGATTTATGTCAGTTTTGTAAGGGACGAGGTTAGTCTCTTGCTTTTTAATGAATTCCATTTCGTTAACAGTGGCTTCAGTATTTTCGTGCAAAAATTGAATCCTGATTGGTCGACAAAAACGGGGAGAAGATGGCCTTGGATTTTTCCATACAATGACTGAATTTTGTTCTTCCTGGTCGGCTGATAAAAGTTGCAATGGAACGAGTGAGGTAACGAAAATGTTTGCATCAGACTGGCTTCCATCATCATCGGTAAATTTTTGCTTGAACGTACTTTGGCCCGAAGTGCCATCACAACCCCACTTACAAATTAAAGTCAAGTTGCGAACTTCTTCGTAAGACATACTGTTAATAACATCCGCTTGAGTTAACAAGATTCTTTTGATTGTGTGATCTAGCAAAGCCTGCAGTTTCACTTCGGCACTACATTCCGTTACAGAAATATCTAATTTCGTTGGGTAACATTTAAGCTTCGCTAGATATATTTTTTTGTACGACGGAAATAAAGTGGAGCAGTTTTTTCTGCCTTCATTACGAATTTTCTGGTACTGTGATTTTGATAAATTCGTTTCGAGTATAAGCGACAAAGCAGCATCAGGAGAAAGAGGTGTTTCCGAAATCGATCCGAAAGATTCTCTATACTGATTGGCTTTAAATGGGCTTACCAGTGTCACATCTTTGACAACTTTTGCAGCATCTAATTTGCCAGATGCTCGAAGGTTCATTTGAGTCGCATAAGACAATTCTTCCGTACTTGTCCCTGCACGCAATTGTTCAGTCTTTCTTCGCTTTGTACGCTCACTAGCTTCGGAAAATTCTAAAGAAGGCCGACCTATTTTGTTGGACTTCTTTGCAACTGCTGGAGATTCTTCTAAGGGAACCAACACATTCAGCCATTCGGAAAACTTCTCTAAAAATTTGTCCTCGTGCCTCCAAACGGTTTTCCATTTATTATTTAAACTCACCAACAAAACGCGTATGCGAGATTTCACGTTGTTCGATAGCGTGAAAGGACGTTGTAATTTTTCGGACATGGTTTTTTCAATAGCCTCGTACGCAGTAGCTGCACCATAATTTAGTTTATTCTTGATTAGGAGGAAAATATCCTTCCTGGATAAACCAGGTATAGCAGGATCACCGGCAGCCGATTCTGAAATGTAGAATTAGTCATAAAAGCGAATGATGCTTCGTTAAATGAATGGAATAATTATCAAAAGTTTCTGCACATGTTTAAAATATTTAAAATTGAGGAAAATGCACCTTAGTTACAAAAACTTGCACCAATATCGGTGGCGCAAAAAAGCACAAAATA
This sequence comes from Phaonia tiefii, assembly GCA_963931995.1. Taxonomy (NCBI): domain Eukaryota; kingdom Metazoa; phylum Arthropoda; class Insecta; order Diptera; family Muscidae; genus Phaonia; species Phaonia tiefii. Next base: position 258,725,075 of record OZ008367.1, on the reverse strand, counting down.
TTTTTTTTTTTCCATTAAACAACAGATTAATCTACAACCTAGAACAAGCCCGACCATCGAACAACGGGCAGCAATATAACTTTTCTCCCTGTTTTTACAATTTTCCATTGCAATTTTACGTTAATTTTCAGACAAATCATTCCCTTGTTAATATCACATACATAATTATTATAAATTTAGGACATCATGATAATATTGTACTTACTCTTCCCTTTCGAATCCATTTTTTAGATTATTTTTAGTGTAATTTTTGTAGGTTTGGCGTCGTTTTGTTATATGTTATATATTTGTAAGACTGACAACGAAAAAAATGCAGTTGAAACAACCGATTATATGACAGCTGTTTATGCACAAATAGAGTTGCCAACAGTATATTTTTTTTTTGCATTTTTCTCCTCAATATGTTGCAAATAAACCACCATAAAAAAATTTTGGGAAAGTTAAAGTTGAAAAATTGACTTTTGGCCGCGAAAACTTAATTTGGCCCCAACGTGCGACGAGCCGCCGCCGACGGTAGTTTTTTTATACTTCAAGCCGCCGCCGATTTGATCGGCTAAAATCGGCTTAAAATATGAGCCGATTAACTCGTAGCCGCCGATTTTTTCGTTAGGTGTACTTAAAAGCGTTAATGTAACCAGTAAAGAACACCGGTAGCGAGATACTTGGTAGTTGTACTCATTATGATGATTTGTACAAGACTGTCTAACATGACGCCTAGTTCCGGCATAAAACGAGAATGACAGATATATAAAAGTAGTGACAATGGCACAAAAATCGATTGATTATTTTTTCAACAAACCTAAAGAAGGTGAAACTGACTGCCGAACAACACGAAGAATTCGGGAACGAACAAAACCTGGCGTTTTATTAGAAATTGGTAAAACAGAAAGTATATGCGAAAGAACATGCAAAAATTTTTCCATGTTACTGGGCCGGCTCCGAATGCTGGAATCATTTTTAACCTTTCATCATTGGAGGCAGAACCATTTTAAAGGGTCACTGCTTCGAAGAAAATATTCTTCTTAAAGCGTAAGTTTAAGTCATCTTTTTTATTTTTAAATGATATTTTAAAATGTTAGTACAAATGCAGTTTAACCCTACTGAGATGACGTACGTCTCTGAGACGTATAAGAAATAAGCATTTATTTATTTCTATGATTTTTAATAAGCATTTATTTATTTCTATGATTTTTAAAAATTGAGGGGTTTTCTTTAGATAGCAATTTTTATAGATAGAGCAAGATTTAATCTTATTAATTTGAAACGAATTTTATTTTAAAACATTTTGGAACCTTTACTAATTAGTCCTCAAACTAGCATATGTCTTTAAGACATATGGTTATCTTTTATTTATAAAAAAATAAGTATATCTTTTTAGGGTTAACCACATAGTTCCCGAGATATAGTCGTTCCAATTTTCAATATAATATATATATATATATCTTCGTGGTTTATTATCGGATAGGGTTGTCATTGGGAAGATTATGTAAACCCCTTTGAGCCAATGTCTAATTATTACGATTTCATTCAGCCACTGTGGGGCGGTTTCAAGTTTTGGTCCAAACATTTTGGGAGAATACTCATGGCAAAATATGAACCACGGTACAATATTTCTCATGAACCCTGGAAACACCAAAGGTACACAAGTTCAAAAAACCATATTTTGAAAAATTATTTCAATAAATTCGAGCGATGTTTTTAAAATAATTTTTCAAAATGGGTGATTTCGCCGTTCTCTAATTTTATTTGTTTTTAAATCCCATCCCAACGGCTGCAGTTTTCCCAATAGTTTTGGAATATGAAATATATCATCATTATTCTGGGGTGTAAAAAGTTCAAGAGACAAATAATACCGAAAATTCAAGCTTGAAGTCTTACCTTGAGAATATCTTATAAAACTATACACCTCAAATGGATTATATTTTGACATAATGAGCTTTTTCACACTCCATGGGCAAATCTAAAATCCGTAAAGGGACAACAAATCTGGCATATGTGGGTAAAGTGAATTGGTTCCCAAAATTTATATTGATTGACAAAAAAGTGTTATATTGTTAAAAATTTTCAGTTCATAAATCTTTTCTCACATTTTCTGATAAAGATTTTTGTTTCGAATTTTATATATTTACAAATAAAAATTAAAAAATTAAAAAGGAAACAAACAACTTTTTTTAATACTAATTTAACAAATTTACCTCAAGTTCTTATAAAACAACAAGCAAAATAAAATTAAAAGTTAAAAGAAAGCGTAAACATAAAATATCATTTGAAACAAAAAATATGGAGTTACAAAATATGTTCACTTAACTTTTTCCTGTCGTTTTGGTGTAGAACCAGTTGTCCCAATGCAAGATTTGTATACGCAGAACACTCGCGAATTTCCGAGAAGTAGCCGACAAGTACCCAGAGAGAACTTTTGGGAAACGCAGGAGTCAACACCACCGCGGCGTAGATCGTAGCGTGAAACCTTACGTAGTACGGAGGGGTTGAGAACTCGTCAAGCCTATAGCCCAAGGGGACGTCGACCCGAATTAGCGAAGTGTGGACTGAAGTTCGACGGCACTTCAAAGACGATGAATGTTCAAGATTTTCTGTATCAAACTAGGGAGTTATGCAATGACAATGAATGTTCGGAAGCAGATTTTATTAAACGCTTACACCATTTATTAGAAGGACCAGGTATGGAATTTTACTGGAACTACCGGAAGGTAACCCCTGTATTAAGCTGGAGAGTGATTCAAAAAGCCATGTTAGCCCAATTCCAACGATTTGAGAGCGATTTTCAAATTCAAGTGCAGATTTTGAGTCGAAGACAGCAACCGCACGAAACATTTCAAGAGTTTTCAACGCCGTGATGAAGCTGCGAAACCAGCAGCGTACACCGTACCTGGAATCACAGATGGTGGACATCATGAGGGGAAATTTGAAGAGTTCGTTGGCGCATTTAGTGTTCTCTGTCAAGGTAGATAATTTGAGCGATTTCAGCCGAGAAGTAAAGCGAGCTGAAGGCCTGTTGGCGATGCAACGTTAATAGCAGCCACCGAAGCCAACACCTGCACCACGAGTACATGAAGTAATGTTCGAAGAAAATGTTGATGATAATGTGACCACTGGTGGAGTAGAAGCTTTAGGAGCCGCCAACAAAGCAATCTGTTGGAACTGTCGAACACCAGGTCATATGTTCCGAGAGTGTTTGTCAACCACAAGAAAGATTTTCTGTTATAAGTGTGGAAAAGAAAACACAGTAACACCCAAGTGTCCTAATTGTAAGGGTAACCCACCAAAACGCCCATCTCAGTCTGGGGAGGTGAGGTCCACGGAGGTTTAGACCCAGTCACAACAAGTGAAGCAACAACTAACCCAGCAACGACAAATCAAACAATAACAGAACCAGCACTGGTTACCATCGCCGATAGTGATCCAGCTGATACAGCAGAAGATACCACAACACCAGGTGTACAAGTAATCAGCAAAGAACCAGAAGTAACAATGGTGATGAATAAGACCAACATCAAGGAGAAAACAGCAAATCCTATGCTAAGGCATCTTAAGCCATGGCATCAAAGGATGATAGAGTATAAAGAAGTTCGAGCCAGGATTTTCGGAGAAGCATCCGATAGGCTAAAGAGAGCCCGAGTGAGATTTGAGAAGCGACGGTTGATCCGGAGAGAGATCGCCGTGGCTACCCTATTTGAAGGTGAAGATAATCGCTTTTACGCGAAAGTTAACATAGGAGGCGTAGTAGTCGAAGGACTCGTCGATAGTGGAGCATCAGTGACTTGTCTAGGTAAGGGATGCCAGGAGCTAGTAGATCGAGCAGGACTACAAATTTATCGTTTCGGTTCGTCCATCAGAACAGCCGATGGGAGTGCTCACCGAATCCTTGGCAGGACAAGGGTGAGAATAAATTTTAGAAAACAATCCGAGGAAATTGACATTTTACTAGTTCCAACGCTGGAGCGTACGCTCTACTTGGCAGTCGATTTCATGTGGAAGCTTAGGTTGCTGACAAGTATGGAAAGCCTTACCACTCAAGGGGTAGAGCTCTGTGAAGATGCGCAAACCTCTGAGGAGGTTAAGACCCATACTCTGTCACAGCAACAAAAAGAAATCGTAGATGCCGTGGTTAAAGCGTTTCCATGTTATACAAGGAAAGCCCTCGGTAGAACTAAATTAGAGACTCATTCGATCGACACTGGGAATGCAGTACCAGTGAAAGAGCGTTATTATCCGGTATCGCCGGCAGTAGAAACACTTCTATACACAGAAGTGGATCGCATGCTTGACGTAGGAGTAATAGAGCCTAGCGAAAGTCCATGGAGCCATCCTGTGACGTTAGTACGCAAGGGAGCTAAAAATAGGCTTTGCTTGGACGCGCGCAAGCTAAAGGCTCTGACTGTCAAATATGCGTATCCACTCCCGCACATAGAGGGTTTGTTGAGCAGGTTAGGTGATACGTACTACATCTCTAGTGTGGATCTGAAAGATGCCTTCTGGCAGATTCCATTGGATAAATCCAGTCGGGAGAATACTGCGTTTACAGTACCCGGTAGACCACTTTAAGGTAATGCCTTTTGGGTTATGTAACGCTGCCCAAAGACTTTGTCGTTTGATGGATAAGGTTATATCTTCAGCTATCCGTGACCGTGTCTTTGTATACTTGGATGATCTCCTGGTGGTATCACCAGACTTTAAGACTCACATGGAGCTTTTGCAGCAAGTTGCGCAATGTCTTGAGGATGCAGGCCTAACAGTAAATACTCAGAAGTCGAGATTTTGTTTCAAGGAGCTGCGTTATTTAGGATATATTGTCGGAGGAGGACAAGTCAGACCAGATCCATCCAAAGTTGAATCTATAGTAGGGTGTAAGTATCCAAGAACCCTTAAACAGGTGAGGAGTTTCTTAGGCGCTACTGGATGGTACCAAAAATTTATCTCTGACTATGCGACAATTGCTTGCCCAATTTCGGATACTCTAAAAAAGAGTAAAAATTTTTGTTTCACAGAAGAGGCTAAGGTAGCCTTTGATAAGTTGAAGAATGCTCTGGTAACTAGCCCTGTGCTCGTCCATCCGGATTTTGAGAGGCGTTTCTACGTTCAATGCGACGCATCTGACCTAGAAGTTGGCGCAGTGTTGCTCCAGATTGATGACAGCGACGAAGAACACCCTATCGCGTATTATTCGCATAAATTGACGCCCGCGCAAAGGAACTATACAGTAACTGAGCGTGAGTGTTTAGCGGTGGTTCTGGCTATAAAAAAATTCAGACCATTCATAGAATTTATGACTTTTACGGTGATTACGGATCACAACAGTCTTAAGTGGCTAATGTCCCACCGTGATCTCAGTGGAAGACTGACTCGCTGGAGCTTACATCTAGTCTTTCGACTTTGTGATAGAACATCGCAAAGGAAAACAAAATATTGTGCCAGATACACTGTCCAGGTATGAGATGGAAGAGGTGTCGGCTGAAGTGAAAATTTCGCATGGAAGCTGTGGATACCCATGGAACTAACCCAGAAGATAGTGGAGAAGTCACATCACCCACAGAATGTAGCTCATGGCGGATTCTTGAAGACGTTGAAGAGAATCAAGCAATATTTCTTTTGGCCAAACATGAATACACAAGTGAAAAACTATGTGGATGCTTGTCAGGTTTTCCGAGAGACTAAAGCGGCTAATATTACACTAAGACCACCAATGGATCTTTGTAGATTTCCTAGGGCCATACCCGCGTTCTAAAAACGGAAATTGCTTTATCTTCATCATTTTAGACCATCTCACAAAATTTGTGATAGTGGAGGCGATGCCCAAAGCAAGCAGCAAGAGCGTAATACGTTTCATGATAAACGAGATCTGTCACAAGTTTGGAGTACCTGAGATCATCGTCTCAGATAACGGTAAACAATTCGTGAGTCGAGAGTTTACTGATTTTGTGAATAATTTTGGAATTAAGCATTGTCGAACCGCAATACATTCACCGCAGGCCAACGCTTCAGAACGAGTGAATCAATCGGTATTGGCAGCAATTCGATCTTATATTAAGGAGGACCACCGTGAGTGGGACCGACACCTTCCAGAGATCGAGTGTTCGTTGCGATCGTCAGTGCATAGCGCAATTGGAGTGCCACCGTATTTTCCAATAGGAGGCAGCCTGTATGAGATCGAAGACTTGAAAGGTAAACGATTGGGAGTGTATCACGCCAAGGATCTTAACCAGTGAGCTTTTGTGTTCGACCGAAGTGTGATGTTGGACTTGAATCCAATGTAAGATGATTTCATATGTTTTGACGAGACCAGGGCGTGGCGAGTGTGTTAATGCATATTCCTATTTGCATTGATAATTTTATTTGAGTCCGTAGTAGATGACAAAAATCTATTGATACTTACGAGGTCTTATGAGATTAAGTAGGCGTTATATTGTGGCAATATTAGGAGGATAATTTACCATAGATACCCTTTTTATTATAAGGCAATGTTTCTCCCTAGAGATAGTCGTAATACTAAGTAGACCTTTCGATATTTTCTTTGCAGCTAGTATTAAGCAAGAATTCCTGAGTAGGCAGTAGAATAAGAATGGCAGGACACGTCGAGTGCAGCATATGTTTGGCATGGTTATCCGAGGTGGATGTAGGGATCTGCGCGGGTGATTGTGGCCATGTCTATCATCAAGACTGTGTTGTAACGTGGAGAGAGCAAGGACGGAGCGATTGTCCAGTCTGCAGACGGGAAGGATATACCACCCAAGCCCTTTACCTGAGTTTTGGCCAGGGGGATGAAGCCGCAGATCTGGGGGAGCTAGAAGCGCTTCGGTCCGAGATCCGGTCTCGCGGTGAGCAGCGTGACGCCGCGCAGGCAGAGTCAACGACTCTTCGTGGTAAATTGGAAGAGCTACAAGTGCAATATGACTTCCATTCGATGATGCTGTTCAGGGAGAGAGAAGCGACTCAGGTAGAAAATATACGGTTGCGAAGAGAGAATCAGCAGCTCCGTGGCGAGGCACCATCCGAGGTGGAGGTGTTGACGAAGACTGTCGAACAGTTGAAGTCACAGCTGCGTGCACAAGCGGTCAGTCAGCAGCATGCCATGGTACAGCTGAGAGCCAGAGTGGAGGAGTTGAGTACGGAGAAGGAACGTCCAGGGAGAATGCAAGCCTGAAAGCATAACTACACCGCCTTCGGCGACAGCAGATAGTGTCGAGAAGAGAGCAGGTGCACGTAGAGACGCGGCAGCGAAACAGCGATCTCCGAAAGAAGGGACAGGGTTATGCGGATATGAAGGTGTCTATCCGATACTTCCCTTCGAGTGTGTCGGAGGATCCCCGGAGGGAGATAAGTGGTTTGTTGGCACAGATATCGCTCGCCAACGCACCAGGGGACTTTGAGATTCTGGCATGCGCACCGCTAGTGACCCGTCCAAGCGAGCATTACGTGCTAATCGAATGCAAGGCACCAGGTTTGAAGGGAGCAATTCTCAACCGTTTCTATCGTCTCCAGGAGTGTGACCAGGCAGCCGCCACCAGGGGAGTCTGTGCAGTCCTTCGGGATGGTACTGGCCTCTTAGGTGACGATTCTCTGGCGACATAACATTTAGTCCACAACCTTCCCAGATCAGTTTCCCTCCCATCCTTCAGCAAGGATGCAATCAGGATGGTGGGGTTTGTGGCGGCGCTCTAACGGCGTCAAATTACAACAACCACCTTTGTAGACACACCCCATACGGTTGTACTAATTACAACAACCACCTTTGCGGCCATACCTATATGGTTACGCTGATTACAACAACCACCCTGGGAAACGTAGGTGAGGGTATAATTGGTTTTATAATTACCTTCAATCATCAATTTTCCTTCCCATAATTTCGCAATTGCTGCAAGAAACTTAGCTTCTGAAATTAAGTTTTTTAATTTGAAATAGAAGTTTGGTATTGATATATTTACTGTTAGTGTTTACTGTTTGTACAACAATTCGAGCTACCTTTTTTTGTGGACTGCCAAATTGTGACATAATGTTGTGACATAACTATGTAGGTATTGATTATACTCGTAGCTAATTAAAAACTGTATTTCTGGTATTTCTGTTTACATTATCGGGTCATCTGTGGAACAAGCTACCAAAACTCAAAAATGTTACCTCAAAAATTTAAATAAAAAGTTTACCATCGAATTGAAAATATGGACTATTTTTGTAATAGATGAAAGCATTAAAAATATATAGGGGTTATTGGATCACATTTTGCTGTTGCATAGTGTTATTAGTCTCCCAATACAAATGATATGGTTATTAATGCAAGAATGTGATACTGGGAATAATACCTAGTTTTGGTCATGAGTAATGCCGATTGCCTTGCACTCTGGATCTTCAATAGTAATACGTTCCTCTATATCGGAAATAGAAGCTATGTATTTAGGCATATATTATATTTTGAAATCTTTGACAGATAATGATGACTCCGTCGTGTCTTTTAAGTAGTAAAAACTGTTCGGTTTTTTTTTTGCAAAAAATAGTTCCTGAATTCTTATGCCGGCCCTGTAATTGGATTACCTATATGCTGGATAGTCTCTTCTAAATACAATAAGCTGTGGACTTTGTATGAAACACTATTTCCACCAAAACAATAGGAGATTACCAAAAAAAGATTCAGCAATATTTGTGACATTTCCATATTTTTACTTTAAAAGAAACTCATAATATAAATCTTCGTGTACTTCAGCTTTTAAAACATTTACGCAAGTGTGGCCTTCCAGTTAGAACGTTCGTCTAATAGTCTCGGTTTTCGGAGAAAGTCTTTAGTACCATGACTACGCATTGCTACCTCCCATACAAACAGTAGGGTGGGCTCTGAAACTATATCACACTCTAACATCCTATTGGATTGATTAATTTTGTCCGAATTGTGCAAATCGTAATTTTCTGACTATTATCCTTATTGTACATAGTTTGAGCAGAATCGGACCAGGCTTCGCTATACCCCCGATGCAAAGTGACCAGTGTCCAATTTAATGAACCAATTTTGAGAAAATTTTTTATATTTATGCCCATGAGCCAAAGCACTGTTCGATGATTTGTGTCAACAAACTTTCAAATCTGTTCGAAATGTGTGCAAAGTTTTGAAATTTGTGCGCAAATCGTTGTCATATGAGTTGCCACATTGTAGGAGTGTTTCGAGGCGGACTGCTTGCCATAAACACGTACTTATATTTTATTAATTGAGTAATCGCACTGATTTGGTCGAGTTAATCGTTAATCGACAAATTAATTATTAAAATGATTATTATTATTCCTCTCAAAATTGGCCACAGTTGTGTTCTAGAACTCGTAAACAGGGGTAGTCTGTCGAGGTTTATATCTACATATGTATATGTACAATTCCGGGAAGTTGCGCAATTTCTACATGGTCTGTGTTTTACAGTGCCTCAACTTTTCATTACGACCTGAACTTTCATTACTATTTCCAACGCTGATATTTTCTTCATGCACTGTGCGATCTTCCTCCTGTGGTTTTAGTTCTCCATAGTATTGAACCTTTTGCAAATGTTCCTGTTTATATTCAATTCCGTCTAGGTTTTTTTCAGTGTCTGTTCCGACATTCAAAAATTTGTGCAAATATTTATCCTTCTCTTTTTTAACTAGTCTTCTGATTGTCTTTTGCGATTCATGATTACATTTCCACGTTGACTTTTTCTTTTAATATTTTCACGAGTCACTTCACTTGTTGAAGTTTAACATATGACCAGAATTTTTAATTGAGAAAAGCTAGATTTTGCGAGCAAACCGCGAAAGAAAGCCAAAAAAAATTTTAAAAAAGGCGAATTTTTCAATTAAATAGCAGTGTAGTTTTGTAACAAAAAGTAACAAGAATTCATTTTTATTTCATATTATAAGGAACAAAAGATAGTAAATGAGATCTTTAGTCATTAACAGTTAATAGCCGTGTTTTGGTTACAAGCAAGCGAATATCATTTGCTAAGTTTCAAAGAAAACGGCTATTTAGCGAAATGGCATACTATTTAAAAATATGGCAAAGGGTTGAATATGATGAAAGATATCAAAAAAGACAAATTATAAACGTAGCGAAAATGATTCGTGTGTGGTGTAACGAAAACACGCATAATATTTGGCTAGTGCTTTTCTTTAACTAAGCGCATTTATGAGAAAATTTCCAAAATTCCAAACACCATCATAAGCATCGTCTTTGTTGCATTCGTCATAACTTTCGTGTGATCCAATCATTTTAAGAAATCTTCTTGGAACTTCCTACTGAAAAAGCAGTTTTTCCATATCTAATACAAATTAAATGGTAATGTAGGTACCTATGTATATAAAATTATAGTTAGGGCCAGATATAACGTAAAGTTATCTACTTGACAATATAATGCTTATAGTCCGAAGTTGTATTCTGAAATCAAACTCATTACCTTTGTTTCAATTGAATCATTAGTCCAACAATGAAGTCTGAGTATTTGATTCTAATTTGTTGTTCATTACTGGAAGTTAATCTGCCTGACTGTTTCACTTTGTTGGCGAAAGTTTCGAATTCAAAGCCAAGATAACAATTAAATGAAATATACATATGTAGGTTTCTAAGTCTTCAGAAAAAACATCAATGTTAGCATCGTCCAGTAACTTTTTCTTAAGAAATTGAATTTCTTCGTCATTATTGATGTAATATTTATTGTAATAAGTGTCAAAGTATTAAGAGCTAAAAAATCTGAAAATCTTTGAAAAAAGCTTAAAGATAAATTCCATTTTCTCCCGCTAAGCACGTTAAAATAAATCTAAATCTAGCGGAAAAAGCTAAATTGGCAACACTGCATTTGACTGAAGTTGTTCCCATTTTTGTTTCCAAAAATGCACAAAACAAAAATGAATTGGCTACTCTTTGCATTACCTTTGGTCGGAGAACTTAATTGTGCGAGTGACCTTATTTTTTCTAAATATAGATTATTTCGTTTGGCTTTTAATGCCAGACGAAATGACGGACGCCAGCAGAAAATGTACGGAGATAATTGAAGCGTCCTTTCTTTGCATTACCTTGCGTCAGAGAAGTGGCTAGTTTGCATAGTTTTACAGTTGTATCAAGGGGCTGAATGAGATACTGAAGAAGATATATCGATTATATTCCATTCAGCAAACTAAGTTTAAATAGTGTTGGATTGATACTAATGACAGCTAAATTATGTTTTTTGTTGTTTGCATCGAACGAAAATAGGGATTCACTTTTATTTCTCTCAGTATTATGTCCAGCCAAAGAGTAAATTATGTAACCAACTCGAACTCGATAAAATGGCCTACTCCCTCGTCGTCATCAAGAGAACGTGAAGAGATGGATAGCGGCTCTTGTTTATTTCTCTATGGTTGTATCACTAAACATACAGAGAAAATTTTCCACTGGTGAGAAAACTCTAAATAATTCAATAGTTATTCAGAAGCAATTGTCTCCTCGAAACCCGGCGGGCAAATTAAAGGAAAACAAACAGTATGTATCTAAATAACATTGATTATAAAGCGGTTTCCAATTTGAGTGATATTTATAGTATGTCATAATCTGTAATAATTGGAAGAAGTTAATCTTGACAACATCTGGTTCCAACATGAATTGGCTTCGTGCCACACAGTACGTGCAACAACCGAATTATTGCGAGAAAAGTTTGGAGATTCGCTTATTTCAAGAAATTGTCACATTGAATGGCCTCCAAGAAGTTGTGATTTAACACCATTTGACTATTTCTTTTGGGGTTACTTGAAGTTCTTCAAGTTTTATAAGTCAATATTGAACGTGCTATTCATGACATACGACTTGATTTAGTGGAAAAAGTTCTCGAAAATTGGGTTCATCGAATTCGTTCCTGCAAAAGAAGACCATTTGTAAGACGTTTTATTCAGAAATTGTATCGATTGTACTTCACATTAAATAAAAAACATTTGCATTTTGTTAACATTTAGTGTGTTTTTTTTTAAAGAAATCATATCACTCAAATTGAAAAACCGTTGATATATACGAATTGTAATAAAGGGTCCGCCATCTAACGTTTTTTTTTCAACTAGTGCTTATTTCGTGAATGGTAACACTTAGCTCATGTCTGATTTGACAGATAATTAGTTTTATCCTTCCGCTGAACGAATATGGTTGTGTATACGCTTGAACAACGCTGGAAAATATTGCGACATTACTTTGAAAATTATGGTTGTTGCAGAATGTGCGAATGAATGAATGTGTTTTGCGCCCTGTTTCTGAAGATCGCATTATCAGCCGCAGAGCTGATGTCGTTTGGCCACCTCGGAGCTGCGATTTGACACCGTTGTACTATTATTTGTGGGGTGCCCTCAAAGATAAGTGGTACGCCTACAAGCCAGAGACAATTGACGCTTTAAAGGACAATATTCGTGAAGTAATTTGTGAAATACAGCTGCACACAATCGATAATGTGCTTAAAAATTGGACCGATCGTGTAGGCTACTGCATGGCCAGCCGAGGCAGCCATTTGAATAAAATTATATTCCATTATTAACTGAAAGGATAGTACTTTCAAATAAAACAAGAAATTTGAGAAAATATGTAGTAGTTTTTTTTATAGCATTTTCAAAAAAAAAGTTATTTGGCGGACCCGTTAGTATGAGTTGTTAATGTAATAAATCTGCCCATGCTGTTCGTATATACAAGGTGGCGCAAAAGTAATCCTCCTATCAGAAAATGCTATAAATTTTGCGATTGGCCCCTAATGTCAGTTCTGTTTTGACATTTGTGTAGTAAACACATGCAAAATACACGTTAATAAACAATGTTACGCTACACTGCTCCAGAACGCGGATTATTGCTGACTATTTATTTGACCAATAATCGGTCAAATAATGACTTGTCGAATGCCATTACTCATTGGCACAACGTGAATTTCCTGGCCGTCCAACGCCTACTGGTGAAACACTGCGACGTTTAGCCGCTCGCCTCGAAGAGACTGGCACAACACGAGATGCCGCCAGGCGTGGCAGACCCCGGAGAAGCCGAGGATGTCATGGAAGCGCCGTCGATGTCATGGAAGCGCCGTGAGCGCTACAGAGCAATGATCAACGAGTTCTTTTTGCCGCAACTTGATGAATTGGGATTGGAAAACATGTGGTTCCAACAGGACGGTGCAACGGCACACACTGCACGTGCCACAACCGATATGCTGAAGGATGCATTTCCCGGGCGCCTAATCTCCCGTTTTGGCGATTTGCACTGGCCAGCAAAATCGCCTGATTTGGCCGCTCCAGACTTCTTTTTGTGGGGCTTTTTGAAGTCACGGGTTTATGTCAACAAGCCTCAGACTCTTGCAGCTCTTAAAGACAATATCCGTCAAGAATGTGAGGACGTATCGCCGGAAGTTTTGGCTAAAGTGATGGAAAATGCCATAAAAAGGGCTCAAATGACAATCAACTGTGGCGGCGGCCATTTACATGACATCATATTCTCGACTTGATGTAAAAAAAACTAAAAGACCAAATAAAAATAATCCACAAGAAGAATCAAAGTGTTTCATTTTTTTTTTAAATTACAGCCAAAAAACATCGGAAGTTTACTTTTGCGCCACCTTGTATATGACTGGTAGACCACTACTGTAATATTTTCCAGAATCAGCGCTGTCGGTTTTGCCAGTGAACAAGAACACGACAAAATTAATGATTTAGTCGAACAGTGAAAGTACTCCGAAAACTATTTGCACCCGGTATCGGTAATGGCGGCATTGACAAAGTTAAGCGAACCAAAATAGAGCCTTTGCATAAGCTAGGTCACCTCCCAGTAAAATGTATACAAATTATTCAAGTCGAAAGGTGCTCAAAGCCGTACTCGATGGAAGGCAATGAATAAATAGCACGCCCAAGATTCGTCTGGTAGGACCAGGTGGATGAAACTCGACGATATGTATTATATATGTTGCGTGAGGCCATTGACTTTAATAGGTAGGAATGACCCGTAATTTTAATAATTAAACAAACAAACAAAAGGTTTTATAATATTAGAAATTCGATTTTGTACATGATACGCTCGATGGAACACAACAAGCACGATAAATATGGGAATAAAACAACATATTGGTTATCGGTAAATTATGTTCCAGTGAAGCTAAAACCCAAAAAAATCTGCATGATAAATTAAGCCAGTACCATAGCGTTTAAACATCCATATTGTATTCTACCTCGTACACATACCAATACACAAAAATTTACATGGAGCAATGTCCTTAAAAATCACATTCCGTCTGGTAATGCGTCGCGTCAGCAAACGTTTATCCTGCACACAAAGGCACGTCGTGACGAGCCCAGTCCACCCCCAACCGTTCTATCGTGTGTATTAAAGGAACCCTGTAGTCGTATCTAGTCTGCTGTTGGTCCGATCCTATTACAGATACCACCCACCATGACTAGATACAGACATTATGAATATGCAACACAAAATATCAAAGTCAAGTCTTTGTTATATTGCCTGCATACACATGTGTTGTATAAGGATAAACAAACAAAAGTGCAAAAATCCCTCTTCATTTTCACACTAATCAATGCTACTGACATGCCAACCATATCAGACAGCCATATCGCACATTATTGTGGTGAATTTTAAAAAATGTTTTGTTTCAAATATCAGTTAATTCCTCGCAGTGGAGTTGACCTGTCCGTTGCAAGTGGTGCTAAAAGTTTTTCGGGGAAACATTATTCGTTTTTTTCACAATTAAAATCTATATAGATATATCTCTTCGCAATTCCGCAGCAATGTTTGGATTGTCTAAACCTTTGGTTGTTCTTGTCCTTATCCTAAGTGTGTTGTGGCATAACATCAGACTGCAGTGTGTAGCTCACAATATCGGTAAGTAACTTTTTGTTATGCATTTTATTGTAATTAAATGTATTTGAATGAGAAAAGTTAAATTAATTGGTATAAATCTGAAAGTTGATAGCTTTATTATGAACGTTGATGACATTTCATTATCTATTTGTTCCATATAAAATAAAACCTACTTTTAGTTATTCGCTTTAAACCATAATTCAACTTGCTACTTACAATTAATTTACAAATTTTGTGTTATTGCTGCCAAATTACCATTAATGCGTGCAAGTTGTTGTTTCAAAAATTATGTGCTATTTTTTTCCATGCAAATAACAGCATAAGTCAAATATTTGAAATATTTTCAGAACTAACGAATTATTTTCTGATAATTTTTCGTTGATAATCGTGCTTACTTACTTACAGGTGCAATTATTTTTGTCATGTGCAGATATGTTGTTATATTACCGCTGGTATGATATTGTGCAAACCAAGGTTTTCGGCCACTCTTTCGGATTCCGGGGTCCATTTTTCCTATTTCTTCTGGGGCTTGAGATATCGACTGACAATTTGTGGGCCGTATCCAAGATCTTGGCGTGTCGGCCAAAAATACCATTCATTTTGAAAATTAAAAAACGTTACGCTATTGTAGTAGTCCACGTGCAACAGCTGATAAGTGAATATAAAATAAGAAGTGAATGAAACAAACTGAAATATAAAAACTTGTTAATACTATTTTATTCAGTTTCAATGATCTTATAGTTTTATAACTTGTCGAATGCCATTACTCATAAATACGACTTCTTTCATACTGGACTAGAATTTGAACTGGGTGTCAATCTAAGCAAAGTATTTTTTCGAATTCAATGGTAGCAGTAGCAATTTCAGAGGGGACTCACAAACTCTATGGTTAAATTAGCTCGTTATGCATCAGTTTCTGAGTTAATAGTCTGACGGGTTCTGAAAAGATACGCATTAAATAAATAAATTCAAACATTTCTTGGAATAGTTCGTTATAAGACTCTGTAATATCCAATCTTACAGATTTAGGTTTTGTCAATAGAAAACTCAAACTTATCACAAAGCTAACCAGCTGACTGGCATTTTTCACAATTGAACACAGGCTGTAGTGGAGGGTGACATAAGAGTGAAGTAGTAAACTGTAGAACAAAGTAGACTGGGAGCCATTGATATGCTAGCTACAGTCGGGCGGGGGGTTCGTGTCTACTTTGAACCAGAAACACTACACCCTAGGACATAAAAAAAATTATTATACACTCCCGATTCGTAAATCTAACAACATTACTTTACTTCTGAAACTACAATGACAAATGGAGCAGATTTTGACCATAAACTATTATAAATGCCCTATTATGGTCAAAGTATTGAAGAAAAGAAAAGAAACAAAAACTCAGTCGTCGGATATTTTAAGAAGATTCCTAGGTGACAATGGAATCGTTAGCCTCTTTACCCTTTCCCACCATGATCTTAATGGCTTTCTATTTATTAAGATCCCCAACACGAATCTAACCCTGTCTTTAAATCTCCACCATTAGTAACGGATTGTCTAAAGAATCATTTTTACTAAACAACGATTTATTCAATAATTCATAATACACTTATTAATCATGTATGCACTTTATATGGAGGATTCACATAGCATTAAATAATAGTAATGGATTGTAATTCAATTTGGTTTTAGATATATTAGAAGGTAACATCGAAACTTAATGTATTCTGGAGTGACCAACTGCCACCAACAAATGTTTCACTGAAACTAGAATGAACAAATTAGGACGTGGGTTAAAGTAGTTTTCAATCGGTTAAAGTATCTAAGCAAAGTTGGGTATAATTTCAGATATAGACCGCGAATTCACTCACATTTAAACGAAGTATTGAACTGTGCTTACTTAAACCAATTGAAATAAGACTTGAATTTACGTTAAAATTTTTATTATGCGAATTATTCACAGTACCGAATGTTAAGTCCCAAAATTTAGTTGGTTTTAACTCTTAAATGCCGAGTAATCAAAATAGTATTCTAACTATACATACATACATTCATGTGGATGGTATATTCGATATATAAAAAAAAAGATTAGTTAGTAATATAGTTTAACATCCTTATGAAATCATTTGCAAAATTTAGATATAATGCTATAATAATTCTTAGAATGTCACTCACCCAATTGACGTTTAAATTATATTCAGAGCTGGTCGCCGAGGCCTCGTTGATCGTTCTGGTGGTTGATGTTGCTTTTAGGGGATAAAATTATAAATTTTGCAGATGACCATTTACACGATTTACTTATCTGTATCGATATTGCTAATTTATATGTTAATGGTAATATAGGTTTGATACATAGGTTGCAGATGCTGATGAAGTTGTTTTGTTCCGCATGCGGAAGTCCCAGAGATCTTTAACTTTGTGATAGTGTCAAGAGGTTTATCGATTGTAGAAGAACTTGTCCGAATATTCGCTGTCGTAGGAATTTCTATAGGAATACTACTCTTCCAAATGAGTTTTAAAGACAACCTATACACCCAAGTGTGGGCGCAACCCCGATGCGGCGTTTGGTCCAAATGATTGTTCGTTTTCTTGGTTCGTAGAAGACAAGGCTTGGTAACTATCGCTCGCTGATTTAATTAGTGCTTGTGAAGAGTAAATTAGTCTTTGTACGTCCCCAAAACTAAAATAGATGTCTCGTTCCCGCAGTAAAATTTGGCCGGTCAATCCACGGAAACGAGGTCACTATCGAACGTGTATCGGTGTGCAATGAAAGTCCAAGTAGCCGTGCAAATTCTACAGTTCGGGTAAAATTGTAAGGTACGGGCTTAAAACAACTTTCAATATCTTATTACCTTATTCAATTCAATTTGGTGAAAATTTGGGATTGTATTGGAGCTTAGACCCAGAGAAATTTGATTTGGACAGGTATAGTCTCCTTTTATAAAGTTTAAGAGTTCAATCAAATTTTATAATCTCACATAAAAACCGAGTTAATAAAAAAATTACCTTCAAAATTTATGATTCACGATAAGATTGTACAATTCCCAAAAGAATGTTGTTACAATTAGCTCAGATTTCTGTAATAAATTCAGATTAAACTCAACTGGATTTACTGTCACTAACTTAACCAAATTTCTCTTTCGCTAATTGCCTATAATTATCTTCACGGTGGATTGGATGTGCACTCTTCAAGATTCAGAAACCAAAAGAAAGAATAAGCTTACGTTGAAAGCATCAAGACTTGCCTAGGAGCAGATTTCTCTGTTTTTACAGTTTTCGCCGCTTTGTAACTCATCATAATAGATGATCTAAAAATAGATTTCTGGTCCAGCGAAAGAATCACATTGGTCAGTTGTGATGCTGTGATACTCTCATTGATGATACCTCAAACCGGTTTCGAGAGTAACATCAATGGGCGATTAGCATACCGATGATAGTAAGACTAGTTCTATAAATAGATTTATGTCGCTTCTGTTAACAAAAAAAAAATACGATTGGGCCATGATTGGGGTTGAACCTGCGTTCAATGTAGTCGAACTCAACACCGTATCTGCTGAGCTACCGAGCAGCGCTGTGATCGTACTCATGTTTTTTTCTATCAGTTAGCCACAAGCTTGGCTTGAATGTTTCCATTACCTGAACCAGAGAGATAGATTTTTATTTGTTCTAACATTATCACAAGTGATAAGAGTTGATATCTCCGATATGATCTGAATCCATGGATAACAAAAGTTGAACACTTGAATTTTCTCAGAATTTTCAATTGAAGTTTCTATTCTACTCTACATTCACCTATCACAAATCTTGAAGAAAGGTTTATGTTTGCCCCTTCTGAATAAGTAAATACTGAATGTTTTTACAAATAAGATATGAAATTACCTTCGACACTTTTACGTTTTTCAATACGACACCTTCTTTTCAACTAGGAACTTCGATCATATGTTGTTTCCATTTTACCAGCCTTGTGTTTCATATGCCAAACATGAGTGTTTACAATTTGCCTTGTAGCCTGCAGATCTCTATATTATCTAAATTAGAATAAGATTTCCCCATTTAAATCGAATGATATTGTGGGGCGATTCTTGTGCCCCATAAAACATAAATTAAGTGAATGGCACTGTTGTAAAATAGTATATTTCTCCAAATCCAAAAATACTGTTTCTTCTCAAAAATTATATTATATCCACGTGAGAAATGTATTACCATACCTTAGAAAATTATAAAAAAAATCCAATTAGGGTTCGAATTAACGGGCGAAGTGTTAACACCTTTTTGTTCACGGTACCTGTTCGATTTCTATGAACACATTAGTAAATGTTACATTGGAAAATAAAAACCAGCGTTCAATCATATGATGACGTTACAGTTAAATAATATTAATACTTAAAATTATTTAAAGACCAGTGAAGCACATGTGTCATTATTTTCCTGCTTAATACTTATTTATTCCCACAAAAAACAAAGAGAATGCAAAGTAACATACACATTTACACACATACATTGTTGGTACATACGCTACACTATGGAAAAATTATCTGTCGCGTAAACGCGTCAGCCCAGCTGATTTGTGGTGTTTTCATCTTTTCCGTGGGTAAGCTGTCAAATTGGATTTTGTTTCTTTTTGTTTGTTAATAAAGTTCAAAGAATTTCTATTAAAATGCAATTTAATAGCATAGACTTTGTATCAAGTATGACAAGCTCATAAAATTTTTCACATTTTCTGTACATAGTGTTTGTCATTATTCAGCTAATTTTGACAGCTTAACAACGGAATTGCTAATGCGACTACCTAATAGATAATTCTACCATGCGCTACACAACTTCACTCAATTTTCGTTGCTCTCTTACTATCTCATTTTTATCTACGTATGTATAACCAGGGTCGCCAGTTTATTTTTAGGCGAAATCCCCGAATTGTTAGTTTTCATCGCCAAAAATCCCCAAAAAAAATTATAAATCCCCGGAAAAATCTCCATAGTTTTAAAGGAAGTTCTTGAAAGTTTTAAGATTTAAAATAAAAATGTATTTAGAATTCAGTTTAACAAAAGGAAAACTTAAATATTGAAAAATTTAAACATAATAAATTATTATATTGTTGTTAAATTATAAATACTATATTATTATTATTTTAATAATACATAAGTCTCGTTATTTCTTCACCACTGCTTCTATTCTTTTCAGCAGCGCCAAATATCAAAAATGTTTATTACTTGTTACAGCCTTGCCAGTAAAACATTTTGATATTTTCAAGAACTGACAAGTGCATAGAGTAAATTTTACTAGAGAGAATATTTGATTCATCTGACGTTTCCTTTCACACTCTTCGTGATGCGGTCGGTGTGATAGAGAGATGTTTGACGAAAAGTGACATCACCAGGTGGAATTACAATAACATCTTGCTTTAATTTTTCATGCCGTTTTGGTGGAAAACTGTGAAATTTAAATGTTTTAAACTTTTTATTGACTGTTATTGTTAGCATACATTTGTGTTGTATTTAACTCAATTATTTTAACACACAAAACAAAATGCCGTTGTTGTTATTTTGTTCGTTGTTTTGAACCATTGCCCCTATCTGGTATTAGTAATGCAATTCTTTTCAACATCCAACGTAAATATCACACCAGGCCAAATGTCATAAATTTCCTGAGAGATCTTTTAAGTCTAGTATAGTAATTAGTCTATGGACAAGTGTATGCATATTTTGCTGACAACATTTAGCAATAACGATTTGCAAGTGTTTACTGGCAACGCAAAAAAAAACGCTTTACACTGAACGGAAAAGCATCATCACAGAGATGAAAATGTTCATCACCCCAACAACTTTTGTCATCGAATGTGAGCTAACGTACAGTTTCATTCCCGCTACGAAAATGTAATCATCAATTGGAAAATGTTCGTCACTGCGATGAATGTATGGCTGCTGCATTCTTGCAATGAATTTATTGCATTGCTGCAATGAATTTGTTTCATTACAACCATGAAGTTGCTTCAGATAAACCAAATATCAGTAGTTTAAATTTCATGCACTCACTTCTTTTAATGTTTAATCCAGTTTTCTACAAAACAGAAATTAAATAAAATTGTTGCAGGAACGAAACTTAAGTTGTTGCAAGTTGAAAAACTGCCAAAGAAATCATGTATGAAAGTTTTCGTTGCAGCGACTACCAAATTGCCTGGTATACGCGACTTTTCATTGAAGCAACGTAAAAACATTAACAAAAAAAATTTCATCTATGCGACGATGCGTTATTCTTTCAGTGTATAGACTTACCACATTAACTTTCTTCTCTTGGTTTTTGCAATCACACATACTCAAAACTAAATATTATTTGTGCGTGTACGCTTGCTTTGATTTAGGTAGTGCCAGATCAAAACTTTCAAACAATGATACAAAAGAAGCGTTTTTAATACATCTTAAATTTTCATCCCCAAAAAATCCCCAGATCCCCACACCAAAAAAACAATCCCCTCTTTTGAAAAAAAATCCTCAATTTGGGGATAAATCCCCTAAACTGGCAACACTGCGTATAACTACGTAATTATTGTCTATGCTCTGAGAGCGCTCCGCACCCACATTTTATTTGATTTACCTTTCACCGTAATAAAAAAAGGCGTTCAATCATATGATGACGATTAATTTAAATAATATTAATAAAGGGGTTTTCAACAGAGACGCTACAAAAGTAAATCGATAGGGACAGCAAACGACGCCAAATTTTTTCCCGATCTTTTGACATATCTCTTCAGTAAGGTTTGCCATTTCAACATGGAAAGATATACGAGCCAACAACGAGTCGAAATTATAAAAATTTACTACCGAAATTTGGAGTCAGTGGGCTCAACTTTAAGAGCGCTACGTCCAATTTATGGTCGTCATAATCGTCCTACCAGATCAACAATTGAGCGTCTAGTGGAAAAATTCGAATCCACAGGCACAGTACAAAATTTTCCCGTGCCAGCGAGACAAAGAAGTGCCCGTAGTGTCGAGAATATTGCTGCCGCTGAGGCTTCAGTTCAAGAAAGCCCAAATGTGTCTCTCACACGCCGTTCTCAAGCGTTGGGCATCTCTGTGACGTCGATGTGGCGAAATGATCTTGGCCTACATTCTTACAAGATCAAATTGACGCAAGAACTGAAGCCGCTTGACCACCATAAGCGTCGTATGTTCATGAATTGGGTTGAGCAACAACTTGAAAATGATTCGGATTTTCATCGGAAAATCATCTTCAGCGATGAGGCAATAAACAAAATATGCGTTATTGGTCAGACAGCAATCCACACGCAATCCATGAGTCATCATTGCATCCCGAAAAAATTACGGTTTGGTGCGGTTTATGGGCCGACGGCGTCATTGGGCCGTACTTTTTCCGTGATGTTCAAGACCGGCACATTACTGTGAATGCGGATCGCTAACGTTCTATGATAACCTATCGACACTATCGAGTACTTAGCCATGAAGAAGCTTCTCAAAATACCACTCGGAACCGGTGTAAAACTGTAGGTCCCAATAAGTGCGTGAAAAATTACAAAGCGCACAGCTCACTGGTTGTGAGAAGCTCTCCCCAATCCCTTCATGGGATGTAATTGGAAACCTTGTTGTTGTTGTTGTTGTTAATATGTCAAAGTCAGCTGATGTAAGCACACACACAGGGAAAAGATTAGTTGGAAATCAATTCAGGCGTTGGAAATTGCATGATAAAGTCTATATTTTCATTAGAACTCATAATTGTCATACATCAGAATTATTTGTCGATGTTGTTGATAGATTAAAAATAGGTCTTACTAAATACAAGTTGCTACTACCGAACTTAGGTTGTATTAACCAATTTGAGTATTTCGAAAACCTCATTCATCTGAAATGGAAGATACAACTAATAAAAAGTACAATATTAGAATTCGTGTTCCAATATTAGTCACTGTAATCATAATTTAGTTTCTCTCGCAAAAACACTTTTTACAAAGTTATGTATATCGATTTTTCACAAGAGGCTTTGTTGTTAAAGAGAAACTACATATACATAGTTGAATGTTACACGAAGACTTTACAGAAAAACTATTATTTTAAATAGAAAGTGAAAATATTAATATTAATAAATATTTTAAATATTTATGAAAAAAACAATAAAGTGTATAGATATCAGCCAGCGAGGACTACATATTATCATAAATTGAGGTGAAGTGAGACTTTTAAACACCATCATTGAATCTGAAGCCACTATTGACGCCATCACAAACACATGCAAACAATTGTGGACACTTGGCTGAAGGAACTATTATTGTGAATGACATAAATTAACTTAAATATACATATGATACCCAGGGTAACCCATCCCCACATCCCCATTTTTGATGGAAAATATGAAAAATTTAGAAAGACTATATTTGTTTTTCGACTGGATGCTCCGTTTTCGAGATATAGAAATTTTTCAATATTTTCGATCAAAAATGGGCACGAAATACGCACCCTAGTTATAAATAATAATAATTTTGTTTATATTAAAATATAAAATACAAAATTTTAATAAAAAAAATATTTTTTTACTTTTTTTTCTATAAAATTCATAAGGGGTTAAAACATCATCAAATGGTTGTGACAGCCATCAAATTCAAGTACATACATAATTAGTTGAGCATACCAATATATTATTTGGTACAACCGAATTAGTTTTTAAATTTTTTGGTCATCCAACTAATATAATACTCACCACTACAGGATAATTTGATTGCTAGAACTAAAACTCGCCGTTAGATTATTTCCTGTGGGGCTACGTCAAGTTTATGGTCTATGCCAACAAGCCAGCGACCATTGATGAACTTCGTACGAATATCGAACGTGAAATTGCAGCAGTATCGGCCGATTTATGCTTGAAAACCGTCGAAAATTGGGTTCAGCGTCTGGACTTCTGCAAGCGTGCACGTGGTGGCCATGCAAAAGAAATTAATGGCATCGAACGTACTTTCACAGGAATAAAGAATTTCATTGGTATCTGAAACCGGTTTAGTTTTATTTAAAAAGAAAAACAGCAGACTGTCCATGCAGGCTGTGTCAGAGACAAGGCCATTAAGTTTAACGTAGAATACGCCATCCGATAAGACAGAAAACATATATAACAGCTGTCAAACAGCATTGTTATTTTGCTTACTTGGCAGCACTTTCATTTAACATAAAAATGTATGAATTAATTTTTTCATATATTTTTTATAATTATATATCCATGTTAAATTCAAATTCACATTTAACATTTTGTTTCACTTAAATACATAAGTAAATATACGAAATTTCAATATTTCATCAATCAAAACAACAGCCGAAGGTTTGTGTCCACACTGAAACAGCAGCATAGTTTGTGTTCACGCTACAAACTCAAACACTCAACCAAACACCACACATATGTTTGAGTGTATGTGTTTAAACAATTTTCATTTGAGAAATTAAAATACTAGAAATATATCAACCAATATGAAATGTATATCAAACGAAAGATAACATCTTCATTTACCTACAAAAAAATTTTTAAAAAAAGTTATCTCGCCGTTGCCTCATAATCAATGAAATAAAGATTACAACAATAACAATCTGACATGACTCCCTATACCGTAAGGTAAGACGTATTCTACGCCAAAACTTTTGTAGCGCTCTTATTGAAAACCCCGTTACTTAATACCACTTAAAAATATTTAAAGACAAGTGTCATTATTTTCTTGCTTAATACTTGTTATTTTGTACCCACAAAAAACAAAAAGAATGCAAAGCAACATCCACATGTACAGACATACATGTTATGTTCGTACATACGCGACACAAGTTCACACACTTTTCATTGCTCTCTTGCTTTCTCATTGTTATATTAGTATAATCACGTCATTATTATCTTTGCTCCGAGAGTGCTCCGCACCCACACAAGACAACTATTCGCTGCCGCTATATCAGTGTGCTTTTTTTCGCAGTTTGACAATTTGTGTTTCGCAGTCGGACAAATCTGTGTTCTGTATAGGGGTACCCACGCATATCATTTAGTGGTGTAATACCCCCGACAAGTCTGTCCAATAATAAGCCGATTTAAAATAAATACTTTTTACACATTGATTGTATGCTTTAATTATCAAAGGCACAAATTATCGCTACAGCATGTTCGGTTGTTGATACAAGACTAAATCGTTTTCTCTTTCTACCAATTCACTTGATCGCCGCTGTGTGTTTGTTGGCATGGTTGTAAGTATGTATGTATGTCCAGACACAGGTTGCCACATCCCTCCAATGTTTTTAAGCTGGACCTTGAGGCCCGGTCTACGGGACAATGTTTTCTCTCCGGGCACATTACTCGGCTGTTGACTGCCTTGGTCGGACATCTGAGGAAAATGCTGACTACCCGAAAATGAAGGCTGGAACTCTACAGAAACTGGAACAGTTTCCGTGACCCTCGCTGCTGGCACTTTCTTCAGGTGGCTAACATTCCTGCAGAAGGACTTACCGTTGCCCGACACCATCACTATGTTTCCCGCTCTTTCCGTTACAACATACCCGGTTGTGCCAAAATTCGGTATCAATTTATGGGGTAAAGTGACATTTTTCAAAATAACTTTGTCTCCTACAGCAATATTTGCCTCCTTGACCCCTCTCTTCTTGTCAGCCCGTTCCTTACCTTTCTGTTTGCTCACACAATCCCGATCTTTCGCGGCAGGTCAGTAGCTAGTGTGATCCAAGGATCAGTTGGAAACGGATGTCTGTCCATTGGTGCTGGGTTTGATGGTTGTGATACTAAAAGGCAGTCCCTGCAAGCCGTAACACAACTCTCTGCTTCGCGATCAATTAGGAGCCACCACACTTTTGATTTTAATCTGCGTTTCATGGTCGATTCTCCAGGATGACCCTCATGTGTTAGCTCAAGGACCTTCAGTCGTAGTGGTTTAGGGATAAATAGTCTTGTCCCGCGTAAAATTATATTGCCAAGTGTCGACAACTCGAAACGGAATGGGTAAAACGCGTTGGACGTAGCGAGGTTCCACGAGTCACTGGCAATGCATGTCATGGCGTCAAGAATCTCCTCGTCCTCCCCACTTTTTTCCGCAACTTCATACAAAAAAAGCGCAGTAGGCACACAGCTTGATAACACGTTAAAAATGCTTTGCTCACCCTTCCAATCAAAACAGTTGGTGTTCGTCGAAGCCTGGATAAAGAGTCAGCAATATTTTCTCTGCCAGCCCTTGTAGACCACTCTAAATCTGAAAGCCTGAAGGCGTAGGAGCCATCTTTCAATGCGGGCTGGGCTGGTGGTTTCGACGTAGGCTTAAAAATAGCCTCAAGTGGCTTATGATCAGTTACCAGGTCAAATACAAGGCCCGCCAGTTAATAGTAAAACTTCTCCACTGCCCAGACCAACGCAAGGCCTTCCCTTTCCGTCTGCGAGTACCTTTTTTCTACGTCCGATATAACATGTGCATCGTTGTTATCGTCGAATTGAACCAGTACAGCCCCCAAAGCCACGGGACTAACGTCAGCAATCAAACGAGTTTTACGTTTTGGATCGAATTAAGATACATTTGATATCTCGGCCAGCCTAAGTTTAAGACCTTCAAAAGCCTGCTTTCCTCTACACCCCATCTGAATTTATGACCTGTCTTAAGTAGACGTCTTACATCACATATGTGGCTATCCCTAGGAAACTTCGCATTTCTTCCTTGTTTCTAGGGTCTCTAAACGATGATATTACCCGTACTTTTTCGGGATCAATCTCAACGCCTTGGTCGGATAATATGTGACCAAATTTCAGCCTTTGGGTCTTCCAAACATATTTTTCGTCATTCAAGCATACATCATTATCACGGAAAATTTTAACTACTGCCTGGACCGCTTTGTCATGTTCGTCCTCGTTACTTCCGAATATTATGACGTCATCGATGTAATTCAAGGCGTTCGGGCATTCGTTGAAATATTTTAAGGGCAGAATTTACCCCAAACAGAAGTCGTTTGAATCGAAACAAGCCTCGAATGCTTATAAATGTCGTAATTTCCCTGCTATCCTCGTGGAGTTCCAATTGATGGTAAGCGTTTTTGAGGTCCAGCCGGGAAAAGTATTTGGCTCGTTTCAACTTGGTCATAAATGTGTCGAACGTCGGTAGCGGGTAATTTTCCCTTAATATTGCCTTATTCGCTCTACGCATGTCTACGCATAACCTGATATCGCCCTTTTTCTAAAATGCCATTACTAATGGCGAGATCCAGGCACTTGGACCATAGACTGGCTCGATTATGTCTTGATTCAGCGCCTCCCACAGTTTGCTAATTACCTTCTCTTCCAGAGCAACGGGAACACGCCGCATCGGCTGCCGAACAGACGACACGGCTTGAATTCGTCAATTCGATTTACGTTTAAATCAAGTCTCAAAACGTTGAGTTTTATAGCCGTTTCTCTTCCCAATAATGATTGTCTCCCATTTTGAATGACATAAAATATGGCAATCATCTCAGAATTCCTTTTAATGGCAATTGGGGCCTCAAAAATGCAAATTATATTAAGTAATTTCTCAGAAGTGTATGCACGAAACTGATTCGTCGATTTCGTGCGAATGTTAAACACCACTGCTTTCCTTCCTTGCAGTAATTGCCAATCCGCGTGACTTATCAGGTTATATCGAGATCCGAAGTCTATGATTAACGAGACTGGGTGGCCACCAATCCGACAAACCACCGTTTCATCCATCTCGCTGTCACTTATGATTTTAAAACAGTCACTACGGTAACTCTCGGGGTAAGTGTCAGGTTTCTTGTCTTCGCCAGACCGTATCTCAATGCGCCTTCGCTTCGCTTCCGAGTTTCTACCCTCCCCAAATTGTCGTTTTGTCTTACACCTACGAGTGAAATGGCCTATACGAGAACATCGATTGCATTTCTTATCTCGAGCGGGACAGTTTAAGCCGTTTTCAGCATGGTCAGTGCGGCCGCTTCTGCTACATTAGAAATTACTACAGTTTGTTCGCATTCTACGTGAATCGATTTTGCTTATAATGCCTGCATCGGATTTGGTCCACATTGATTGTGACTGCTTGCCAATTTGTTCGTCGACTTGGCATACATCTAAAATCTCGTCCAGACTGTATTCTTTTCTCAACAGTTTACGTTTAAGGTCTAATGATGCCCATACATCGATAATTTTGTCTTTTACACAAATCTCCTCTATCTCTGCCTTGGTCGTGCCGAACGAGCACTTAGCTATTTGTTGTTCCTAAAGAGATGTCGTTCAAATGTCGAATTTCGTTTTGGCATGAAATACTCGTTAAGTTTTCCATCTAAAACTGTGAACACATCGTTTTCTTTACCTCATCATACGGAATTACTGCCCCCGGTAATGAATATGCCACCGACTGCAGTTGGGGGCCACCAAGATGGAGTAATGTGTTCCGTTTTCTGAAAACGGAGCTGATCTCTACTGTATCTAAGTAGACCTGGAAGGACAGTAACCATTTTTCCCACTCGGAGCGCAGCAATGATTTCTCAATCGAATCACACAAGAATGGTTTCATTATATCTGCCATGGCTGTTTATCTGTCCGCCCCTCACCAGAAATGTAAAATTAATTATTATTACAGTCAGACATTTCTCAGATTGTTGTTTTCCTCTTCCTACATAAATGCAACTGACATTTGAATCGTTTATTTCAGAAACCACCTAAGGGCGGTTTTTCAACTTTCGGAAAACGAAATAAAAACTGTTTTGCAGCTTACCATATCAAAAACATGCTATTGGGATAATCTATGTTTTTAAATGTTGTTTTTCCTTCAAGATTTCGAGTTATAATTTTTTTAAACAATTGCACTTAGGTGGTTTCTGCAATAAATGAGTGTGTCCAAAGTGATTTTTTTAAAATTATTATTGAAATTCAGTCAAACCATTAATTTTTATCTGTTTTGGTATCAAAGGCAAGTAACAGACACACTTACGTATGAAAAAGAGTGTTTTTACTAGGCATAAATCAAAAAAAAAAACAAGTAGACTACACGCTACAGTATGTCTATATACAAAGATCTGCCCTTATTCACTTGTAAGTCACTGCAAGTCTTCTGGCAACTCCTGGTCAGTTGTTGGCCATTGGATGATAGTATCATAGAAGGCTTCATATTCAACAGTGTATTCCATCAACTTTTTTATACTTTCCTTGGTGCGAGACGTACTGCAGCCCTTTGAGCCTAGCATTCATAGTGTTCCGTTTGTATTTTTCTTCTTGCACAACTCCACGCCTACGATTGGGATTAGGTTCATCATCTGAACTATCCGACATGGCTCAAGAACTATATAATGTAATAATAAACAACGACATAACACCTAATTTTCACCGAAAATTCACGAAAACTAACCACTCAGTGTCTCTTTCACTCAATCTTTCAATCAAACAATACAGCGAGTCACAAAACATGTGATATCAGCGAGACAAAACAGCGAGTCACAAAACAAGGCCGCAGAAACAACCTAAGCGGCGGCGTTTATAAGGGGTCTGAAAAACAGATGTTGGCCGATTCTGAGACCTACCCGATATGCACACAAAATTTCATAAAAATCGGTCCAGCCGTTTCGGAGGAGTTTAACACCCAACAATCTGTGATCGCAGTCGGACAATCTGTGTGATCGCAGTCTGACAATCTGTGTGATCGCAGTCGGACAAAATGTGTTTGGATGTACATATTCACTTTGTGAATTTAGTCCCTACCCGCGCTTATAGATGTTAACACATCAAAAATTAAAAGAACTGTGGATATAATTAATTAAAACCAACATCTATAAAATACTTGTAGTATTAAAGGATTTAATGTCTCTTAATTGCTTTTCAGAAGTACACAAGTAGTGAAATGAAATATGAGATTGAGTTTATGTATGTACATATTGTTAAATATTATTACTTCGTATGCAGTGTTACTTAATTCTCCAAATCCGTTTATAAGTATAATAATATTATAAGATATACAAAATTGTTTCCTTCACTGAAAGACTCAGTTTTATATTATACAAACTACACTCTACATAAACTTATGATTATCTGGTCCACATCCACATCGATTGGGGGCACGTAGCACAAAATGGTGAAAATTAAACAAATAATTGAATATGAACTGGAATTTTATAAAAAAAATTTCGTTAATTCATTTATTTCTCACTGCAGCCATTGCAAGTTTTCCAAATATTTGGCAGCATAGTATAATTCACAACAGTGTGTATGAAAGTATATGTTTAGCCAGACCAACCACCCCGATTTTGGTGGGACTGTCAAGCTTTTTATGGATTTTCCGCGTTTTGGCGTCTCATCCAGACTTGAATCTTCTTATATATTAACAAATGATTACATGCAAACAAAAAGTAAAATTTGTATAAATATATATATATATTTATTTAGTGCCATTTTAGGTTACTATATGTATTTATGTTTAATTTTTTGTTTAAAACCAAAATATTCCACAAGCAGTTGGTCAGGTTAGGTATCTTACATCATTTAGGCTAGAATGAAGCTGGCGTATGATCCTGTTTGCGTGAGTACTAACGTTTTTTTGATTTTAACTATAAAATTCCATCTTTATTTCGAGGGAGATTTGACGGCTTTGTTCGAGCCCCGGAGATCTGAGCGAGATATGAACTCGTAAATCATTTTGATGAACTATATTTGGTATGTAGTAATGCATGAAGGAAATTAAAATACAGCATGTGAGTTCCTGGAATCTCTACATTTTGGATAAAACGAAGAACTATATTAGTTCCAAGACCACTTTGCTTATCGTAGATCCAGCATAGGGTATGCAATATTAGAGATAGTCGGCGGATGAGCAAAATCACCACAATTAATAGCTAATAGTACTAGTTGCAAAATAACAGAACGGAAAGAAATGCAACACAAATATTCTAATTAAATTCTCGCAAATACAACTTTTAATACAAATACTGCAAAATTCAATGATTTCATGAAAAACGATAAGAGCATTATTTTACTAGTTTGCACATGAGTATAATAATTTAACAACATTGCACACGCTTAAAAATAACGGGCCCAGCAACATATTGCAGGAAACATGGACATATTTGCCAGCATTGTTTTCATCAATTGAAGATCTGCTGCCTTTTTGTTACTTTGTAGTATGTCTCGCTTTTGTTTTCAGCGGTTTCGAACAAACAAAGCCACATTTGATTCATAATTGCATACATATATTATAAACTATTAATCATTGTGTTCCAAATATGTTATATTGAATGGCAAACACAACGTTTTTATGCACAAGTATACTATATTTGCGACAAGCTATAAGCACGTTATATTTGCATCCAAAAAACAAAAAAAGACAGATTTTCAGCATGTAGAATATTGGCAATAAATGGCTTTATTCATTCACGACTTTTGATGGTAAAGGGAATAGGTCGAGAAAAAAATATAGTTGCTGCTAACCCCACAGTCCCCGCAAAAAACCTGCTTACAATTCAGCAGGTTTGTAAAGGAAACCCGAAGTAGGCAGCGCTTTCCATAGGCACGAAATCATTAATGATTTTTACAAAAAATGTCACACTAAAACATTTATTCTCTTTTGAAACAAAAAGCGTTTCATTCATCGCAACATAAATACCGTGAAATAACGATGCTTGTTTAGGCGCTACTGTAAGTGCAACGAAAGTAGATTGATAAATTTGCTTTACTTACTTCGTGAATAAAAGAATTATTACAAACTTACTTAAATACAAAAATTTATTTAATTTTGAAATCATTTTTAAACTTTTGAAATAATATAAGCTAAAATTAAGAAACTAAAATATAAACGTGCACATTAATCTGATGTATCTTGCATTAGGGTGGTTACAAGGTGTATGGGGAAAATTGATTGACTCTACCATAAGTCTCAAGCCCCTAAAATGTGACAACGGACTAAAAAATGAGATTGGGAAATTTTTTACCATAACTTCAAATTTATTGGCTCTAGAAGTCTGATTCTATTTTTATTCGATAGCTAGTGTAATTCTTATCAATATTTATGTCATTAATTTTTCTTCTATGTCTTATAGTTAAGGTATTATTTAGGTTTGATTAGGTTAGAGTCCAGTGTATAGCCCCAAATATGAATTTCTATGCAATGGTGGAAAACATTAAAAAAAATCAGCGGCATCTATTTTAAATATATTTCATTTATTGCATTATGTAAAAACATATACTTTAATATCATAATTATACAAAATTAGAAATTAATTAGGTAAAGGCATAGATAAAGTAGCTTTTGGAGAGTCCGGAAAATTTTCCAGCATTCGACTACAACTTGTAAAAGGAATTGTCGTTGTTCCTCATCTTTTGTCAAAGATAGATTATAGTCTTGCATTAACTTTACTCCTCTCTCCGCTGTATCATTTACAACTCTTAAGCCATTTACTACTTTTTTGGCATTTAGATAACATTGATTTTCAACCCATACATCGGGATCAGTGTTTAAAAGCGATGTATTTATTTCAAACTTTTAAAAAAATGCAAAGTCCGTGGAGAAACAAAATAATTGACTTCCTTGTCAAACAAATTATGAACTTCTTGAAAATAAATTTTTGCTTTGACATCCCTATCATCAATATCACACGCATCGTTATCTACTGCAGATGTTAGTTTTTTAACCATTCTAGTTTTGATTGGGTTTCCCAAATTTTCATCGAAAAATTAAAACTCTTACCCGCCCCTACCGATCGAGAGGCCCACGTCCCCGTAATGTGAGGACAGCGTACACATTATAGACCGGTCAATAACGGGAGAGCAAGGATCATAAGTTCACACGTTGCAACTAACTACAGAAATTCTTCACCAGTTGGTATTACACTAACATAAATAAGTATAAAAGTACAAAGTAACAAAGACTTCATAATATATAATAATTACGAGCAAACCGAAAACCAAATTATAAATCAGACCAGATAGTAAGGATAAAGTAAATTTACATATACAGAGGAATATATAGCACTAATATAATCGGTTCAAATGACAAATTATCCTAGACTTTGTAGTTTCCCAACTACCAGTGAAATCAATAAACTGATATACATAGCTCATTAACGTCACGACATATTCTCCTAACTGGTTCAAAAAACGCATAATTCGAACGCTGAAACTCGATATCAATGACTTTATAGTACCTCGTGGGTCTCAATGGGACATTTATGAAAATCTTAGATAAAAGAAATTCAGAACATATACATCCATCAATTATCTCCAAAACTGTAATAGAGTTTATTATAAGACGTCTACTACTAAGAGTCGGTTTGGGTTTCATTGAAGGTTTCTCAGACAAAAAACGAGAAACTGTTTCTGGACCGATTCAATCAAATTGTACTGAGGGTCCCAAACAACAGATTCATATTCGAGAATAGGGCGGACTGAATCTGAAAATTTCTTTGCCCAACGTTTAATAAAGTTCAGAACGCCATAAGCCTTATTTACCATCGTAGTTATTTGGGAGTTGAAATTAATTTTTCTGTCCAAGAGAACACAAAGATCACCAAATGAATCCACCGTTTCAAGAACATTACCACCTAAAATGTATTTTGCCGAAAATAATGATGACCTAGAGAACAGCATATGCTTACATTTCGCAAAATTAAGCTCCATCAAATTGGTTTCGCACCACGTCTGGAAAGTTGACAAATCCCGCTGAAGTAAAGTATATTGACACGAATCCTTGTAAGAAAAATAGATCTTCACGTCCTCAGCGTACATTAACAATTTAGAGTGCATTATGGAGGCGGGTAAGTCGTTAATGAATGACAAGAATAAAACCGGGCCAAGATGACTGCCCTGAGGTACCCCAGATGACACAAAAATAGATCTTGAAAATGTTCGGCCAAATGATACCACCTGTTCTCGGTTCGTTAAGTAAGAACTAATCTAATTCAGCATGTTACAATTAAAACCCATTGCCCCGAGTTTATATAATAACAAATTGTGGTTAAACTTATCAAAATCCTTACTAAAATCGGTAAAAATCACATCAGTTTGATCTCCATTAATAAAGCCGTAAATAATAGAAGAGGAAAACTAAAGCAAATTAGTCACGGTGGAACGACCCTTCCGAAAGCCATGTTGACATGGATCTAAAATAGAGGAAACATGATGAGAAATTACCTCTGTGACTAACTTCTCAAAAAGTTTAGGAATGGCACTCAATTTTGCAATTCCCCTATAATTTGCAACATTTACTAAACTACCAGATTTGTGGAGAGTGGTTATATAAGAGAGTCAACGGTAAGCTGAGATAATTCGAGCAGCATTTCAACATAGAGTCACATAGAGGACAGCTTTATTCGAGGCTTTCAATCTGATCAAGTTATCTAGCAACCACGAAGAATTTACGACAGGTGCATCAAACGGAATGGTAGAGAGGACAGTGTACGGGTATGATTTGGAAACATCATAGGCTCGGGTGGAATAAATAGATGCGAAAAAGTCGGTGAAACAGTTAGCAATAGACTCCTCAACTGAATAATCAATACCGTTCATTTTAATACTACAAGGTGTGTCTGCAATTTCTTTATCAATAAGTCTATATTGAACTAACTTTTTTAATAACTGAAGATCGTGATTGGGGGCTAGGATGGGCTTGTGGGAATTAAGCCATGCTTTTACATAAATATTGACTATAAATAAACAAATATCTTCAATACCATTTTTCTCTTCATCTGTAAGCGGAAATTGATCTCTAAAAAGATACATTTTAAGACAATAAATTGACTTCGCCATCCACCTGGCGTGATGTGTAGCTCCTGGTAGTCTAAAAGTATTTTTTCCCGATTGAAAGTGTCCTAAATAAATCAGGCAACGTTGAATAAATTATTTGTAGTCATCTCAGGGCTGCAAGTTTTTTAATTCTTCAAAAAGAAAAATTTAAATATGGTGTGCATCTCTTAATTTATTTCTATTGCGTTCATCTTCTAAAACCGTTTTGTATTTTGTTTTGTCTATGTTTGACCACTCATCTCGGAATTTTCGAAATATATCCGGTTGAGGAGCAGAAGTTCTACCCCTTTTGCAATTGAAGACTTCCTTTAAAACAATTTCTGGAATATGGTGACGACATGCTAAATAAAGAAAATCTTACTGGAATAATTGATCTAGGAGAATGCAAGTTCCTCTTCGGCATCCAGTATATACAGAAGTTGTATCAAAACACATTGCTTGAAATTTATCTCTTGCTCCACACTGCTCAACTGCTGACATTACAGCATTAGCCTGATTTATCCCCGTACCATTTTTGAGAACTGGAACTGCTATTAGCTGTTCTTCATCGCCACAAGAAATTAAAATCGCTAGCCTCTCTACATTTTCTTTACTTAACACATCTGGGAGCAATTTTCCATACCAATGCACAACAGCACCCCGTAAATCGGAATTTTTGAATCTACTCCTAATGATATTCGTTCTTTACAGCCGAAATTGTTGTCTGCGTAGTCGTATGGTACTTCTACTTAGGATAAAATGTTGGGGGTTATGTACTAACGCTTCTGATGTAGCAGCTATATTCCGAAGAGAATCTTTATCAGTAATGGTGCACCGGCCTAATAATACAGATAATTTTTCAGTTATGATTTCTTCGGTACCTCGATAATATTTTCTCTTTTTTAGTTCTGGCTCTGGTTCATCTTAATTGGATCAATTGTAGTCAGCATCTTGCATCGCCTCATCTTATGATACGCTGCTTGATGAAGATTCCAGTTCTACATAGTTTTCACCCTCTGAAAGGGTAGTCAGTTTATAATATTAATATTTAATAAATTTTTTTGAAGGCATGGTCTTATATATATTTGTAATCGATTTTTTGAGTCTTGTCGTCTGAGCTGTTTGTCTTGACGCTTTTCGTTTTTCAGCAATTACATATTTCAAATCGACACCTTCCATACAGCCAGGACGATCTTTTTTTTTTTTTTGAGATGCTGATCGTCAAGCATTTTTTTGTAGTTTCCTCCACATTTCATAACTATTTCCAGCTTTGCGACACAATGCTGAATATCCTTGGTTGGTATCTTAGCTTTCTCCCAAAACAAAAGAACCTCCTTAATTGTAAGGTTTGCTGCTTCTCGTTTACTTAACTTTACTTGACGCATATTTTAAAAAGGGACAGGTAACACTTGGCAATTAGATGGCAACTTACTGCATGTGATGAGACATGTGGCCAATTAAATAAATTTATCGGTTTCCCTCGAACTCATGCCCATTGATTCTTTAGAAGTTGTTGATCGATCCATATTTTTTTTCAATTCTAAATAAAATATAAATTCACACTGCAATACAGATTAAATGGATTTATAATCGTTGTAAATATCAGCTGAGGTAATGGTGCTTATCATCCAAGCAACGGGCCCATATGTTGTAATATCAACGAAGTTTGAAATCAACCGCTGTATCCAGCCACAAATAGTGTGATCAAAACCGAAACTGAAAACCGATGATTCGGTTTTATGTGTAAAAAAACATTTTTTGCCGTAATTTGTACCGTTAAGAATGCGCATATATGTGTAATGACTTACCAATATCTCCAACTGAATCATCATTTCAAGATATACATATGGATTAATACAACACCTGGATCCAAGGTTAATACTGTCCAATCCGCTTTGAAGATCGAAGTAAGCGAAGATCGAAATACATCGCACAGACTGGAGGGTTATATCAATGAGAAACTCGCAGTTATAGTCCCATTTATGTGGAAATATGCGGAAGACGTAAGCTCGTACTGGAGATGTGATATATGTATGTGGGAAACAAATTCTAAAGTTTATGACGACTCTAGTGAAGCCGCAAGTAATAATGATGCTCTTCAATTCACCGCCTCATTCACGAATACGACTTATTGAATATTGCTTACACTTGGCTTACGACCTTAAATACGGAAGAACGAATCAAACTCGTCCTGTAAAGAGTAATACAATTCTGTACAATGTGAGAAAGGAAGAAAAAGATCGCATATTCGGAGAATTTAAGATGCTTGTTTGTACTGATTGTAATGACGGCCACACTGCAAAACACTTCTTTGACGTCCAAAAATCAACTTCCAAAATCGCTGGTCTTGATCAAAATTTTATTGGAAGCTTCAAAGTTGTATTAGCTGTTATTAATAGGAAAAACAATCATTAATGCTAAAAAATTTGACGAATGTTCTAACGATAGGCAGATAATAATATATACATTATATACATGGAAACCAGTAACACCTACAGTCCACAATACTGTTAAACAAACAGTATACTTCCATAAGGGGAACTGACGTAAGAAGCGCAAGCACAGAGATGTCAAACAATACAAATTATTTAATACCTGCTAGTGTTCAAAGATGCCTCAAAATTCATATTGAATACATCAATTACACTGTGCGACACCAAAAAAAATTTTGGGGTTCTGTCAACGGATTCTGGTAGAACGGTCTTAAAAAATATACGTGTATCGGCGTTTTGCCAGATCTGTTCGGTTTTCAGTTTCTGTTCAGAATTTTTTTAGGGGGTCAAAGTTTCCGCCCCCGGAAATTTCCAGCAACTTATCGGCAAGCAAAACTGTGTGTTCCTTACATCTGAGGTACAAAATAAGTTCACAATTTTTATACAAAAGATTCAGATAAACATTTTTGTGGAACAAATTAACCCTCGTATGACCATAAGTTTTAAATTTTTTTTTGCAAACTCGCAAAAAACTGCTCCAAAACGACGGGGAGCGTGGTCAAAATGTTCTACAAAAAAAATCTTAGCCCAAGTGCTATATAATAAGCAAAAACTAAGTGCCTTCTAAGGGTTAATAATGATTTTTGTCATTTTGCTGTTTCCATTAAAAAGAGTCCACATAATAAATAGTATGAATTTTGTAATTTTTCAGTTTTAGTTCTATTTATTTTTCGAAATATTTGGTAATTCTACACATTTATCATACAATGACCAACATAAATCTGATATTAAAGAACATAAATCCAAAAGAACGTAATCCAAAATGACATGATCATCACTGTCAAATAACAACGCACTAAAACCAGGTCCGTGCACAAAAGGGTTTGTTGGGGGGAATTTATCAACACATCCCTCGAAAATTTTTTGACATCTACGACATTAAGGGCTACGAAAAAACAAAAAAAATTGTTTTATTTTAGTGCAGAAAACACCCCCCAACAAATAAAGGCAAATAAGCGAATAAGAAATAAGCAAAAACATACAACATTAATACAAAAACATCACGTCTACATTCTTGTGATGATAATGAAATTATCGTGTTCTAAATTTCAAAAGAAAGTGAAGAGCACTAATGTCAAGGTTTGTTTATCAATTAAAATTTCAAATAATGTGAAGATCAGCGAATATCAATGTTGCTTAATTGTGAAGAACCAGATTTTTTTTATACATACTCTGTTTTTAGTAGTGCCGAAAATGTCTAATTGTTTGGAAAAATATTGCTGCTTTTGCTATATTTGCGGGAAGTTTTTGTGAAAAAACCAAAAAGTTTCATTTTTCAACAGCAATGTTGAGGATATAGTATATATAATAAATTGTTATAATTTAATCAATTGTTATAATAGCTTACTGCTATGGTCCCAGCGTTAGTTGTCATTAAAGTTTATTTTGTATTTAGTGTAGAAGTAATATTTGACAAATGTTGTAGGTAAACGAAGTTCAATGCAGTTTGGAATTCCAATGCGTTGGCGAGACGCAGGACAGCGCGAAGAGTCCGCATGCTATGTTTGCCAAAACAAAGCGGTTTTCAAATGGATTAAGTATGGGTGCAAACATTTTGCCTATAAAGCTGTGACGTCAGCATTGTTCAACGTACCTCAATCAGATGAATTTCGGGTACCTT
Organism: Phaonia tiefii; assembly: GCA_963931995.1. NCBI lineage: Eukaryota > Metazoa > Arthropoda > Insecta > Diptera > Muscidae > Phaonia > Phaonia tiefii. The sequence goes on along the minus strand of OZ008367.1, from coordinate 258,686,442 downwards.
TATTACCCAGCTCTGCGCAACATCTTGTAGGCTCTGTAACTGCCCAAACAGAAACTGCCGCAAGTGACTACGCAGAAACTGAAGCTACAACCAGCGTATCTACTCCGGTGGTAATGTCCCAAGAGGTTTTAGATGCATTAGTTAAAAACTTGAATTATCTAAAAGAAACGCGGAAATATTAGCTTCAGACTTAAATACCTGGTAACTGGTTTTCGCAAACGCCAAAATTTATTTATGCCATTGTAGGCTAGTAACTGAATTGGGCATGAAGGCTGTACTCCTTTATTTCGATAATTCTACAATGCCGGTGCCCATGCCGGTATAGTGTTGATATGAGGGAATCTTATGGTTCCATAAAATATATTTTGGATGCAGTTTATTACTAAGACCACAAATGGCATTTTTGCTGTGACCTTAAAGTAGTTTCCTTCCTCTCTGGTATGTAGTCTGGGTATGTGCAGGGGGATAGCAGGCGGAAGGGCAACCAGTACTTCAAAAAAATTTGGGAACCAAGAGCTGAAAGAAAATTTGGTGAGCACAACATTTTAAATCCAGTGCTAGTTCCTGTTGAAAAAATTCCTCTGCCGCCTCTGCACATCAAACTAGGAGTGGTAAAAAATTTCATAAAATGTTTAGTTAAAAATGGCTCATCATATAGTTTTTTGAAAACATTATTTCCAAAACTTAGCGAAGCAAAAATTAAAGAGGGTAAACTTTCTGAAATTAATTTTATAATTTAAGACTCAAAAATTGATTTTCCTAATCTTACATATGTTTTTGTTGGTCCTGACATAAAGAAAATTATGAAAATTTTTGAATTTGATCAATTGCTCTCTCCTAATGAACTTACTGCGTGGAACAGCATTAGAGATGTAATAAAAAATTTTCGGTGTAAAGATCGTTCTCATACTCTTCACATATACGTCGAAACTATGCTAAATGCATTTGAAGTTTTTTAAATTCTCATATTGGTTACTTTCAAAAACAGCTAGCAACGGATTCCGATGAACATGGTGAACGATTTCATCAGATATGTCTACCCATTGAAGAACGCTACAAAGGAAAAAACTTACGTTCTTTAATATCAGATTTATTTTGATCATCAGTGTTGGCAATTTGACGGATTTCCCGCTAAATCTAGCGGAGTTTTAATGCACATCGCGGGGGAAAATGTGTTATATCGGCTAGCGGGAGTTTTAGTGTTTTCTTCTGCTTTTGGAGGTAAAAAAATTTCAACATTTTATGTGCTACATTGTTTAACAGTTCTATATTTTGTACATTGTAGCATTCCCTGTGATGTACACAGATAAAAATTATTGTTATTTTACCCAATTTCGTTGTCTGATAGCTCAATACTGGAATTTTTTTCTTAATTTCGTAGCAAAATTATATTTGATTGAAAGTCAAGCCGTATTGACGTAATGGCCGTATTGACGTTATGGTGTAATGGTGTACTAAGTACAAAAACAAAATATGTTTCAATTTGAGAAACAAGAAATGCAAACAAAATGTGTAGACTGTTTTAGTGGTACCACCATTTCAATTCTCCTTGATTGAATTGGTTGTAAACAAACGTACATTTCATGCGTAAAACAGCGTTACATAAAGCAAATTAGTTATTTTTTCTTGATTCTCAGACAGCCGAGAACAAATATCCGATTTTCTTGAGTCTGCTTAAAATCAAGAAAATCGAAGTCAGTGCGTGTTGCAGAAAAATACAAATTTCTTCAACCGTTTGCCTAATTAAAATATGTAAATAAAAACAAACAAGGAAAAACTTAATGTAACTCTGTTTATATTAAAAAATAATAATGAAAATTACACTTTTCTATTTTTTATGAATATTAGCGTATTGTAATAACTATATTATTAATAATATTACATATAACATTACATTATTAATAATCATATAGTATCACATTATTACGTATTCGAATTTAATCATTATAGTTTACAAAAATTTACCAATCTTCATTAACAAGAATATTATTATAATTCTAAGCAGCCGCTGTAGGGTTAATTATTAATTTTCTCTTATACTTTTCGAGTTCATTAGCTAATTGCGCATACTAGTGGTGTGTTAGCGGCAAGCTAATGCAACGATAGTAAGAGGAGAACAAATGTAACTGTATCCCAGTTATTCTCACTTGTTAAACCACTTTTTGTTTGCTTTTGTTCTTTGCCTTTTTAATTTGTTCTCATGGTATGATCATTGGTTTGAATATTTAAATTTTACATTATCGTTCTATTCTATTTTGGACACCAAACGAACACCACCAATTTTGTGAAATAAACAGCGTCGTAAATTTAATAAACTAAATTTTCAAAAGCGTTTTTTTTTTCCTTAAAAACTTCGTAAACTCATAAACATTGGTGCCGAAACCCGGGAATTTCGTTTCCCTATATATTTTTTGCTTTTTCTGGTTTCGATCAAGGAAAAAAAAAATAGAATTAAATAATAAAGAAAAAGTGTATAAGGTAAAATTTGAGAATTGTAAATTAGTTTAACATATTGTGAAGTGATTTTGATTTCAATTGGAATTATTGAGAATCAAATTGTATTAAGATTAAATAATTGAAGACGTTTTATACAAATCTTCGTATATTTCTCTGGAGGAAAAATTATTTCGAAAATAATACTATAAAATTATCCATAGTTTTATTTATTTTATTTTTTTTTAATTTTTGTTCGGAATTTTACACATGCATTTATTTCAGCACACAGAAACGTGCTCCTGAAAAATTGTATACTTACCAGTGAAATTACATAAGCCTTTATAATTGTACACTTAACTAGAGTGTTAATTGAGAATATCTAATTAATCGTTCTTCATTCCTTTACTGAAGCAGAAGAAAAAATTTAATTTAATTAATTTTATTGACAAATTAATTATTTAAATTTAATTTATCTAATTACTTATAAGTAATTAGGGAATTGCTTTACAATTTAATTGAAGAGAATCTATGTACGTCTGTACTTTTTATTCGTTTGGACAAACGATATACACTTCAATTAAGAATTTCGCTATTTCTTTAATCTAGTACATCTGTACAATACCTATTTTTGCGCGCAATTGCACTTAAATACTTAAAACTGTGTACATCTGTAAAAAGAAAAGGAAAATAGAAAGTTACTTATTTTATGAATTTTAAAATTTCCATTATTGGTGCGTTTTCTTATTTCATTTATATGGATTTTTCAGTATCACAAAGTGATTAAAATTCTCTATACTGTGGAAATATTAATTTGCTTCCTTTAACGCGTTTTACCATAAACGTTAAATCTCTTTTCTTACTCCTCAATAAATTTGGTGTTTGGTACTTCTGTACACCTGACAAGTTAAACTCTATTTAATTTGTGTTATATATTTTTTCATAAATTAATTTAGATTTATTTGTAATATTTGAAATTAGGTCCAAATCATGAGTGATTTGCAATCATTAATTGCTATACAACGCGATTTGTTGTGCACATTAAGGAAACTTGATTTTAAATTCATGCAAAAAGGTGATTCCGATAAGACTCTAGGTTATATTGAAAGTCATACGTTAGAACTTGATAATTTGTTTCAACAATTTAAGTATCAACACGATGAGATTTCGCGAATCATTCGTGAAAGCTCCTTATGTGCAGACGATGTACCATATATGGCGGAAGATGTCTTCTTTGAGTTTTCTGATACATATTTCACGTTTCGAGGCAAATTACTTGACAGTGTTCCTAGAGATGACATTACGCGTTCACCTCTTTGTAGCACCTTTGTTATGACGAGTAATCGTTCAGAACGGAACACAAGTGTAGATGCGCGTTTACCGAGGATTTCCCTTCCTGAATTCTCTGGTTTATATTTAGATTGGATTCCATTTCGGGACATTTATGTATCTATGGTGCATTCCAACAATTCTCTTTCCAAAATCCAAAAATTTTACTATTTGAAGGGAACGCTTTCGGGAGAAGCAGCATCTCTCATCAAATCTATTTCAGTCACTGAGGCTAACTACGATTCGGCCTGGCGAATGTTGGAGTCAAGGTACCACAATAGACGTAAAATTGTGGATAATCTTGCAATTAAACTTTATGGTGTACCAAAATCAGATGGATCTTTTCACAGTATAAAATCTCTATTGGACATTACACAAGAATGTCTAAATTCTTTTGAAAATTTAGGTATTCGAACATCAGAGTGGGATCCATTGCTTATTCCGATACTTTGTCAAAAACTTGACCAGCAAACTCGAAGAGAATGGGAGCAATCTCTAAAATCCTCAACGGATGTGCCAAATAGGTCCGATTGGTTTTCTTTTCTCGAGAATACTTTTAGAACTTTAGAATCATTAACTGAGTCCGTTCCCATGACAATTGAATCGAACCAAAAGGATAATTTCAAGAACAGAAAACAGACTCATGTGCACAATAGTAATATTGCTAAATCGAAAACGATTTCATGTTTATTTTGTGAAAGAAATCATTACTTGTCACAATGTTATAAATTTTTAGCACTCCCTCTTAAGTCTAAAGATGATTTTTTAAATAATAGGAACATTTGTAGAAATTGTTTCTCGGTTGGCCATAAATATGACAACTGCAAATCTTTGCATAGATGTGGGACTTGTAAGCAACCCCATCACACCGTTCTGCATGTAGAAAATACTGTTGCGGTTCAAAATTTGTCTATTGATTCAATCACGCCGACTGAATCTCAGGTCGCAATTCAAAATACTCATGCATTTCATAACGTGTTGTTATACACTATTCGTCTTCTGGTCAACACTAGACACGGGCAGTACCCGCTAAGAGCCCTATTAGATCCAGCTGCTCAGGGCAGTTTAATCACTGAAACTGCAGTTCAGCTACTTCGTCTACCTAAACGGAAGTCGAAGACACAGGTATCTGGTGTAGGTAATAGAGACCAACTATCAAAAAGTACAGTCAATGTTGAGTTGTTGTCGAGGGACTTAGAACAGAGCTTGACATGCACAGCTCTTGTTCTACCTAAAATTTCGTCATATAGACCAAGTTCTAGTGCAGCACGCTTGCATTTACCGAAATTAGAGCATGGTATTTTAGCTGACCCATTTTATTACAATAACGACCCTATTGATATACTTCTTGGCTCGGATATATGCGCCAGAATTAAAATACCCGCAGAATCTTTTTTGCACGACAATTTGTTCTTCCAAAACACCATCTTTGGATGGGTTTTTTCTGGATCCTCTAATTCAGCTGGTGTGAATACTATTCATTTTCATAATGTTAACTTCGAAAATATTTTGCGTTCCTTTTGGGAACAAGAAGAAGTCATTGTGAAGCGTGACCTAACTAATGAGGAACTGGCTTGCGAAAACTTTTTTAGAACCACCAGTATGCGTTCGCCATCTGGACGTTATATAGTGAATTTGCCATTTAAATCACTTTTAATAGATAATACCTTTCCAAACCTTCACAATAATATGATTGGGGCTTTAAAAAGGTTAAAAAGTTTGGAAAACTCGTTTTTAAATCGTCCGTCTTTTTCGGATACATATAAAGATTTTATGCATGAATATGAGTCGTTAGGCCATATGACCAGGATTGGTACATATCCGGCAGATGTTCAGAAAAATTCATATTTCTTGCCACATCATGGCGTTCTGAAGGAAGATAGTACAACTACCAAATTAAGGGTTGTTTTTGACGGTAGTAGTCATATAGACGGACAAAATTCTCTAAATGAAGAGCTTTCTCCTGGCCCCGCGTTGCAGAATGATCTGCCCCAAATTATTACAAGATGGCGTACTCACAAAATAGCTTTCAGTGCTGACATTGAAAAAATGTTCAGACAGATTGAAGTCGTTTCACATCATCGCCCGTTTCAACAAATTCTTTGGCGATTTAGAAATTCTGACGAAATCTCTATCTACCAGTTAAATACCGTGACTTATGGTACAACTTCTGCACCATATTTATCCATACGTGTCCTCCGACAATTGGCCGAAGATTACAAAGGAGAATTCCCCAATGAGTCTAAAATTTTGATTTCCGATTCATATGTCGACGACATTATTTCCGGCACTGAAACAATTGAGGGAGCAATTAGTGTACAGAAAAATCTATGTATGCTTTTGGAAAAAGGTGGGTGTAATCTGCGAAAGTGGATCTCGAATTCACCTGAATTACTTGATCAAATTCCCGAGGAGTTTAGAGAAAAATCTTTGACCTTAAACTTTGAAGGTGACAGTATTGCGAAAACACTTGGCATCCAGTGGAATACCACTGATGACACATTTTCGTATAAGATAAATATAGATGAATCTCGACCTGTTTCTAAAAGGACTATTTTGTCTGATACGGCACGTATATATGACCCTTTGGGTTGGCTAACTCCGTGTACCGTTATTGCCAAATCCCTTTTTAAACAGTTATGGGAACATGACATAGATTGGGATAGTCAAATTCCTGCTGAAATAAACGAAAAATGGTTGGAATATAGATCCACACTTTCTAAATTTTCGTATATTAAAATACCAAGATGGATTAATTTTACTAATAATATTCGGCTAGAGTTACATTGCTTTTGCGATGCCTCTACTGTAGCATATGCTGCAGCGGTTTACTCTAGAGTTATTACCTCTGATGAGATTTGTGTCAATTTATTACAGGCCAAATCTAAAATTTCACCAAGGAAAACTGTCTCAATACCGCGACTTGAGCTCTGTGCTGCTACATTATTAATAAAATTGGCTAAAAAAGTCCAAGATTCTTTTGAAAATGTGAATACTGAAAATATATTTTATTGGAGTGATAGCTCCACAGTTTTGAGTTGGATCCGCAAACCACCTTCAAGGTGGACTGTTTATGTCGCCAATAGAGTTGCTGAAATTCAGCGATATAGCAACCCACTTCAATGGAAATATGTACCTTCTTCATTAAATCCCGCTGATTGTGCTTCTAGGGGTATTTTCCCTCATCAGCTTATAGCGTGCGATATATGGTGGAATGGACCAGCTTTTTTATACGAGTCACAATCTTTATGGCCAAAATCACTTGTGAATTTGGAAACCTCTGAGGAAAGATCCAAAAAATGTTCTTCTGCAGACTCTTCCTCGAAAGCAAAAATATCTATAAATATCTTATCTGGAACTTTAGAACCCAACGATTCGTTTAAAATGGAAAAAGATTCAAAGTACCCACATTTTTTGTTAAAATTTTCAAAATTATCAATGCTTTTAAGGGCAATATCGATTTGCTATAGATTTTTCCATAATGTTAAAAACCTCCGTAATGGTCAAAATTTGAAAGAAACTGGTCCTCTTAAGATAACCGCTTTAAATCAAACTCTTATAAACTTAATAAAACTAACCCAGTCCATTGATTTTTTCGATGATATGAAAATGCTTAAACGCAATGGTGAAGCCAAACAAATTTCATTGCAAAAACTTATGCCCTTCTTAGACGACGATGGTATTATCAGGGTTGGTGGTCGTCTACAAAATTCAATTTTGCCATTTAATGTTAAACATCCCATGCTATTGTCCAATAAGAATCCTCTAGCAAAACTTATAATTCAGGATTCGCATGAAAAAACCTTACATGGGGGTGTTACGTTAACCATGTCGTATGTTAACAGAAAGTATTGGATAATTTCTGGAAATCAATTGGCCAAAAGTGTTATCAATAATTGCATGAGATGTTTCACTTATTCTGCTAAAGCAGCCGCCCAGATAATGGGAAATTTGCCGTCCGTGCGATTAAACGTGTCGAGGCCATTTAAACACAGCGGTGTCGATTACGCTGGTCCTATAAATATAAAGAATTCTACTTTAAGGTCAGCTGTTGTTTCAAAGGGATATATCAGCCTTTTTGTATGTATGGTTACAAAAGCCATACATTTAGAGGTTGTCTCAGATTTGACTACTAGTTCGTTTTTAGCTGCTTTTCGGAGGTTCATTTCTCGCAGAGGTGCGTGCACAGACATTTATTCCGATTGTGGAACAAATTTTGTCGGCGCCTCGAAAGAACTTCAGGTTATTCTCAATAAAAATAAAAAATCTTTACCTCAAGATTTAGTTCAGACGTTAACTTCAATCGGTACTGAATGGCATTTTATCCCTCCCGGCTCACCAAATTTCGGTGGTTTGTGGGAGGCAGGAGTAAAATCTGTGAAGTACCACTTAAAGAGAATAATGCACGACAGAATTTTAAGTTTTGAGGAATTAGCCACTTTACTCTGTCAAATCGAGAGTGTTTTAAATTCTAATATCTAAAATATGTTTTTTACCAACAGATTCTACCGAAGATACTACAACTACAAAGTACAACGTTAAAGATCTGGATGAAGGGATGGAACCTAATTAAACCGCTGTGAGTCGGAGCATAGCGTAGTCAGTTGACTAAACTAAATCACTCCCAACGATAGGCCATCCTTTCCACCAACAAGAACCATCGTGCTTCGGGGGGAGCATGTTGCAGAAAAATACAAATTTCTTCAACCGTTTGCCTAATTAAAATATGTAAATAAAAACAAACAAGGAAAAACTTAATGTAACTCTGTTTATATTAAAAAATAATAATGAAAATTACACTTTTCTATTTTTTATGAATATTAGCGTATTGTAATAACTATATTATTAATAATATTACATATAACATTACATTATTAATAATCATATAGTATCACATTATTACGTATTCGAATTTAATCATTATAGTTTACAAAAATTTACCAATCTTCATTAACAAGAATATTATTATAATTCTAAGCAGCCGCTGTAGGGTTAATTATTAATTTTCTCTTATACTTTTCGAGTTCATTAGCTAATTGCGCATACTAGTGGTGTGTTAGCGGCAAGCTAATGCAACGATAGTAAGAGGAGAACAAATGTAACTGTATCCCAGTTATTCTCACTTGTTAAACCACTTTTTGTTTGCTTTTGTTCTTTGCCTTTTTAATTTGTTCTCATGGTATGATCATTGGTTTGAATATTTAAATTTTACATTATCGTTCTATTCTATTTTGGACACCAAACGAACACCACCAATTTTGTGAAATAAACAGCGTCGTAAATTTAATAAACTAAATTTTCAAAAGCGTTTTTTTTTTCCTTAAAAACTTCGTAAACTCATAAACAGTGCGAATGCCGTATGATCATTATACCCCTTTGTAATTTTACCCAATATCGTGGTCTGATATCAGCGGCAGAACTGGCCGATCTACCCAATGCGTACTGGGTAATTTATTCAATGTACTATGGGTGAAAATTTTATTCATTTAATTGTGTAGTTTAATTGAGTGCATACTGCCTCTTTATCATTTTATAGGATCAAATATTTGTTGTTGGTTTAAATTAAATTGTTTTGTTAATTACTTTGTTATAAACGATTACATTATAACAACAAACTTGTACGATCCCAAAAGAAGTGTAAATGCACCATCTATATTGTCACTGTTGTAGACCACAACCATTGCCAATCTGACCGACCGTCCCGCTTCTGCGGGATTGTTCCGCTTTTTGGTTCATTATTAACCCTTAGAAGGTAGTTAGTTTTTACTTATTATCTAGCACTTTGGCTAAGATTTGTGTTTTGGAGTGTTCGGACACATATAGTGAGATTTTATGGCGATAATTTCTGTAGAACATTTTGACCACGCCCCGCCGTCTTGGAGCAGTTTTTAGCGAGTTTTCAAAAAAAGTAAAAATTATGGTTATACGTGACAGTTAGAGGATTAATTTGTTCCACAAAAATTTTTATCTAAAGCTTTTCTATAAAACTTGTGAACATATTTTGTACCTCAGATGTAAGGGACACACAATTTTGCATGCCGATATGATGCAGGAACGATCCGCGGGGCGGAAACTTCGACACCCCCTAAAAAAAAATTCTGATCAGATCTGGTAAAACGCCGATACACGTATATTTTTTTAGACCGTTCTACCAGAATCCGTTGACAGAACCCCATCATTTTGAAAAAATCTAATTTTGTCTCACAGTGTTATTGCTATCATCAGATCCGACAAGTAAAGCAATTGAAGATAATTTAATTAGTGATGCTTCAGATTATTTTGTGGAAAATACTTAAGTTAGCATGTATATTTTAGAGAATTGAGAAAGCTATATAAAATAAGAGCATTTATAAAAAATATACTCAATACATCGAATTTAGTCGCACGAATACTTTATTGTTATCCCGAACCATAATTTTGAGAAATGATTATAACGGCTGAAACCCCAAAGAGATTGGTGTAGGTGATGCCACTACACGTAGAATTTAAAGAGTGTTTCTCCAAAATTAGTCAAGTTTGACGTATTTTATGATCCCAAAGCATAATTTTATATAATAATCACTTCATGTAAAAATATGAAGTGTTTGCCAATGCCATCGTCCTCTGAACGATGCAATCGGCAGGGTACAGAAATTACAAAATCATGTCAAAGTGTTAGGTGTGCGAGTCATACCTACACTTGTTGTAATACCGTACACAGTCATATTATATACTGTTGGAAAGGTAAACTTTTATTTTATAAAACCCAGTTGGGAAATATCGACATTTCTTTAGTTTCATTTCTAAGAATTCGAAAAAATCTTCAAATAAATAATTTTGGAAAAATCTTTTATAAACTTGATTTGAAGTATACATATATAAATAAGTACGTACTTATTGACCGTATCTTACTAAGTTTTTATATGTAAAGATCAATGCACGGCCAATTAACTTCAAGCCAGTTGTCTTGCCAAATTGTAGAAAAACTTAGAGATTTTTAATCCCAAACAAATCTCCATTGAAAATTTAACTTTTTTTTGCATATTAATCTCTTCTGAGGTAATATATGGGAAGGAATATTTCAATCTACAATCAAAATAAAAATATGTCAAAAACCTCGAGGGAAATTTTTGCCAAACATTGAGTGAAAATTTTGTTAGAAAATTTCAAATTTTCAGGAATGATATAGGTTTTTTGGGAAAATATAAAGGAAATAGTCAATGAATCATGGTACCTTTTCCGGAAAATAAAGTGTTTTTAAAGTTTGAAAAAAAAAATTAAACCTTGAGAAGTCGTCATTTCCAACCGCCTTGAAGAATCTTAAAAATTTTAACAGTGTATTTTTAATGAAGTACTTAAAATTTAGTGGTGATTTCAGAAATATCCTTTGCCTTGAAGTCCGAGTTATTAGCAAAAAAACTGAAAATGTAAAAGAACTTTGAAAGACAACAATTTGTCTTGCGCGGTAGATTCTCAAAAATAAATATCTCAGTAATCGGTATATAAGTACTAGGCTTTTAAAGTTTAAACAGCGCCAATGTGGTAAAATTAGACACCCTGTAGAACCAACTGTGTTTATAGAGGGTGCCTAAGAATGCAATATTCTAAAAGCCTGACTCCTCTAATAATCTCGAGTACATTCCAAAATGATGAGTACAGTATTTTAACAGTTGTGATATTATTACCATGTATTTTGCAATCGGCTCCACTGTGCGTAGGCATCCACACAATTATAGAGACAATACACTTTTAAGCAACCGCCGTCAGTTGTCGTTTCATGTTCATTCAATAAAGTTTACTAAAATCTAAAAATACAGTTTTCCAAAATGTGCTGTTTTTTTTTGATTTTTTTCGCAAATTACAACGAAACTTTATTGAATTGGCCGCATTCATTCAATCATCTGCCGAATTTACTGCATTTACGAATTGCGGTGGCGAAGAAGTGTGAGTGCAGTAGTAAAAAAGTTTGAATGTATTGATATTGTCTCCACAAAACAGTCTCGTGTAAACGTAAAATTAGACAATTACTAAAAAGACAAACGTTACTGTAATATCGAAGAAATTAGTCGTTCACATGGAACTCCCCCCCATATATTAAATTAAAGAATTTTATCACATCAACAGAAATTTATTCTAAAAGGCGCTAGACATCTGGAGTTATTATTTATAATTGACATCAACAAATTGATCGTTTGTTTAGTTGTTTTTCTATACAAAACGATATCAACAATTTAAAATTTTATGACGTACTTAAAAAAGTCTTTCTTTTCTTCCGACCATTATTTTGTCACCATTAGTATGTGGCACACATTGTAAGAATTGAAACGTATCATTATTCCCAAAAAGGAGCACTTAGGGTCGAACATATGTATGTATGTATGTATGAATGCAGTACAATACTATCTAGACCCACCCTCCCAAACACATGGCGCACATAGCTGTCGCACGTACAATACAATACCTATCTGCGGTTACCGCCTGTCTCACTGCCGGAGGTGCAACCAAACAGAGCGTCAAGGGCATACACAATGTTTTAGCAGGGGTCGCGCTGTGATTTGAATACAAAGCCAGCGACCTCACCTTTCTTTGCTCGTCTATATGTTTGTAGTATTTTTATCACAGGATCAAAAAACAAACGAACATATTAGATACATACATACATACATGTTAGTATCTATTCCAAATATGTACATATATATTAGTACGTATGTTTTGTTTTTGGGAGTTTGAAATTGTAGTAACATTTTAAAAGAGACATTTATGCGATGCGGTGCCGCACTTCCTCCCCACCACTTACGATGAGTGTCATAAAAAATAAGCGTTTTTCGAATCAAAGGCAAACGCCACGACGTGCCGCATATGATATGATTTGTAGGTATATGTGTTATTCTGGGAATGCATGAATGGTTTCCATTAAAATCTGTATCTATTCTGATTTTTCCATGAAAAATTTTCTGAGTCAAATTGAATCAATCAACATTTTCGAAGAGGTCATATTATGTAGGTAAATATAAAATATTTTTGTGACAGAGTACAGTGTGGGATTTCCTGAAAATAGTTGGAATAATTCATTCAGGCAGCTTTAAACAGCTTGTCCGATTAAGATGGAAGTTGAACCCTCTATTGATCAATATTATGGAAAATGTACGAACAATACTATTGGAAATAGTCATTGTTTACTCAATTGTGAATAGGGGAGGGGACAGAGTGTTGATTTTTTGGACATTCAATCTTAATGTAATGGATTCATAGATCATCAGTAAACATAAAGTCCAAAATTTCCTAATATTGGTCGTTGTTCCCCTCCCCGCAAGAGAATAAAGTTTGTGTAGACAAAAAATATAGAGCGAATAGAGAAATGCAAAATTAAAATCTGGTGCTTATTGGACTGCATAATTTAAGTAAAAATACTCTAATAACAGTACCAGAATAATTCCACAAAAATAGGCCTTTTAATGAATAGTTTGATATTATCCACATGTCGTCGGTGCCATGACAAATTGTTGAAGCTGCTATTTTGAAAATTTTCAGTACAATAATTTTTCTGTTTTTGGGTCCGTAACATATTTGTTTTAAGTCCTACCACTGTCAGAGCAGGTGTTGATACGTTGTGATTGTGTTGATAGCAGGTGTGATAACGTTTTGCCAAACGGCATGTTGTCCGATTGCCATGACTTCTGCCTGAAATACAGTACAATGGTTTTGTAACCTTTGTGCAAGGTCTAGACCCAGTTCGTTAGAATAGACTACAAACCCTACTTTACCATCTAGCCATCATAGTAGAAGCCTAAATACCTTCCATAACCTGGTACGCATCCCTTCCAGAAGAATATCCTAAGCGGAGTGCCGAATTAGCAGCCATTTGCCTACCCAGCATACATAGCGGTAACAGGTGTCCAATATCCCCTAAATCTCGGTAGAGGTTGTATGAAGGGACCGCTGATACACACCATTGCCGTTCTCTGGATTATTGCCAACATACTTAGGTATGAGGGAATTAAGACCAACCATCTATTCCGGAAAATGGTACCATACACATGCCTTCTGTCACTGACCGCTGTAGGAAGGCTCTACTTCAGAACTTCACACTAAACGCCTTCAGTCCGCGTTTTCCCGGATACTTTGTTTCTATTAGGCTGTGGCGTATCACGAAAACGTTTTCCTGACTTCATCGAGCCGAGTTTATGAACGTCACTCTGTGAGTTCGGTCGGATCGCTATTGTCCAACCTCTCTAGAACTCTGGCGGCTGATCGACGATAATATCGGCATCCGCGCAACGAAGAGTGGAACTTCCAGCCCTTTACTAGTCTATTCGATTTTATTGATTTTTCAATCATTGGCCGTTAGAATGCAATTGTCGTTATCGTTTGTAACGTTGTGGTTTTTGTTATTGTTACACGCAAAGAAAAACCTCGTTCTTCCCAAACGAAATCTCAGATAACTGAAGTTCGTTTGGGGACTGTAGTTGGGAGAAACGAACTTCTCTTAAGCCATACATGTCATTTCGTTTGGGACTACCGAAAAATGTTTGCAGCAAACGAGTTATGACAAAACATAAGCTGACAAAAACGTTTGCGAGAAACGAAAAACGGTTCCGCCAACTGTTCCCTCGGTTACAGCAACCGAGTTGTAGTTGATCCTAACTAAAAAAACGTTTGCAAGAACTGAAATACGTTTACAGTAAACGAGTTATGTAAAATTAAAGCTGAAAAAACGTTTGTGATAAACGAAAAATCGTTCCACTAACTGTTCTTTCGGTTACAGCAACCGAGTTGTAGTTACAGCAACCTAGTTGTAGTTGTAGTTACTCTACTCAGTACAACATTACTTGTACATTAAAATTTATATTTATGGTTTCCATAAGATCTTTTTTGTGTAAATTTTCGACTTTTACGATTTTGGTTTTTCCCATAAAGTTTGTTTAAAAAAAGTTGGAATTTTTGTCTACCTTTTCAGTGTCTACTAACACGTCTGTCTCGCCTTGCATCCAAATAACAACTAAAAGGCGCAGCAAACTACAATGCGTCAGTTGTCCATCCAAGATAGTATATTGACAAGGCAAAAGCCTTTTATGTGTATGCGTGAGTGTGTATGTCAAACGAGTGGACTGTGTACAGTCGACAGAATGAGAGAAATTTACGTTCTTACGTTGCTCTCATTATAAAAATGGTTATTTTCAGTTATCGCAAACGGTTTTTAACTTGCGACAAATGTAATTTTGTACGCGTTTAACGCAAACGAGATCTCGTTTGCAACAACATGATACACATTTGCGATATATGAGTTTATTTGGGAGAGCCACATAAACGGTTGCGATTAATAAATTAATACAAATCAATCAAAGTATTGTTGTGGCAACCGAGCAATAAACGTTTTTTTTCTTTGCGTGTAGTAGTATTCATTTTCGGTCCCACGAGTGTACGAGATTTCAGGGCACCCGCACCATAGCCCCAGTACTATGGCGCCCACATATCAGTGAGGCACCGCTAATATAGTATAGTTAGATACTCCATATTCTTTCTGGCTTTAATAACACAGGTCAACAGGTTTTAAATACTGTTTAAAACCACTATTTTTTTCTGATGTATTACGAGATCCATGTTACAAAAGTGGACAAAATTTTAAATTCTATGGATAAGTTTTTGTTTTAATAATTTTTTAAGTAAAATTGTCCATTTTTGAATATTAACTCAAGAATGATTCATACCACTTTACTAGTGAATACACCAAATAATTTGCTACTAACATACCTACAAGTTTTGTTAACATTATTTTGCCTGCACAAGAGTTGCGGCGTTATCTAAAAAGTTGTGGTGAAAAATAATATTTTTCAGCCAAAATGTATACAAATTTTTTTTTAAAAATTAGAAAAAATCCTAAGCGGCAGAAAGTGCTCGGTTTAGCACTTTGATAGTAAAGCCTGACCTGCTATGCAGTGATGCCAAATGTAGGGAAAATTCCCTTTTTGTATTGATTTTTCGCAAAAAATTCATGTGCAAGGAAAAAGGACAGATTTTTTAGTTTCGGTCGATACGTAGTCGAGTTGAAAACGTTCAATTTTGTTATTTATATACATTTTTGAACGTGATTACGACATCACGCAAGTTAAAAAATTATAGTTGTCTTTATATTGCACGTCTGAAGGGCCCTAATCATTTTCAAATTGATTTCACCGCCGTCAAATATGGGTGGCCCAGAACTCTGGCTGCGCAAATAATTTAAAAATCGAAGAAAAGTCAAGTGAAGAAAAGAGTTTTTGAAAGACAGTGTGTAGTAAAAATATAAACTTTAAAACGAAAAATGTCTCAGTAGTTACAGATGTTCGTACAAAGAAAAGAAATAAGTTAAGTCATGATAATCTAAGCTCAATTTGTATAATGATATCTCACCTACAGTCTAATACAATTTTAAATGAACCGATAGTCACTTTAAGAGAATGTTTTTTAAAAAATTGTACAAATAATCTGTTACAATTATTTAAAATTGAATGAGTTAATAGTTTTTATATTATTTAATTTTGTTTAATTAAATATTAATGAAACCAGAGCTAATTTATAAAACAATAGCTTTGAGCAAAATAAATGTAATTTAAATAATATTTGTTTTGACGTAGAAAGAAACGACATAAGTTGAGTCATGATAAACTAAGTTCAATAATTATATCTCATCTACAACCTGTTACAAGTAATTGTGTTACCCTTATTACGGTTGTCGCTGTCGCAATACGACTAGTGTTAATTTTGGGAAATTTTGACAAAATTAGCACTAGTCGTATTTCGACAATGTCAACCGTAATAAGCTTGATACGTTTTAAATGCACTGATAGTCTTTTTAAGAGAATGAATTTTAAAGAACTGTACAAATAATAAGTTCCTATTATTTAAAACTGAACGACAAATTCATTTATTTATTTGATTTTGTGTTATTTAATTTAATTTTAATTTTTTGTTTTACTAAATATTAATGGAACCTGAAGTAATTTATAAAACTATAGCTTTGAGCAAAATAATTTTACATAATTTAAATAATATTTGTTTTAAATCCAACGAACTTGTCGTAGGGGAAACGAGACTGCCTGTAGGGGAAAAAAGGGAATTTTTTTGAGATACGTAGGGATTTTTAAAAAAATGTATTGGCATCACTGCTGCTCTGAATAAAATGAGACATTTCATAAGAAAATCGATGAATAAATTGTGATTTTATTCACAATTAGGTAAAGGTATCCCATTTCGTCAAGAATATTGAAATTTTACAATTTCAACAAAAATGAGCAAAAAATTAAAATTTTTTTTTTTATGATTCTGATATGAAAAAAATGAATTTCGATTAAAAATAGTTACATTGAGCAGCAACGTATTTGTATTTAATGTTTGGTCTCTTGTAAAAACACACACAAGAAGGGTGTTGTAAAAACCCAGTTCTACCTGAATGCAACACGAAGATAAAACACACTTGACAATCATAGTTGCTAATAATCTTCTTTCGGTTGATTGAACGTTAAAACCATTTTATATTTTATTAAAATTTATATTTTGTTAGTTGAATTTATAATAAGAATAAATAAATAATTAATTTAAACTACAAACTCACGAATTTCCTTTTATACGATTTTCTACTATTCTTGAATGACGAAGTGTTAGTCTGAATACTCCAGCAAAAATCAGCCATCATGTCTGCATCCCACCGACCCTGGTATCGTTCCTCCATTGTCCGGATATCTTGGTGGAATCGTTCGCCCTGTTCTTCACTCAAGTCTCCTAGATTTTCAGGAAAACGATCTAAGTGGCTGTCCAGGTAATGTACTTTGATGCTCATGTTGCATCCAAGTCGGTGGAAGTGAGATAACATATCTTCAATGTCCGCAACGTAGTCATCAATTCGTAAGAAATTTTTAATAACCCATACAAACGAATCCCATGCATTCTTCTCAATTTCGGACATTGAACTGCCAAAATCAGTATCCTTCACCAATTTGCGATTTTGTGGGCCAGGTCAAATATGCCTGCTTTCAGCTTTTCCATGCTCAGATTGGGAAACTTCCTTGAAATATAAGGAAACATTCACTATCTTTGTTAAGTGCATTAACATCTTGTTTCATCAGACCAAGTTTAATGTGAAGAGGGGGTAATATGATACGATCTCGGGGCACTGGAGCTTCGTTTATAACATTTGGCATACCTGGAACCAGTCTGTCCATAGGCCATTGTTTTATCGTCCAATGTTCTGATTTAGCTCTGCTGTCCCATAAACATATGAAACAAAGATATTTGGTAAAGCCGCTTTGTTGACCTAAGATGAAATTGACCATCTTTAGATCGACACAAATTACCCACTTATGTTCATCGTACTTTATCTTGTTCATGACCAATGCAATTGCAGAGTATTCTTCTTTTACTTTAGTTGAATGTAGGATCGGCAAGGGGCCAAATTTATTTCCATTATGCAAAAGCTGCGTTTTGATGAGTCGATAAATAAACGCCATTCGTTTGAATCATATCTCCGTAAGCCCATGGCAGTCATCAAACCAGATATATCTGTGCAGTACACAAAATCATCCTCTTCAGCAATATAATGAAGTAAGCCTTTTTACCGAGTACTGGAGTATTCAGAGTAACACTTCGTCATTCAAGATATGATACTTTAGTTTGATACTTTAGTTTCTTCAGTTATCAGATCTGTTTTTTTCATCCGGGACGCAAGTAATTCAGAAGATTTTTTCGACAATCCAAGGACTCTAATTACATCATTAAGCTGGTCGTGATTCCATGGTCTCGGCGAGAAACGTTTGTGTGGGATGAACTCATCATTTGCAGATGTAGATGGTAGTGCTGGATCTGAACTATCTGATTGGTAACACATACTTGTGGTTGAGAGTCCTGGTGAAGATGAAAGCACTTGACTGCAGCTTGCACCCCGATCTTTTGCATTTGCAATTTCTCCCTAATGTAGAACTGCAAGTGTAAACCCATCAGCAGACCTCGTGGGGTAAGACCATCGCATATGTTTTCCGAAGCCGCTTGTTGTACTTAAACAAAAATAACAATCAGATTCGTGGCTCGCTATTTCTCTCCATAGCATTGGCTTCGAAATTTCCAAGTGTCGTCTATAAAATGAAAAAAAAAATTGAAATAAGGAATATGAAGAATTCAAAATTTAGATACTGATACAAAAAAGATTTAATACTGTTAGTATAAAATATTCCAAATCTATTAACCTATACTTACTTTACGTTAGAAGATAAGTTCAATCGACCTGACATGCATATAGTACTCGGTGTCCAATGCTGGTTTAAATTGTGTGGATTTATATTATAGCAATCTTTAAATTTTTTTAAAGATTGCTATAATCTTTTTTGTGAGGGGTTGTAACAAGATCACAGGTGTTGAATACAAATATGTTACGATTCACAGAATTTACAATCGCATTTTGTGATTTTTTTTCCTTCTCAGAATCATTAAAAAAATTTTTTATATTTTGGAAAAAATGAGATACCTTTACCTAATTGTGAATGAAATCATAATTTATCCATCGATTTTCTTATGAAATGTCTCATTTTATTCATAGCAGGTCAGGCTTTACTATCAAAGTGCTAACCCGAGCACTTTTTGCCGTTTAGGATTTTTTCTAATTAAAAAAAAAAATTTGTATACATTTTGGCTGGAAAATATTATTTTTCACCACAACTTTTTAGATAACTCCGCAACTCTTGTGCAGGCTAAAAAATAATGTCAACAAAACTTGTAGGCATATTAGTAGCAAATTATTTGGTGTATTCACTTTTAAAGTGGAGTGAATCGTTCTTGAGTTATGTTAAAATCCGTGGAACAAGCTTTTCAAAAATGGACAATTTTATTTAAAAAAAACTTATCCATAGACTTTAAAATTTTGTCCACTTTTGTAACATGGATGTCGTAATACATCAGAAAAAATAGTGGTTTTAAATGGTATCAAAATTTTTTCGATTTTGTTCGCTTGTGTAATTGTAGTTCAATGTAATTATTGAAATTAAAAATTGTATCTAAAGGAATACCCAAATTTATAACGACTTGTCTTTCGATTTTATGCCAAAATCTTTCCAATTCGTCATAATGTAATTATTACATTTTCCTACAGTAGCGCATAAAAGTAAAGTTTCGCATTTACATAGTTGAAGCGGCGAAATATACGACACTATCCATCTACACGTGTAACAGGGCTATAGACTGCAAATGGGACGCAGATTTTACACTGAATCAATAACAGCGGACGAGTGGCCGATAATGCTCTGGGGTTAACCGCGTGATGGCAAGCGCTTAAGACGCCCTGAAGGAGACTGAACAGGGTTCAGAAAAAGGCCACAACGTGCGTCTTGAGTGCTTTGCGATCCACCCGAACTGATGCACTAAATGAAATATTACATTAGCTGTCGGTTACATTATAGGCAGGCAGGCAAATTGTTTCTACTTCTGCCATCAGGTTAAGGCAACTCTCTCAATGGATCATCTTAGGTTAGGGAAAAGTGTTTGTCACTGTTGAAACACTAATTCCAATGAGGATGGGATATCATACTGTGTCTCCCTCTTTGAACCTGTGAATTGGCCTGCCACGATTATAGGCCGTTCAGCCCATATGATAACTCCTCCCGCTGTTCCTTAATGTATCTGAAGGAGAAACGTACATTAGTCCCTGGCGAACCCATCTCTGCTCTGCAAAAAGGTCCTAAGATGTATCTATTTATTTATTTGCTTATCCTATACAACAATCTTATAATTATAGTATAGGAATTTAATAAAATAAGTAAAAATTGAATAATAAACAAAAACATGATAAATAGAAAAGATAAATATACATATAATATAAGTGGTAGGAAGTACAATCGCATCAATTTATTTATTTACTGCTAAAGTGGTCAAAAGCCTAACCCGAAAGAGTATTATAATATGACAATATTCTCCAAAATATTCTCCAAAATATTTGAAAAAATATTTCTTACAAGATTATTGCCTATAGTGGAAAAGCAAAATATAATTCCTGAGCATCAGTTTGGATTCAGACACAGACATGGCCTCCCGGAGCAATGACATAGAACTGCCAGCATCATAACTGATACTTTATAGAAAAAGAAGTACTGTTCTGCAATACATTTGGACCTACAACAAGCTTTTGACAGAGTCTGGCTTGACGGCTTCGTTTATAAGATAAATAAGGGTCTACCTACACAATTCTACATATTATTTAAAAGCTATGTTTCGCAACGGCATTTCTATTTCAAAGTTAAATATTAAACATCAGACATTTTTGAAATAAAAGCTGGTATATCGCAGGGGAGTGTGTTAGGCCCTATATTGTGTACACTATTTACTGCAGATATGCCCACTACTGACAACGTCACTGTAGCAACATATGCTGATGACACAGCATTATTCGTAACTAGTGAATGTACAACTGAAGCATCTAGATTCATTCAAAATCAAATCAACCATCTCAAGAAATGGAATATAAAAGCGAATCCTGACAAATCTAGTCATACAAGTCAGCATACATGATAAAATTGTACCTGAGCAGAAAATAGTCAAATACCTAGTGTGGAAGCCACACATAAAGGCAAAACAAAAGGTGAAAAGTCGCAAATTATACTGGCCCTAGGTCTCAATTAAACTTTAACAATAAGCTAAGAATTTATAAAGCCATTCTCAAACCGATCTGGACTTACGGTATCAAACTATGGGGTACAGCAAAAACTCCAATAGTAACAGAATGGAGAGGTTACAGACAAAAACCTACGACTAATTACTGATGCTCCATGGTTTATCACCAACAAGAACATTGCTAAAGTCAAACAAAAAATTAAAAGATTTAGCGAAAGCTACTTACAAATGCTGGACAACTACCCAAACCCATTAGCTGTCTCACTCCTGGACAGCAGTAACGAAACAAGAAGACTGAATAGAAGACATGTCTTGTATTTACCATCTGCTCACTAGTAATGTATACTGAATTTTTCGTTCTCCTTATATTTTAAGCAATGTAAATAATGTAAATATGTAAAAACAAATTTTTCTTTAATATTATGCAGTTAATTGGAATCGCATAATGCCTGTTATTTAGTATTGAAATAATCACATGGGCTTATTATCTTTAATAGACAGATTGTAAAAAAAACGTACTGGGCATTTCTCTTACAGATTACAAAAATAAATCTGACTACATAATAATAGCTCTGTTCGAGTACTTTCCCAGTAAAAATTTGCAAGAATCTACTTTTGAGAGCGAAACAACAATTTTACTCTCTTTATGAAAATTTGCAAATAAAGTACGCGAACGACTTCCAGTAATAATTTGCAATGAAACAGCTGATGTTTATGTGTTCAAGGAAACAGCTGATTTTTCTGTTTGCATTTCATTAAACAAAACTGTAATATTTATTTGGAACAAATTTGAAATCCAATAATGACGTCGCCGGTTCACCAGAATTTCCTGAATGTCACTGCACATTGTTGTTTTCCATTTTGTTTCTAAATTTCACAAATAAAAATTAAACAAAATAATTTCTACTTACCTCTGTCGTTGTTACTTTATTTTTGTGTTTTGTTTCTTTACATAAAACAGCTGATTTCAGATGATTTCTATCTTGCAATTTTATGTTGGCTAAAATTTCTCCAACCAAAATTTGCAAAATCTCTAACATCGAACTGTCAAAATTTTATATTGATTAATAGAATATTGCTAATTTTTGATTTAATTTTTATGATGATCTGCCAAAGACCACCATCCTTAGACTAAATACCACGTGAGGGGTAAAAGAAACTAGCAAATTAAAATAAATGATGAAGAAAAGAAAATAAATACATAAAATTAGTTTCGTTGGGAGCGGCAGTGTATGCAAACATCAAATAATTAACCCTTTAATGACGAGAATGAAATAATATCATTGTTTTTAAGTTCTGTGAGTACCTGTTCATAGCTTGGGGACGTAATTTACCTTGACCTTGCTTTCTTTGACCCTTTAGTTATATTTTTCTGATATAACGTGATAGAAAAAAGTGATGATTTATCCGACCTTTCGTATTATATTCAAAATTAAAATGTTCGAGCGTTTGGTCGTTTTTTAATTAATTTTATTCTTTATTATTTCGCTGCCCTTTGGGTAGCATCGTCAGGAATATAAACACATTACGATGCTACCCAAAGGGCAGCGATATATTGAAGAATAAAATTTACATATTTAAAAAACGACCAAACGCTCGATTATTTCGTGGGTAAACAGGAAAACCACATCACTTCATTCGGAGATAAATGCGATTAAATTTATATTTCATTCAATAAATCAGACATTAATTTGATTGTAATTTTGTTTTGTCGTTAGTAGAGGGTATAGTTGTCTATTACTTTGTGCTAAAATAGTGGATTTAGAGGTGCTCTATTTTCTAAAAAAAACAATTTCGTGGAAATATAAAAATAATCAAGTCCACAATCGTGTTTTATTTGAACAGGAAAAACTGACCAAGTCCCTCTATATTTTCATTAGTTTTTTTTTATTAACTTAACTTGTTTTATAATATACATTTTTAATTTTAATCCTCTTTGGAGTGAGAGTATTCTGAATTATTTGATTTGTGTCCACCGTAATCAAATTTCTGAACTTCAGATGGAAGAAGTTCATGGTATACTTTTTAATGAAAAAATGGACATTAAATTAACTGAAAAACATACATAAATTTTATTAATAAAATATTTTTATTGATATATTACCAATAAATTTTCCACCACCTGACGTCCTGAAATTTAAAACTTAAGTAACATCCCTTTCAAAGACTTTTCGTAGATAAAAAAGCAGACAGTTGTCCGAGGCTTTCGGCCACGGACTGTCCCTGCAGGCTGTGTCAGAGACACGGCCATTAAGTTTAACGTAGAATACGCCATCCGATAAGACAGAAAACATATGTAACAATAAATTCATTTGCTTATATTATTTATCATTTACTGTTATATATGTTTTCTGTCTTATCGGATGGCGTATTCTACGTTAAACTTAATGGCCGTGTCTCTGACACAGCCGGCAGGGACAGTCCGTGGCCGAAGGCCTCGGACAACTGTCTGCTGTAATTTTTATATTTACCAACGGCATTTGATTCAAGTCCGTTTAAAAAAAAAATATTATGTTAAATTTTTTTAAACTTAATTTAATTTATGTATTTTAATTAATATTTTTATTGAAATAAGTTCTGCGAATGTTGAGAGGGCCGCCCTAATATTAAAAAAGGTTTACCTTATCGAGTCTTCGCATTAGCATTCGACCGTTGTGTGAAAGCTTTACGCTTTACAATTCAAAATTAATGTTACAACAGCTTTATTGAAGCTTTCGCAAAAAAGCTTTATTACGTTAGCTTACTGTTTGTTTCACTTTTTACTAGATCCATGTTGCCAAGCAACATTAGCTTGCTGTTCGTTTCACTTTTTACTAGATACACTCAACCAAACACCACACATGTGTTTGAGTGTATGTGTTTAAACAATTTTCATTTGAGAAATTAAAATACTAGAAATATATCAACCAATACGAAATGTATATCCAACAAAAGATAACATCTTCATTTACCTACAAAAAAAATTTTAAAAAAATTCATCTTGCCGTTTCCTCAAATTCAATGAAATAAAGATTACAACAATAAAAACCTGACATGACTCCTCACACCGTAAGGTAAGTTCTACGTCAAAAAAAATAAAACCAAGTCGCGATTTTGAGGTTTTTTTTGCACTTCAAGGTGAGTAAGCGAACTGTGCAGTGCTACCAATGACATTGAAAATTTGGTTTGAAGGTGATGCATAATGCCAAAACCGAATATCCGGTTGGACTCAGATCAATACAACCACGTACGATAACCACTTCATAGAATTTACTGAAATTTGATGGTTTTCCCCGAACAACGAATATGGACATAGTCAAAAGTTAGTTTTTGATTTTACTTAAAAGGTCTACATTTAAGTCTAGACCATTTTCATATGTATGTGTGTAATAATCCCGCGACCAATAGTCATATTATCTCACTTTTCAAAAATGTGGACTTGGCCAGTTTTTGCTGTATATCGACGATTTGTTACAGAAGGATTACGCTGCGTAAATATTTAAAAATACATACTTCGTTTTATTCTGCTTCACAGAGAAGCTCAATATGTGGGTGATTCAATCCCATCCGAAAACTATTATAAAAAAATAAATGGACAGGGGAGAGCTGCTCACAATCACTGAGCTGTGCGCTTTCCAGTTATCACTCACTGATTGGGACCTACAGTTTTACACCGATTCCGAACGGTATTGTGAGAAGCTTTTTCATGGCTAAATACTCGATAGTGTCGCCATCACTATGCGAGGTGACCGCCGTCGAAAGAAATTTTTAAGGTGCTCAGAGCAGGGTTCGAACCCAGTAACTATTTATTCATAAAAACTCTCAAAGTTGAGGGCGTTTTAAGACTTGAGATTTGTGATGTACTGAACAAGATATGAATATATAACGTTCAGTAGGTGGGCTTCAAGTATATTTTCTCTGCACCGTGCAATTAAATGAAGTTTATGTTCCAAGTTTCTGTTATCCAAGATTTCTGCATCGTACTTAATTTAATAGCACAAGGCGTTCATAAATGACTGAAATATTTTAACTTTTTACCCAGAAATCCCATACTGTGCGGAGTGAGAAGTATCAACCACATTTTAAAGAAGTCGTGACTTAGATGCCGCTCTACGTTCGGTACTAACTCTGCGCCAATCCGAGTAGACAAAATTGACGAACTATGCCAGCAGCATTTTAAATATGACTACTGCAATTAGTGATTATAGATAAGAGTTTTAAAAACAAAGTATACTCTTCTATTACGCATTCGATATACGAACGTTTGTGTCGCATTTCTCGAAAGTTCTCTGAAAATAGACGGTTCATTCACACGTGTTTAGCTCAACATATATGTGACTAGGCAGAAAAACATCACAGATGTATTATAAGATGTTAGCAATTTCTTCGAAGTGACTGGTAGACACAGATGTTTTACTTTCCTTTCGTCCTTCGATTCATCATACTGAAAACACATTACCAGTAATTTGTGGTATATTGAACACTACAGGGGTCTCAGGTTACATCGCTGTGCGACAAATTTTATGTAGGTAAATCCATCAATATACTTACGTACATGTTTAACTATATATATTTTTGGGCGTGGTATGGAATGGATTCGTGCAATGAGCATTTGATTATACTTACAAAGGTTGTCTCTTTTGCATTTTGGGTAAAATTAAACCCATTCCTGGAACTCAATCAAAGGCTTTCGTTCAGTTGCTAAACGAAAATCGTCTGCTTTGGCTTCCCGTAACACTCACAAGAACGACTAAAGGAACAAAGATCAATGCGCTAATATTGATTTGGCAAGAGAACGAAAGCGGGAAAAAAATATTTTTTCTAAATCCTAATTAGAAGAAAATCGAATTGTCCTAGGGAACCTTATTTGAAATTCCGAATTGCATAAAATTATTGTGGTAAAGTGAAAATTCGGCACTAAAAGTTATCGAAATAGTACACTATTCTTTACAGAAATTTGTAGAATTTCAATTCCCATATTTCGATGATCGCTGTATAATTTTTGTACCACTACTTCATGACAATATAGGAATCAAAAGTTATTCAGGTAAAGAACAATAATATGTGTCCTCCTAAGAGCACTGTACTCGTAATTTGTTTTCGTAATGATTCAGCGGTTTGGTTGGAGACGATCCGAAATATGAACCTCTCATTCGCAACTAATCATATTGTAATAACGTTTCAGAAAAAAACGTGCAAATCAAATGGATAGAATCCAGAAGTTTCCAAGAATCGACATTTGAGAGAAAAGGAACGGCTCTACGTTATGAAATTTTGGACAGAAATCACGCGGACGGCTTCAAGTAAAAATTTGCAAGGGCTCATGTAGCTTTACCCATTGCTACATACAACATAGTTTGGCTTGTAGTTACATAGTTACATTACATATCTGAAAATTCTGGTTAACGGACGTCGTCATAATAGGGAAACGGTAGCAGGTTTCCCTATTATGACGACGTCCGTTAACCAGAATTTGCAGAATGCCACTGCACATTATTACTTTCCATATTGTTTCTAAATTTCAGTGATATTTTAAATAAAATAGTAATTCTTCTTATTCTTTAATCGAGCTTAAGATCTCTTATTTGTTAAGCAAATCAAATAAAAGATTTTAAGCTCGTTTAAAGAATAAGAAGAATTTCAATTGAAGATCGTGGAAAACGTTATATATTAAAATAGTAGTTTAATTTTATTTTCGTATTTATTTCTGCCGTTGTTGATTTATTTTTCACTTTAATATTTTTAAAATAAAACAGCTGATTTCAAATTTTGTGCAATTTTTGTTTTCCAACGAAAATTTCCAAGATCTCTATCATTGAACTGTCCAATTTTTCGCTCTCATTTTCTAGACTTTTGGAGTAACCCAACACGATTCAGTAAAAATTTGCACAAATCTTCTGATCAAATAAGGCTTATGTCACTTCAGGAAACAGAATAATTCTAAATTAAAATTCGAAAATCTTGTTAGTGAGAGTGACGCAACCAGCAAATGTAAAAATTCGCAAAATGGTCCTTACGAATTTATTGTTTTATGGAACTTCCACTAGCTAATAACGCTGTTCAACCTTACATAAAGATATAGATATGGATAAAAGTCTTGAATACCATCCCACTCTAATGCAATCAGTAAATACCCAATGTGCCGTATGAATCCGTTACGAATTCGAGACGGATCCGTTACTGCGGACATTTTGTCCGAACCGGACATCCATTAGGAGCTCATAACGAATTCGTTTTCGTATGAAATACCTCTCGTAAGAAATACCTTTTTCGGATCCGTCTCGAACTCCTAATGAACTTCATATTCGAATCCGTTTCGGATTCGTTTTTGTTTATAAAATGAATTTGCGACGGGTCCGACAAATCACAATTTTACTGATTCCTTTTTGATGTTTTTACGGACTCGTAACCGGTTCGAGACGGATCCGACAAATCACAATTTTACTGATTCCTTTTTGATGTTTTACGGACTCGTAACCGGTTCGAGACCGATCCGTCAAATCGTGATTACACTGATTCGCTTTTTTATGTTTTTACGGACTCGTAACGGGTACGAGACGGATCCGCCATATCGCAATTTCACTGATTCGCTTTTTGACGTAGAATACGTCTTACCTTACGGTATGAGGAGTCATGTCAGGTTTTTATTGTTGTAATCTTTATTTCATTGAATTTGAGGAAACGGCTAGATGAATTTTTTTAAAATTTTTTTTGTAGGTAAATGAAGATGTTATCTTTCGTTTGATATACATTTCATATTGGTTGATATATTTCTAGTATTTTAATTTCTCAAATGAAAATTGTTTAAACACATACACTCAAACATATGTGTGGTGTTTGGTTGAGTGTTTTTGGTTGCTCAACATTGCTTAGGAACATGTATCTAGTAAAAAGTGAAACGAACAGCAAGCTAATGTTGCTTGGCAACATGTATCTAGTAAAAAGTGAAACAAACAGTAAGCTAACGTAATAAAGCTTTTTTGCGAAAGCTTCAATAAAGCTGTTGTAACATTAATTTTGAATTGTAAAGCGTAAAGCTTTCACACAACGGTCGAATGCTAATGCGAAGACTCGATAAGGTAAACCTTTTTTAATATTAGGGCGGCCCTCTCAACATTCGCAGAACTTATTTCAATAAAAATATTAATTAAAATACATAAATTAAATTAAGTTTAAAAACATTGAACATAATATTTTTTTTTTAAACGGACTTGAATCAAATGCCGTTGGTAAATATAAAAATTACAGCAGACAGTTGTCCGAGGCCTTCGGCCACAGACTGTCCCTGCAGGCTGTGTCAAAGACACGGCCATTAAGTTTAACGTAGAATACGCCATCCGATAAGACAGAAAACATATATAACAATAAATGATAAATAATATAAGCAAAGGAATTTATTGTTATATATGTTTTCTGTCTTATCGGATGGCGTATTCTACGTTAAACTTATTGGCCGTGTCTCTGACACAGCCTGCAGGGACAGTCCGTGGCCGAAGGCCTCGGACAACTGTCTGCTGTATTTTTTATGTTTTTGCGGGCTCGTAACGGGTTTGAAACGAATTCGAGATCTCACATTTAGCGTTTTTATGATTTTACGGACTCGTTACGTGTGCGAAACAGATCCGCATCCGGTTTTGTGCACATTGGGTAAGAGCTCACTATTTTTGTGCATAAGTAAACCAAAACAACATTCTTAAAATGGTTAAATACCTACTGCCTTATTCATAAAAAATATTAATGTAGCTGTAAAGCATTAATCAGTTATTGTAAGCTTTAAGATTTGACGAAGGTTTTATTTGAACCGTATTCACAATGAGTATTTTAACTAGGGAACAGATAATTGATAATTGAAATAACCCTGTTTTATGTATTCTCACAGTGGTTGTGATGTAAAAACAAGATGAACAATAACCAATTGACTGAATTAAATTTTTTTATTTAAATGCGTCAATGCATTTTTGCAAAATTTTGAACATTCAATAAAAAGATTAATTAATATTTGCTGTGTGGCCGTCGGTGGTGCAATGGTTAGTGTGCGCGGCTCTTGTACATGAGATCCTGGGTTCGAACCCTGCTCTGACCACCTTCAAATTTTCTTTCGGCGGCGGCCACCTCGCATAGTGACGGCGACACTATCGAGTATCTAGCCATGAATAAGCTTCTCAAATTACCGTTCGGAATCGGTGTAAAACTGTAGGTCCCAATCAGAGAGTGAAAACTGGAAAGCGCACAGCTCAGTGATTGTGAGAAGTTCTCCCCAGTCCCTTCATGGGATGTAATGGGAAACCATTTATTTATTTTATTTATAATTAATATTTGCTGTATTCATAAATGTGGAAGAAGTGTCAAAAAATCATATTGAATTGGATTTCAGCTTTGGGTAGTCGAATATAAAACCGGATAATAGGTTGTATGTAGTTTCAATGATTTGATCTTATACATACTTATACATCACAATGTAAACAAAAGTTATTTTTGGTTAAAAATGATAAAAATTGGAATGAAACTATTTGGTTTCTTAGCAGGATAATGTGTAAAATATACACAAAATAATTCCACTTGTTTATATCGCATAAATATTTAAGTACGGCACGCGTGAAATGTAAAAAATTATTTCTTTTGTGTATTAATGCGGTTAAAATAGCCTTAAAGAAGGGTTAAACGTTCAATAAAATTGGCAAGGTTAGAGAACTCTTAACAGAGGAATTTTTTCGATTATGAATACAATTTTTGGGCATTACTTTGTTAAACACCTTTAACAAACCCATGACAAATTTTTATGAATCATGCCGTTATACAAAAAAAAAATACAAAATTTAACAAATATAAAGCTGTGAATAGTGGTTTCTAAATTAGTGGCACTAAAATTACACAGTGCAACACGAAAAAAAATAACCATATACGGACACCACTACGTGATAAAAGACTAAAAAAAAAAGACCCGTGTCTCCCAATTTTTCCCAAAGTCATGCACTTTTTTTTTTATGGGCCGCCAAAGATTTGGGGCCTCGGTATCATTTTCGTAAAATGTGATCATTTTCTCAGGCTCATATCTTGCAAACCGTTCAGAATTTCGATTTACTCTCTGAGGCAAAGTTGTAGCTCCTGTCATAAAGAACAAAAATTGCGAACATATAAAATCAAAAAACTTCACCTTCCAGATCAAAATCGCAAAAAACTTAAAAAAATTCAATTTTTTTTTACCTTTTTTCCCGTGTTCAGGTCCATAGGTAGCAAACCGTTCAAAATTCAAGGAAACAATCAACTACAAAAATTTACCTAAGATCTCAATAAAAAAAATTTCTAGAACATATAAACTTCCTAGAGATGATTCTTAACACTGTTTAGGTAAAACGCAAAAGTGAAAAATTTGCCGAAAATTTTTTAATTTAATTTTTTTTACCTTTTTCTCCTGTTCAGGTCCATAGGTAGCAAAAAATGAAATATGCCTGGCCAGAACCATGTGCATTCTTCAGTCTATGTTGTTGTATTTGTTCATCCACACTTCCTTTTGGCCTCCACGAGTTACATTGGAATTGAGTCCGAGGTGAGCTTGAATCCCAATTACAAAGAAAACAAAAGAATTTTGGGAAGCCGCCCTTATCGATGATCCCTTGCAAAATGTTGATGACCTTCAAATCACAGCAAATCTTCCATTTATTTTTGCTACCTATGGACCTGAACACGGGAAAAAAGGTAAAAAAAAATTGAATTTTTTTAAGTTTTTTGCGATTTTGATCTGGAAGGTGAAGTTTTTTTGATTTTATATGTTCGCAATTTTTGTTCTTTATGACAGGAGCTACAACTTTGCCTCAGAGAGTAAATCGAAATTCTGAACGGTTTGCAAGATATGAGCCTGAGAAAATGATCACATTTTACGAAAATGATACCGAGGCCCCAAATCTTTGGCGGCCCATAAAAAAAAGTGCATGACTTTGGGAAAAATTGGGAGACACGGGTCTTTTTTTTTTAGTCTTTTATCACGTAATGGTGTCCGTATATGGTTATTTTGCCATGACTTAAAAAATTACACACAGTGTTAGTAAACTTCTTAGGAAATAAGAACAACAAAGAAGATTTGGCGGAGAAATACAGACAAAAATAGAATCCAGAAACCAAAAATTAAAGCGTCATTCACTCTCTTTTTACGTTCTTTCTCACAGAACATCAAAATGTAAAGTGGTCTCCATTGGACCATTTGTTTTTGAAACTAATTAACCATAGAGCAATATGGCCCACTGACATATTGTGTTTTTGTTGACATTTTTTTTTTTACAAATATTCAAGCATATTTGTCTGGAATTTATTCACAGCTGTCTTTTAAATTATTTAATTTTAAAACATATGCTCTGAAAAAAATTAAGTTTGTTTGATTCTAAAGGTAATATAATTACCGTTTTGTAGAATTATTCGTTTCTACTTGAATTAAAAAATGTGTGTGACAGGTAGGTCTACGGGCCATGGTGTTTTTTTTTCCAAAAACGAAATAAAAACTGTGTTTTCAAATTGACTATATTATGGGGGAAAACAAATGTTTTAGCTAAAAAGAAAAAAACTACCTAATAGCGTAGACAGACGACAGCGTTAATTTGCATTAGCAGTCTTAATTCAAATTAACTTGTGAATTATCCCCGTCCCAATGTGTATTAGCTTTGGCGTAAATGCATGAAATTACAGTGAATTTATACTGCATTTAGGTATTTCAATATCGTAACACCGTCGACAATCAATCAGCTCAAGATGTATCTATACATAGAGGTGATAGCCGGAACACAGTGGAAGTGGAACTTTCTTGTGTTTGTTGTTTGCTTTGTTGATTTTATGTACTGATGCTTGACACCGCTGAAGTGGATGTTATTGCAACAACAATACCTGATATCACCATGTATTTGATACGTCTTGAATCAGCTGTTGTCAAATTGTTTGCTATCGTCAATTGAAAATGGATTCAAAGTCAGCAAAGGTGAGTTATTTTAATTGTTTTTTGCAAAAAAATGAGAAATATTTAAAATCGAAACGCATTTCTTCCATTTTAAGATTTCCAAGGGAAAGAAGCGAAGCGTGTGTATCGTATTTTACGCCTTCTATCCATTTGATTTCGATGTAAA
Source organism: Phaonia tiefii (assembly GCA_963931995.1). NCBI lineage: Eukaryota > Metazoa > Arthropoda > Insecta > Diptera > Muscidae > Phaonia > Phaonia tiefii. The sequence continues at coordinate 258,653,986 of OZ008367.1, read as the reverse complement.
AGTCCAAAAAAAAAATTACTTGACAAACAAACAGTTGTTTACAAACAAACAGCTGTTTACTAAATGCAAAAACTGTCGTCTGTCAGGGCAAAATGTTAATTCACATTAGTGAGCTTTTAAAGCAAATTAACGCTGTCGTAGGTCTACGCTATAAAGCCACCCAATGGAGACGCCTTATAAATAACACTGAATTTATACTTTCTTTATTTGTTTGCATCTAGAATTTTGCAAATTTTATCATTATCGCTGGGAAATCTACATATATTTTTTCAAACCTTATTAAAAATGTTACATACTCATTTTCATCAAAAATGTCTTGTAATTTCCATATTGAATAGAAAAGCCACATACATCTTTAACGCCATTTTTGGAATTATTTTGTCAAAAGAGCTAAATAAGACTCTGGAACTAAATGAAACCTTTTCTAAAATAATATGGTTCTGGTAGAGGTGGTAAAAAAAAGATACACGTGTGTCGGCGTTTTGAAAGTTTCCTTTTTTTTAAGGGGTGAAATTTACCCCATTTTGCACATTCTTAGAAATCGGCATAGAAAACAATGTTATCCTTACATTTAGGTATAGGATGTGGTCAGGTATGTTAGGATGTTTTATGTAAAAGTTTACGAACAACATTTTTGTGGAATACTTTAAATCTCTACCGCCACAACATTTGGGTAATTTTTGTTCTTTTTGTGGAAAAGGGTAAAAAAACCTAAAACAGAGGTGTAACGGGTTAAAATGTACTACAAAAATTTTTCTCATAAAATTCTCCTATAAGTTTCTTAACACACCAAAACTTAAAACTCAACTTGAATGCCGCAAATAAGTCTAATGTGGATTTCGTAGTTATTCCGAGTAGTTATTCCGAGTTGGCGCTAAAATCTCCCACATAACTAAATTTTTGGGGGTTGGTTGGTGTGTATTGAAAAAATATTGTTCGTAATTTTTACTTTAAGTCACCGAACAGAAAAAAAATTTAGATATAATATCTATAACTATAATAATGTCTATAATATAATATCTAAAATAATAGCTATAAAATTTTGTTTTGTTCGGTTGAAGTAAAATCGTTTTAATTGTTTAGTTGAAATAGAGGAAAATTATACTAATGAAGATAAATTTTATAAATCATCCCTTTTTGTTTGTACGCTATTTCCATCTACATATAATACTTTATATTTGCTAATAATTAACTGTGACTGGTGGTCCAAATACAGGTATCGTATTTAATCACAGGTAATTTAGCCACTAATAAAGTAGATTGTTTGTGAACGAAATATTGTCTTTCAGTCAGAATCATAGCTCCGCCTACCAAAATGAGCGCAACCAACGCAACGCATTTCCATTTATTCTCCAAATATTTGTTCAAATTTTTCATCAGTTTTCAATTATATATAATACATGTACATTTTTTCTTTGCGTCTAATGACCGCTCAAGGATTCTTTAACTTAAGTTATAGAAAGGATCTAAATACCTTCAATTCTTAAATCTAACTAACTTAAACACTACACATAAAAACAAAAACAAATTAAAGATTTCAAATATATTATTTATTCCACATGTCGGGAGACACATGGGAGTCAAAGCCTTTTCGATCAGTTAAAATAATCAAAAATATTTTTTTTTTCAAGTTATCAACTGAAAGGGGACCTATGGTTAACGAGCCATACGGAGCAATTTCAATATGTCAAATTATATCGTTATCCCATGTAGGGAAAGAAGTAGGCCAATTAAGGGTTGCCGTTTTTCATCTTCGTTCTTCAATTTCACGTAAGTTTCACAGAATTTTCCAATCCTTCCAAGACATGTGAGGAAGTTACTACCAAGCATTTTAGTGCAATCTTCGTTTATCAAATTAAAGGCCTCATTTGCCCTCATCATCACACCTGGTATGTTCAAGGTGTTTCCCACTTCACCACATACAACTACCGCATACGATCTGCCAGCAGATCTGTAGGGTGTCGCGATTCCCGTGGGTATATTATTAGCTAAGGCTCTAGTGGGTCTTCGATCATCAAGCTCTCTCTTGATTTCCTGCCTCCTCTGGCAAATTTTGGCACTGGCTACGTACCCCTTCGCAATTGGCACATCTTACCGGCAAACCAATTAATTTGCTGACTGCACCAGTCAGCGGATGTTTTAAGAGTATCTCCTCAATATTATTCTCCCTATTTGGGAACCGCATTTATCCGTTCCGTTGGATAAACTACACTTTCCACAGCGGTATGGCATGCTACAGTTGGATGAGTCATGTCCATACCGCTGACAACTGCGGCACCGCACCATGCCCCGGAGCCTGTTTTTTTCAACCGCGATTTTACAACTCTAAATATATTTAATAGAAAATATAGATTCCGAGTTGTGGCCCATCCGAGTTGTGGCCCAATTGTACCAACCATCGGCGCCCGCTCAGTTTGATAATTCGATCTACTTGTACCTGTATTTCCAGATTATTTAAAAAGTCCTGCAAGTCCTGAATCTCGTAGGAACTTGCAAGACCTTTTATTTCTATCGAATAAGGCTTTGATATTATATGTATAATATTGAATTCATTCACTTGTCAGCATATTCCTGACTATTTGGTGATCCTCACCACGATTTAATTTTAAATTTAACATTTTCCCATTGACAATTTTAATGGAAAACAATTTATGGCCGATTAACGATTCTAATTTCCGCGTTAAGTTTCTCACTTCTACATTACAGGTTTTCACTATAGGTGGGCTGGTCTTACTTACCTTTATATTGCTGTGGGTTCGGTTGTTGGTCTATCCTTTCTTGATTTTTCCGCTGTGGCTGTAGTCCTTTTTGTTTGGGATGTTGTTGTTGTTTTCTTTGTTGTTCCAACGCTGGGAATTCTTCCTTGGATCTTCTCCTTTTTCCAGGAGCCTTTGGTCATTGGCCATCATCATTCACGGCTTCTTCGATCATGGATTCATCGCTTCTATGGGACTCATGGCGGTGTCTTCCATAGCGACTTCAAACTCACTCACGCTTATTATTGACTCATTATCGTCAATATTTTCAAAGTTATTAATTTGTTTATTTTACTTCGTTATTAAAATTATCATTTTTTCTTTGTGGTCAATTATTTTCTACATTTTCGTTTTTGTTTATTTCAACTTGTTTATTTAAATTTTCTTCTTTTTCTTGAATTGATTTCATTAATAGTATATTCTCTCGACACATTTTGTCACTATTTGATGCCACAATTAGGAGCTGTTCCTTCTTGAACTTCGATTTGTCTTTGCAGACTTAAAACATCTTTATCTGTACTAGATGCAGATTTTCTCTTTCTTTTTTCGTTTTGGACTTTTCTTTAGTTCGTTCATCGTGTTCTTTTACATTGCACTTTTGAATTTTACAATTCTTCTTCTTTTTACTTTCAACTTTTATTTTACTGCGTAATAAGCAGTTTTTCAATTTTTCAGGTTTTTACAAATTTTCTTAGTTTTTGTGGTCTTCGGTGGTGCAATGGTAGTGTGCCCAGCTCTTGTGCATGAGGACGTGGCGTCGATCCCTACTCCGACCACCTTAAAATTTCTTTCGACGGCGGTCACCTCGCTTAGTGACGGCGACACTATCGAGTATTTAGCCATGAAGAAGCTTCGCAAAATACCGTTCGGAACCGGTGTAAAATTGTAGGTCCCAATCAGTGATTGTCAAACTAGAACGCGCACAGCTCACAGGTTGTGAGAGCTCTGCCAAATCCCTTCATGGGGATGTAACGGAAAACCATTTATTTATTTTATCACAATTTTAATTTTACTTTGCATTTTCCGATTTACGGGCAGGGCATTATGCTACAACTTCTATTTTACTTTTATTGACTCTTTTATAACCTCATTAGGACAAACGTCTTAAACAGATTAATTAAACAAACTAATTAAACAAATTTCAACATATTCTCCCAACTTATTCTTTCAAAATATTCTTCAAGCCTTCCAGCGGAGTCTTGGTCGTCCTCTTTTCCTGCTTCCATCGGGAACGTTATCGAAAACCTTTCGCGCTGGGTCATCTTCATCCATTCCGATAACATCGTATCTCGTATACTCCCAGGTATTTTTCATCCGCTTTCGATATGACCCAAGTACCGGAGCCATATGTCAAGACAGGTAAAAGGAGAGTTTGATATAGCTGGGCTTTTGTAGCTCTAGAGAGAGAGCTTTGTTCCTAAACTGCTTGCTGAGCCCAAAATAGCTTCTATTTGCAAGCACAATTCTCATATTTATCTCCAGGCAGACGTTGTTGTCCTAGTGTTTCGTGTTAATAGTCTTGTTGGTATTTTTTTTTAAATTCAAAATTTAATTTCCTAAACAAGGTTTTCACACAATTTACAGAGTTTTAGTTAAATTAACTTTTCATCTACAATCTATTTCCATGTAATTAAGAAAATATATACAAATATATGGATAAGATTTGATTTGGATTCAGAGGAAAGTTATTGATAAAAACCGTTGATCTGAAAGGGATATACAAATCCATTTGAACATAAATACATAAATAAGTTATATACAGATCAGTTTCATATAAAAACAATTTAGGACCGTCTAAATAGCTCCTTTATTAACGGGTTAATTGAAAGACTACATGAATGTTTAAATTTTTCTGTAACATAACTTATTATATCATAGACCATTTAATTGCTGCAAATCTCTGGTTGAGAAATATCATAGACTATAATAAATACATCATTTTCAATATTTTGTTTTGACAGATTTGTAATTTTTTTATGTGGCGTATTGCACAAATTCCATAGACAGGACAACCATATATAATAATAGACTGTAAAATTACATTTCCCAATAATATTTTGTTTTCAGCACTCAGTTTGGAGCCCCGCTTTATCAGGGGATACAACATATTCCCAGCTTTTCTAAGTCTATCAATTATATAGTTTATATGGAAATTGAAAATAAATTTTTTATCTAATATTATACCAAGATATTTAACTTATCAATACGCTACTTATTTCCAATTGACTGTGAGGATAGAAGCAACTACTACGTTTTCTACAAAAAATACGGCTTGCGTTTTTTCCTCATTAATTTTTATTTTCCATTTATGGAAATATGCTACCAAACTGTTTAGTGCTACTTAAATGATAGCAATTATGACGTCACCATACTCATGTGAAAAACATAAGAAGGTATCATCTGCATATGATGGTGTTAAACAATTGTTAAGATTTGGAATGTCAGAACAGAAAATTAGATATAGAATCGGTCCAAGAACCGAACCTTGAGGTACACCTGCAGGAATTTCCACGAAATCTGAATATTGACCGTTTAGACATACACAAAATTTTCTATCTATTAAAAATGATTCAACAATCTTTACAAGAAATAAAGGAAAATGGAATTGAATCATTTTGTATAGTAAACCGCTATGCCAAACGGAATCAAAAGCTTTTTCCTTGATTATAATGTAAGAAATCAAAGAGTTCACAAAATTTAGATTTAACACTTATACAGTTCCAGAACATAACATTCAAATGACGTGAGCACATTAAGCGTGTTTAGGTTAGACCGCTTGCTTGTATATTCGCTTGGTTTGTATGAAGTACTTAGCGAAGACTTAGCGAGAACTTAGCGATGAGATTCATTTTCGCTATGTTTAAAACAAAAAAATGTTGTCATCTTTTACAGTTTTTAATTATTTTTCATATTTTTTAATAAAATTACTTCTCGCTAAAAGCCGTTTTCTTTGCAACTTAGCAAGCGATAATCGCTTGCTTATATCGAATAAAAATACTTAACAGCTAATTGTGTGATAACAGGAAATTGTTCATCTTTAGATTTACATGATTTTAGATTGTGAATTACATCAAGAGTCAATCGGCGTATTTTGTTTACAGAGAAGAGATCATTACTTGAGGCATTACTCTTACTGTTGCTGGGCCACTCTCTTGTAATGGCTATGCCAGAGTTTTGTGTTTTTTTGAGTTCTGGAAAATCAGTACTCACTGTTGCAGTTCTGTTGACAAATGAAAAGGGATTTGGTTTAAGAGATGTATAACGTTCTCTTAAATCGTTACATTTTACGAGAATTCTCTAAAATTTAAAAATTCTTCTCTGACTTTATATGATTTGTCATTTGCAGTATGCTTCTCCTTTCAATTAGCACACTTAATTTTGTCTTTGCAGGTGCACTCACTTGTCTTGTGTCTGCCAGAACAATCCCTTTTCGAATCGAACAAATCCTACTCGAACATCCCTTTTCTCCTTGACCGTACATTTGACAGTTGTAACATTGTACTGGTTTATTATTTAGCTTTCGTTAAAAATCCCATCTAATTATTGTAACTCGGGGATCACGCACGGCAATTTTACTTGCGCATGTCTTGAGTTTATAGGAGAGAGAGGTGTGATACCCGAGTATAAACGAGAGATTTGACATTTTTCTGAGATCGTTAAGTTTAACGGATCCATTCTCAAAAAAATGTGATGTAAATTGTATCCAGGTACTCATCGTATCTCTTTTCGATTTTTTTTTAACTTCAACGCATTTATAATTAAGAGTAATAAGTTCTCTCTGTACTTCATCAGCTGGTATTCCATCAAGACCATGCATAATAAATTTAAATGGTTTTTGGTATTTTGACCCATGGACAGTTTATGAAAATATGCACTATTATGTGAAAGCATTTTGATTGGCGTCTTGTTTTGGTGGAGCAACTTCAGTATCTATTTCTTCAACTTCGGAGTCTGCGGACGCTTGCATAGGTGTCCAATAGTTTCGACGCGGCCTTTTACGGGCAATAACATTATCTGAGAACGTTAAGTCCCCAGCTGTAGATTGTCGTTTTGCAATTTTTAAAGATTTGTATAAATTAAATAGCTCTTAAAAAAATGGCCCTAGCTCTTACCTTTCCAAAATTACCTAAACGAAGCCCAGAGGTCTTACTTAAAAACATAAGTTATCTACCATCTTGATGAGAAAATTGAGGTTATGAGCACCTTCTTATGTATTTTGAACAAATATCCCAACACCCCAGATTCTACTTCAATAATATTGCTTTTAGCTTCACCAATTTGAACAAATTGTTTCCGGCTTCACAAATCATTTTTAAACAGCAACTATTCTTTAGGGCAAATATCATATAATATTAATTTTTCCATAAGTATAGCATGGTCAGCAAGGTCTATGACTTCTGAAAAGCCCAAAAATAAACCAGTAACTCCGGCGGGACTTTGATCCAAGTTTTTATTAATGAAATTTACTACAGTCTTCTCTGTTCAACTTTCTTTTTAAAGATATTTGTACATAAAATTATTCCTATTATGGTTATTTCAAACTGCCGGCGCTCTTTAAGGTTAATATCATACATGGGGTTCATGGTAATACATGGTAATTTGAATGTCCTCTACGAATACAAATTCAAAAAAATTTAAGTATCATTGGCAATTGTATTTATTTTCAAAGCATTTCCTTCATATAACAGTTTTGGTATTCAAACATTTTATACCGTACAAGGTTGCAATTCAGAGGGTCCAGGAATAAAACAACAATCATTTATCACTGGAAATGGTTTTATTGTTTTTCAAAATATTTTCAATATGCATGCATGCACTCAAACCAATTTTCGAAGCACTTTTTCCACACTGATTGAGACACCTCCAAACATGGTTTTTGAACGCTTCAGCAGCTGATTCGGCCGTCGAAAAAACTTTACCATGCAGTTTTTTCATAACCTATGACAATGTTATTTGGAGAGCATTAAATGCATCGAAATTACGCTTTCTTTACACGCAAAGAAAAAAAACACGTTTATTGCTCGGTTACCGCAACAATACTTTGATTGATTTGTATTAATTTATTAATTCAGTAGTCGCCAAAAAGAGAATACTAATCAAATGTGAATGTATTGGTGTATTTGCACTTAAAGAAATTGGTGCTATTTAAAAAAAATTATTTTATAAAACACTTTATTATATCATCTTTAAATTATATTCAGAAACAGTTAATTAATAAATTATAGTATAAAATTTATGTATATGTATATGCAGTCTTTCTTTTCAATACCTGGTGGCTTACAAGGCACTCAGCTTCATTCAAAGAAAATAAAAATTCGTATTACCAATCTGTAATTCCACATATAAAGTTATTAAATGTATATTATAGTAAAAAAAATTGACCTTATAATAAATCTATAAAAAAATATCCTCATATACAGCTTTACTATATGCTTTCGAACATCAGTTTACCAATTTTCCACAACAAAGCGGCATGACCTTTCTTCGTTGAAAGCTAATGTGCTACTAGAGATGTTCAGATGTTCGAACTAGTTCAGTTGCACGAATCACTCTTGTGAACTAGATGAACTAGTTCACACTGTTCTGCTCTTTTGTTTCAGTAGTTCAATTGTTTCAATAGTTTTTTGTATTTCAATTGTGCAGTTATCTCCTCCATTTTCTAGTTCATGCTCTCTTTGTCTCACTCAATTTGCACAAAGGTGCATAAAGTTGCAGTCTTTGTGGAATGGACATATTGCTGGCTTCAACACAATAACTACAGCGCAATCACCACTTTTATTCCAAAATATTTCAGAAACGGAGTAACCCAATCGTTAAGTCGATCTTCAACAGGGCGATTTGGTATAAACAAATATCACAGTACCCAAAACACTTTAAAAATCTGCAAAAATTAGATAGTTTTCACCATAATTCGCTCCGATTGAACTAAAACTACAAGTTAAACTGAAATGAGCTCTTTAGTTCACAGCTCATATGAACTGTTAAGCTGAAATGATACAATGAACTAGTGAACTAAATGAATGAACTAGTTCTATCTGTTGAGCTGAACTAAAAAGAGCGCTCACTCGAATGAACTTAAATTCCCAACTCTATGTGCTACTGAATGAAATTGTCTTCTCTCATACGCACTTTGATATGCTTTTTGGTGACGTTCGTGAGGTGTACGGGTAAAAAGCCGATTGTGTTCGGCCCCTGGGGGCTATGGACGGTGACACAGTCTTGACCACTCGATTGGCATACACACTCACGCATACGCATAAAAGTGATCACACACAATTGTTCTTTGTTTGGGAGCAGTAATGCCAACTTAGTTCTTTTGGGGCTAGATTTAGCACTATTCAACCTTGCAAAACGCGAAAAAAAATTTATTGGCGCGTTTTTGCAAAAACGCTTATGTCCACGCGTTTTGAGTTTTTATTTAGCCCTATACAACACCAATTTGCTAAAGAGTGTTAAACTTTTTGCTTCTACCGTTTAACACCGTTGACTGTTTGCTTTTATTTTTGTATTGGTTATTACGCTTAATACTTAATTTTTAAGTGGAGTGACACCCTAAAGTGTCGGAAGGTATGGAAAGCAAACCCCTCGATTATGAAGTGGTTAAACACCCAATGAAGAGTCCAAGGTAATATGTATTTATTGCAAATGTATGATTGCTGCAAAACACTTCGACATACGTAACAAACTATTCTAGATCACAAAAATATATGAAAGACATTGCACCTTTCCACGGAATTCGGTTGGTTCATCCAGAGACAGAACAGAAAACAAAAATGTCGGGCAAAACTGGCACTCGTCAAAATCTGCACTAAAAACATCGCTTTCTTCGGGTGCACATCTGAAAGGATATTCCAACAGAGGACTTTAACATTAAATGAAACAAGTTGCGTGTGAGGTGTCAGCGAATTTCTTGTTTTTATTTGATAGACCTATCAAGAACTTTTTGTGGCGAATATGCCGTCATTCAAACAACCACCGCGGTTTCGGTGTATATCAGGCGAAATTTTGTCTGAGGGCACTGGTATTTGTGGTTTATTGGCATCGATCTGCAACTTAAGAAACCCCCACAACAAAAAGACTAAGTGGACCAAATCGCTCGGTGTCTGTGGCCAGTTCACGTCGCCTCTAGGTGAGATAATTCTTAAATCGGTCGTGCAGAATGCCTGTTGTCGCATCGGCTGCGTAGCACGTAGCGACGTCCTGATGGAACCACAGATCGGTAGCGCCCTCCGTTGACGGACTACAATCCAGACCAAACTATGGCACTCTGTACATGCATTGCCACTTGGAAATGGAGGGCATCGTCCTAAATCCGAAAATGCTTGTTGATGTACCTATTTACTCAAAAATGGGTGTCGTCGCGCGCAGCGTTGCCAGAAGAGAACACCCATTTTGATAATAAAGTTTCATCATTCGCACGTGTTGCTCAACACCGGAATTTGTCTCTATTTTCGGAAATATAAATACCAGGAAAAACTACAAAAGATAAAACAACATAATCGACGTGATCTGTTAAAAGCTGCCTGTCCCTATTGGGAATTCCATTATTTATTAAGCGCGATTTAGCACTTTTAGAATTTCGTTATTTGGCGCGTTTTAGCACTTTTTAGGTACTTGGCATCCCAAATGAAGAGAGATGAAGAGAGAATATGTTCTGTCTTTGGTCGTTAACAACAGAGGCTTTCGTGCAGGATGAAAAGTTACTGTGGAACACATTTTATACCTTTTTTGGTCGCCAAATATCTATGCAAATATTTTCAGTGAATATGGGCATTTCCACAGAAATGTTCACCCTGACCGAAAAATTAAAAGTTATCCACCAGTTTTTTTACATGTAGTATTCATGAAGTATTCAAAATTAATTAAATAGAAGAGTTCCTAGCTTTTCTTAGTTGCGATGGTGTGTTATCTTCTTATCTTCTCTTTACAATTTACATTTACAAAATATTTTTCGCTTAAAATGTATTTTCAACAAGCGCAATATATCTTAAAAGTGAAAATATGCATATACAAGCTAAAATTCATGTTTTATTTGCGTTAAGTAATTTTTTAATGACAATTTTAACTAAACATTTTCCAGTGAAAATTTAAGTAACGTCACGTCATGTAACGTCACGTCAGATACTAAGGTATATAAAAAAAAACTTAGAAAACATTTTTAAATTTTATAACTGGGAAAAGAAACTTCTATTGATTTAAATGCTACTAAAAAAAAGTTTCATAAAAAAAGTCTTTTGCCAAATTCGTAGGCCTTTGCAATTTTGTCATCCAGGTCAAACACCCACTTTTGTTTTTGTAACGTCACGCCAACTAATATTTTTGCTTCTATTTTTGAATCCTCCGTGTCGATTGTTCTCAATTTCTTTAATGAATAAAGTGTTGCTTGTTAAAAAACCTTTTTAAAATATGACTTTTTCATATTTTTTAAAATATTTTTTCGTACAAATGTCAAGTCTTGAGTTTATTGGAGAGAGGCGGGAATATCGTCCGTTTTCTTCCCCTCTCTCTCCAAAAACTCCAGACTTGCGCAAGTAAAATTGCCGTGTGTGAACCCCGAGTTACCGATTTGCTTCTGCAGATGATTAAATTTTCACATTTTCAGGAGCTGGTCACCAAGCAAACACACAACTCTAATGCTTCTATCTTGTCAATATATCTTGGATGGACAATTGACGCGTTGTGGTTTGTTGCGTTTTTACTTGTTATTTGAATGCAAGGCGAAATAGACGTGTAAGTACTTTAGAAAGTGAGAAAAATAGACAAATATGCCATTTTTTTTAAAAACAGGCTTTATGGGCAAAACCAATTTCAATTTTAACAAAAATTTAAACAAAAAAACAAGTAATGTTTGTCGCAAAGATTTTTACAGCTCTAGTCCGTCATAACTCGTTTAGTGCCAACGATTTTCAATTCTTGCAAACCTTGTCTTTAGTTTGGAGCAACTATAGCTAGTTTTGCTGCAACCGGAAGAACATTTGGCAGAACAGTTTTTTGTTTCTCGCAAAGGTTTTTTCAGCTCTCATTTCCTATAACTCGTTTACTGCAAACGTTTTTCAGTTCTCGCAAATGGTTCTTTTTAGTTTGGAGTAACTAGAACTCGGTAGGTGTAATCGAAAAAAGGTTGGCGGAACCGTTTCTTTTTACATTATACTTCTCATAACTCGTTTGCTGCAAACATTTTTCGGTTCTCCCATAGGAAATGACATGTATGGCTCAACAGAAGTTCGTTTCTCCCGACTACAAGCCACAAACAAACTTCAGTTACCTTGAGATTTCGTTTGGTTGGATCGAGTTTTTTCTTTGCGTGTACGAAACATAAATAAAATTTACATCAGCAAGGAGAAAAAACTAGTGTTGTCGCCTTTTTGGAAAAAACAATAAAAAATTACCTTTATGTTAAATTTGTTTTAGAATTGAGTAAGTTCTGCTTAAATTTATACATTTGTACCAATCTTTCCACTAGCATTGCAATCCAACTATATAAGTACATGATGTGAAATTCGGAATAATAATGAGATCGCACCGTTGAAACTTCGTGACAAACCTTGCTAAAAATATAATTTTTTTCTTATTTCACAACAATCTCTTAAACTAGATAACTCACTCATTTAAGCATATTTTTTGTAGATATTCACGAGCACTGTCACCATGCCAAATATGTGAAATTCATCAGATGTTGTTAATATCAATTTCTTCTAATTTCGGTCATAAAAAGTGTGTTATCGTCGATCTATACCGCTCTCCATTGACAATAACGGTGTTACCAGCTTCATTTCGAAAGAAGTACGGACCCGTGAATCCACCAGACAAAAAACCACACCAAACTGTCAATTGTTGTTCACGAATAATTTGTGGATTTACTTCGCACCAGAATCAACAGTTTTGTTTATTTACCGCAACTCTCAGATGAAAGTGAGCCTGAGCGGTGAAAATGATTTTCTTAAAAAAATCTTTATTATTTTCAAGTTGTTCCAAGACAAAATCAGCAAATTCATGACGTTTACGGTAGTCCAATGGCTTCCGTTCTTCAAATCCTTTCTCAAAATCCTCCAGGATGTGGTATGAGACAGTGTCAATTGTTGACAACGTCTTGGAATCCATAAATTGCGGTCTTCAGTAACACTTGCCTGAACGGAAGCAATATTTTTATTCCTTCGAGCGGTTCCTTGTCTAATTGGGACTTGAACATGTTGATATTTTCCAAGCCTAGTACTTGTACACTCATAGGCTGGTTACAAAGATGTTTTACTTTTATGAATCTACTAAACCACGCAAACAGCCAGTACAGAAATTTCATTCGGGTGAACCGACTTAAACATACCCTGATGGCATGGCGCTAAATATTATCCAATACCCAACTTAGTTTCGATCCTAAGTGATTATAGAGAGTTATCGTGACTACCAGCCAATTGTTGCATCGCGAAGTTGTTCATCTGTTTTTACACAGGATCACACAAAATATTGATCAGTACCAAACTTTGTTAAGGTCGGTTGTGGTATACGGGAGATATCGAGTCGGCTAGCGGGATACCGCTCAGCTTTTGTGTGGGAGGTACGAAAATGGGCGTGGTAAAGTAGTTAATCTTTAACTTTTAGGAAAACACTGTCGAGTACCGAATTTCATTAAGATCGGTTTTAGTTTATGAGAGTCATTGTCTCGATCAACCGGTCATCCGCCCACCTATTATGCGCACTTGAGAACATTTTTGTAGTACCAAATTTCATAAAGATTGGTTCGGTTTTGTGGGAGTTATATTGCCGCACAACTTATATTGGTAGGGCGTAACAAAATCACCCTTGTCTTAATCGGTGACTGGCGTTTGATGACACGAAGCCTATAACCTAATATCTCATTGACAAGCCTGACAACCACCAAGCGTTTGTATGGGAGGTACATGAATGGGCGTGGCAAAAAGACTCTTTTTGTCTAGTACCAAATTTCATAAAGATTGGTTCGGTTTTGCGGGAGTTATCGTGCCGAACAACCAGCCGGCAAAAATACCCTTGTCTCACTTGGTGACTCGCGTTTGATGAAGTGAAGCCTATTACCTAATTTAATTACGATCGGAAGTGTTTCACGCGACTTAACTCATTAACAACCCGGACGACCACCAATCTTTTGTTTGGGAGGTACCAGAACGGTCGTGGCAACCTCGTCAATTTTCTCCATTTAAGTAGACATATTCAGATTATTAACTAATGTTTGAGTTGAAGCTAATCACATCTACCAGAAAACAGTTTTTGGAGAAATATGATTTTGTAATAAATGTGTCGATTTGTATGGGAGGTACCATAAGTAACGTGGCCAAAATGCCCATTATCTACCTCGACCTATGTTTGGACAAATAATGGTCACTATTAAAATATCATTGTGATCGGCATAGATTTAGGGGAGTTATCTGGCCGAACAACTTTTGTATGGGAGGTACGAAAATGGGCGTGACAAAACCACATTTGTCTTAATCGGTGACTTGTGTTTATCAAGCTTTTGCATGGGAGGGACCAGAATGGGCGTGTCGACTTCTCCCATTTTCTCCAATTAAGTAGATATTTACAGATTATTTGCCAATGTTTGAGTTGAATCTAATCACATCTACCAGAAAAATGTTTTAGAAGAATCATGATTTCGTACTAAATGTTTTGATTTGTTTGGAAGGTACCAGAGGGGGGGTGGCCACAACGCCCATTTTCAATCTCAAATTAACCATGGACAATTAATAGTCACTGACAAATTTTCGCTGTGAGCGCTAAATATTTACGGAAGTTATCGTGTTGACCAGCCAGACAGACAGACGGACGGACATGGCTCAACCGCCTTAAAAGTCCCAAAAACGGTATAACAAATTACGGTGATAATGTTTGATAAACGTAAATTGGAGTGGCACCGTAGGTAAATGCGCAAACTATCACATTTTAAAACACATTTCACATTGTTAACCTAATAAGACGTCGAATGCTGAGAACATTCATCGTGAAGGCGATACGGGATAGAATTGATGCTGACGGAATATTAATTGATAATCAATTCGGTTTTAGGGCGAAGCATAACACGTCGCACGTTCTGATGGGTCTGCAGGAGAGACGCGTCTCCATTGCCGTGAGTCTGGACTGTGCCAAAGTGTTCGACACCGCGTGGCAGGACGCTATCGTCTTTAAGATGGTGATTCGTGACTTTGACCACATGACGTGTAGAATGGTCTCAAACTTTTTAAGGGACCATACGTTCTGCTTAAGGATTGGCGAAATGCTGTCTGAGGTAATGGCGGTGACTGCGGGAGTACAAAACGGCTCCATACTTGAGCCGATACTATATCATATCTTCATTTGCGATAAGCCCCAACACGCTCGGAGATAGATACTTGTATCGACTCGATGAGCACAGCGTTCCGGGAGGCGATGGAGGTCTCTATACCCAGGATTCCGTCTGGTGGTAAGGGGCTTCCACGATTACCTGCCGAAATTGTCCATTTCATGGATGAGAGGAGGAGGCTGGCCAGGCTGGCAAGAAGGACGAGTGAACCAGGCCGCAGGGCTGAGCTGAAGGCCACTGTGCGTAATGTGGACAGAATTGTCCAGGGTTCTATTTACGCGTTTGAACAGGAACGCAGGGCAGACTTCTTGCGAAAGATCAAGTTCAGCAGTGATATGTTCTCGAGAGTAAGAGCTGCGGTTGGGAATGTGGCACGTAAGCCAATTCCTGATCTCGTCGGTGAAGGTGGGCGTGTCCTTGCAACTGACCGTGAAAAGGCTGCACTTTTTGCGGACAGCTTTCAGGGAAACCTGGCGAATGGCGGTATGGTTGGCGACGTATCTGGTGGGCAAATTCCAGTGGAGGTCTCCGTATTGAGTGATATGGCTCCTGTGCTGGAATTTGGCGGACGGTGTCTGGCGGATGGGTCGGGACGGTGTGAGGGTGATGCATGGCGGAACGGTGGTTTCGTTAGGCCGAGTGATATTGGTGAGGCTTTAAGAGCCGTGCCGAAT
Organism: Phaonia tiefii; assembly: GCA_963931995.1. Taxonomy (NCBI): domain Eukaryota; kingdom Metazoa; phylum Arthropoda; class Insecta; order Diptera; family Muscidae; genus Phaonia; species Phaonia tiefii. The sequence continues at coordinate 258,638,246 of OZ008367.1, read as the reverse complement.
CGCAAGTCGAGTGGTGGAGACGGGGTGCCTGACGTAGTTATACGTAGAACAAGGCAGACAGTATGGACCTTTCTGGCGGTAATTATTAATCATTGCCTGAACCTGGGGTATTTTCCGGCGGCTTGGAAGGAATCGGTGACGGTTCCAGTTCCGAAGCCGGGTACCGATCAGAAAAAGGCGGCCAATTACAGGCCAATTTCCCTACTTTCATCTTTTGGGAAACTGCTAGAAAGGTGCATACTGTCGGGTCTGCGAGATGAGATAGAGGAGAGGGGAGTCCTCTTTGAGGGCCAATTTAGCTTCAGAAGAGGACTCTCCACGTCACATGCCCTACTGGTTCTGGGAGACCATGTGACGAGGTCGCTAAATAAGAAGCACGCTACCATCTGTGCGAGCCTGGACTTGTCGAGGGCTTTCGACACAGTTTGGCACGAGGGGCTTGTGTCGAAAATAGTTACGAAAGGATTCAGTTTGAATCTGTGCAAGATGGTGGCGTGCTTCTTAAAGAACCGCTCTTTCCGTGTGAAGGTGGGAGGAGAATACTCGAATGCGAGGTCGGTTGTGGCAGGAGTGCCACAAGGATTGCTTCTGGGGCCCATTCTTTTTAATATATATCTGTCGGACATGCCTAGGCCTACGGGCAATGACCTGCTGCTCAGTTACGCTGATGACATCCTGATTGCGGCGTCGGGGCCCAGATCCTCAGGGGTCAATCGAAGGTTAGGCGAATATCTGGTCAGACTGTCTGAATATTTTGTTGGATGGCGGCTGACGCTAAACACATCCAAGTGCAGCTAATATTTAGGGGCGTAAAGAAGTACCTATACCCCAATGCAAGGAGGTACGTCCCGCAGTTGAGGTTGGGGGACCAGATTATAAGAAATTCGCCTGAGATGAAGTACCTGGGCGTGATACTGCAGGAGGACTTTAGTTTCCGAGGTCACATTGGACATGTCTTGCGCAAAGTCGTAAGACTGTACCATATGTACCTCGAAATACTTAGATGCAGACAGGGCTGTCGAATGAGGTTCGACTCCTCATCTACAGGCAGCTGATCAGGCCTTGCATATCCTATGTTTTTCCTATCTGGTGCGGAATTTCGTCCGCTCAGATGGAAAGGCTTAGGATATGGGAGAGGCGGATCCTGTCTGCATGCTTAGGTCTGAGGTGGACAAGGGATGAACAGGGTGAATGGAAGAGACCCTCGTGTAGGGCAATCTACGATGCCATTGATTTTCGTAGGATTGACGTTTTTATGGTTGATGGAGCGCTTGCTTTCCTCAAGAAAGCGGGGGATGTTCAGGGGAACGATTTGATCTCGGCGTGTCTGAATTTGGACACAGGCGTCCGGGGGCCCACAGATCTACGATATTTGCCACCAGCCAGTTTGTTGGCACTGGATAAGGAAGGTCGCTTAAACGAAGGTGGTAGGCTTTTGCTCTACCACAGGAGGTATAACACCTTCGACACAGAAAATACTGTGTATAACACTGCCCAGTAGCCCATGGGGCGGCCCTGTATATATTTGTAAATAGTTAGCATTAAGTTAGTCTTTAAGTTTAGTTTTAAGTTATACGTAATAACGTTGAATTCATTGGCCCTTTTTCCATTCCTTTTTTGGCCAACACGTTTGAGTGTCTAAGAGTAGGAAAATAAGTGTGCGAGGAAAACCTCGACACGGTGGTGTTAAGCCACCTATTAAACGCGGTTGTCCGCAAAATATATTTGACATATATTGGAACCCAATGTACGTATGTAATTTTTAGAGCTTAAGGCAAAAAATGTATCCGAAGAGAATTGAGGAATAAAAATAATTGAATAAGCCCCAACCACCTAACGGGGATCTGCGCGTCCTCTATGCAGATTACATTTTGGTTGGCTCCGCCGGTGTTCGGGCGAAACTGGTTAACACGCGGTTGAATGGATACCTGGCTTCCCTTGACGATTATCTCCGGAGATGGGGCATTCGTCTGAATGTTGATAATTTTCAAGGGAAAGCGCAGTCCCAGAAATGGACTGTGTGGCGAGGTCAAGCTACTTATCTACCGCCAGATTATAAGGCCGCTGCTGACCTATGCGTTCCCGGTGTGATCGGGGATATTCTCCCATCAAATGGAATGCCTGCGGATATGGGAGAGGAGGATATTAAGCTCATATCAGGGTTTGCGTGCTGAGGCCAGGATGGACGGCATACGACGGAGTCTGTCTTGTCGCATTATATTATTATATCTTCTTAGTGGAAACTGCATTAAATTCAATGCGCAAGAGTGCCGACTTGGATAACGACTTCGTAAGAAAGTGTTTTAGCTGCGTGAATAATGACAGCATAATTATATACCACCCGCTGGACTTTCTATACGAAAACGGACAACTTCTCTACTATCCCAGACGCATTTGCAGCTTAGATCTGCGTAACACGGTGTATAACACCGCGCGATGATGATGATCGTTGAATTGATCACTTTTTATTTGGTTTGGTTTTATTTTTATTTTTGTATATTCCTTTCGTAGTTTGTAAGTTTCAGTTTGTTAGTACGTAAGTGCTGTTTTATAATTCTAAGTGAATTGGAACTCAATTTTTTTGTATTTTTTATGGAAAAAGTAAATTGCTTCTGTAATCGTAAATCTGCTGTGACATGTTCACATATAAAAAAAATAAATGGTTTCCCATTTTTAACTGATCCGGGTGAAGAAAAACCGGTCATATAAATATGCTGAAAACCCCTAAAATAGACAAAAAAAATCAATAATTTTTGGAATGCTTTATTTACTATTTTTGACGAAATTTCACTGATACAAATTAGGTGATTTAGCGTAATGATATTTTTGACCGGTTTTCTTAAGGAATTGTTATAATATACAAATATAACGAATAAGAAACGTGTTTATATTTCTTGTTTGATTTCGTACAGTGTTTGTGTTCATTTTTCATACTTTTCAGGAGAACATTTCTTAAGTTTAAATACAGTTCTGAAAAATTATGAAAAGGCACCAGACAACTAATGTAGTAAATTGAGGCTAAGTATATACCATTTTCTTATTATATACATTACTTATTGAATGTTTAGGAGATATAGCTAAAACTAAAAGAAGTGTATGTGTTTTTTCACACTTAAAAGTGGTATTAGTTATGGAAATCTTATCGCCCATAAGTTGTTGTCCCCAAAACATAAATTTAAAGCCAAGTCGTTCTCCCAATTTTTTCCGATTACTATGATTCACCTATGTCTACATAAGTTGTATGCTATTTAAAAAAGAGAAGAATATAATATTTTGGAAAACAACTTATTTCGACATAAGCTGTTGTTCCAAATTTAGATTTACGTAACATTCCTTCTCGTGTGAAATATCTCAGATTAATCATCGAAATTAGCAAAACCCAAATAGGGATTTTATGGCCTCATGTATATTTTGGCTAAAACTTAATTTTTTCGAAGAACATTAAATTTTTGTCACGGCTTTATCTCGGAAATCATGAGGAATTTTGTTTTCCTGTCTTCGGCACAATTTCATTTCGGAAATAATAAATGATCTGTTTCATAAAACGAATTCCAACGAATGAACGAAGTGGAAAAAAAAAATAATACGAATAATATAGGTTAAATGATCTATTAATAGAGAAATTGTGTTCTTCATATGGGGCATTTCACGTGAAGCGAACAACTAAAAACATTTAAATTATTGAAATTATTTCATATTTGGCGTAACTGTAGTTCTAGTAGGTATGAGAGTGAACATGCAATATTTCTTTAGTATGATGTTTATTTCTCAAGACCTGAGATTGTAAAGTTTTTCCGTTTTTGAAATAAAAAACAAAGTTATAATAGGGTGCGTGATTGGTATAGAAAATTATATGCTCTTTTAAGAAATTAAATCAAATTTAAAAAAAAAATTTTCATGTGTAAAACCGAAAGTAACAATTTCAAACCAAAATTGTTGTAAGTTCGCTTCTATTTCTAAAATATTTTTTAATTCGAAATTAACTTAAAGTATACTTATAATTCACTAGGAGTTTCAAAATGGGATGTGCACTGAATCAAAAGATATGCATTTTAATGTACATATGTATGAGTATGATGTTAGGTGCTTGTTTATGTGCAAAACCGGAAGTGACCATCTCAACCAAAATTTTTGTAAGTTGCTTAAGTTTTTTAAATTCTTTTTTAATTCGAAATCAGCTTAAAATATACTTATAATACACTATAAGTTTCAAAATGGGATATGCACTGGTTCAATAGATATACTTACTTACTTTATTTTCTGCTCAATTCTACCTGTAACAATATATAAAGCAACAGTTTTTGTGCACGGGTTGTTTCGTTGTGAAGAACTCGAAGTGTAAAGTTGTAATTTGGAATTAAAAAATTTTAAAAAATTTATCTCTCCAGTAAACGATACTTTAATCCTTTTCACGTGGTAACTCATCTACTGACAAAATTACCGAGGGCAATTTCTAAATACGAAATTGAAAATTGTTTACGTATGTGACTTGTGTAGCTTTTACGTGAAACCCTCCAAGAGCTGCAAAAGGAATGGTGCAAGTCAGTCCAACGCCAAGTGGAAACTCGAAAACACCGAGTGAAACTTCGGAAAATACCGAATATACAACATCCATTGCAGAAGGCAATAGAAAACCAACATACAGTAACAGAATCCAAGAAATTTTGAAACAGAAATTCTATGAAGATACTGACAAAACCACCTAAGCCATGGTTTGGAAACAATCTTGCAAAGGAGATTGGAACATCCAGGCGATAAAGGAGAAATGCAAAGCAACTTGTAAATCAGTTCGATATCTTGTCATCTCCTAACCCACGAGCTGGCCGTAAACTACCACTCGAGACCGAAAATTTGGTTAAAATGCTTTTATCTTCGAGAAGATATTAGCCGAATAATGTTTGGTACAAAATATTTTATCTCCATTAAATTAGATGATGGCAAAATAACCCACATGCAAAATCAACTTCTGATGTGCAACTTTGATGAATTTTATCAGAACGTCAAAGAGGAATATCTATAAGGACTGCTTTCGCTAGATGATGTGTCCCAATCCAACACAGACGTGTCATTTATTGACTATGAACACACAGCCAAATCAATGCTCTAAATCTTGTCCTGCCTTTCGTGCAATACGTGATCATCTGAAATTCATATTCGCTCACAATCACGTAACAGATTTTAAATTTTTTAAACAACGTACCACTACTTGAAAGTTGTAATGGCTATTTGATGTGTTAACATCTATAGCGGCGTATAGGGACTAAATCTATCAAAGTCAGATTTTATGCTGCTGCTAAAACCAGATTTTCTGCGACTGCGAAAGAGAATAAAGACTTGTTAAACAAAAATGACCGAGCAAGAGAGCAATGAAAGAGTGGTGTGGCAGGGGTGAGGATTGTGTCTATAGCGTATGTATTAACATAATAATGTATGTATGGACATGTGTCTGTTGCTGTTGTTGAACGGAGATATAAAGCATAGCCACGCAAAATTTCATTTGCAAGCTTGCGCAGTCGACGTTATGGTGACACACTAATACGTCAGCTACTTCGTACAAAGTATGTGTGATGTTGTGTGTTTGGCTGTTTCGTTGCTGTTGATATGGCAAAAATGTGGTTATGTGACACACGTATACGTCAGCTACTTCGGACAAAATATGTGTGATGTGTGTTTGGTTGTTTCAATGTTGTTGCTATGGCCAAACAAAGCGAGTCATTTGATGTTCAGCATTGACCGGTGTATACAACAAAACTATTATTTTTTATTTTCAAATATAACATTTACTAATGTGATCATAGAAATCGAACAGGTACCGTGTAGCAAAAACGTGTTAACACAGCATCCGTGAGTTCGAACACTCATTGATTTTTTTTTATTTCCATTAATTTAGTCTTGTACTCAATCACTGCTAAACTTACCTTCGTTGATTCCTTTTCGCTACTAAAGTAGGGCAACATTAACATATGCTAACCAAACGATATCATGTAGGGACTTCATGATATGTATCTGGTAGCAAGGACATTCGTTGTCATAATGGTTAGCGTGTTCGACTCAAACCAACTCTCTTCCATCCCAGCTCTGCCCCCTTTAATGAATCAAATTTTTAATTATTACATTTAAATAATTATTAAATTTAAACAAAAAGCGGAATCACTAGTATTTGCAAATAGGGGCTTACCCCAATCACTTGAGATGTAGACCTAGTTATGGACAATATACTACGGTTTCATCACATTATAATTAATTGGATGCTGTTCGTTCGATAACTGCAGCATTGACATCTATAAGATGTAAGAGAAAATTGCAGTTTATATCGACATAACTATAAAGTGCCAAATAACAGCAGCTGAAATTTTTGTACGAAATAGTTATATATTAGGGTTAGTCATTTTTTTTCCGGGAAATGACCTCGGAGTATGATGTACGGCATACCAACTATGGAGAACTGCGTTTTTACTTTATTGATATTACAAGAAAACCTTCCGCACCAAATGCAATTACTTTTACTCAAAGCAGATATTTTCAGTTTTATTTTTTTGTGATTCGTAAAAAATCTAATTTTTTTTTCGTTTTAGATATTTATTTAGCGGTTAGTTAAGATTTGTTCGCTGACCACGAATCTGTAATTTGATCAATAGTTTGTCATTTAGTTTTCGGGATATGGCGATTTTAAAATCGGTTTGAGCAAAAGTTAAATTTTTTCTGTGATTTTTATGATTTGACAAGAATTTTTTTTCCTTTTATATTTTTCAAATGGCTGTTCTTAGCTAAGTTTAGTGGGATGATTAGTTTTTCAGATATGGCGATTTTGAAGTATAGTTTGATCACTCCCGTTCATTAGGGTTGAGAACAGGAGTAAATATAATGAACTGCGCTTTTAACTTTTTGAAATTGGAAAAGAACCTTTCGCAACCAAATGCAATCGCTGTTTCTCAATTCATATTTTTGTACTCTCCTAAAATAATGTCATGTTTTTTGCACTGCTTCCATACAGGTTTATTCATGTTTCCAAAAATATGCGTTTTTTGCCAACTTGGCCTATGTAAAGAAATATTTTATGTAATATTATATTGTAAATGGCATTCCTGCGAATAATTAGGTTCAGACAGCAAATATATTGTTAGAATAAAGTTTTTCAAAGTTTAAGATAATCATAAGTCGGAAACTAAATGAACAATTATTGATCGAATTATTGATTCATAATGAGCGTTGCATTGCGACATTCGAAAAAAGGTTAACAAATTACTAGCCCTAGTATATATGCACGTAGTGCAAAAAGTGGACAACAAATTGCAACTTAGGGAAGATTTGATAACTGTTAAAAGTTCAACCCTAAACTTGCATGATTGAACATTTTAATTCAAATCTTGAATGGACCAAGTAAAATTATTTTTATCCTGTTACCATATTTAGGACATCCGCGCTCTTCTGAACCACAAAAAATAAATCATTTCACAACGGACCCTGTATCTCTCTTGAAATAAAACTAAATATAATAGTACAAAAGTCAGCATGGGGTTTACAAAATTTAATAAGTTTTTCGATTACATATTTTTTTTATTTTTATTTATAAAACTTGGAAAATAAATAATGGAGAGGCTCACAACTGAACAAAGAACTAGAATAATAGATTTTTGTTATTTAAATCAGCGATCAATTATTTTATCACAAGGCGAATATCGTCGACATTTTAGCGTCAGAATTTCGTCCTCTAAGGTAATGATTCGTTGCTTAGTTCATCGTCACCACCAACACGGCACCGTAAGAGATTTGCCTTCAACCGGTAAACCACGTTTAATTCGCACTGCTGAAAATATCGAACGTGTAGAGCCAAGAGTTAACGAAACACCACAATGTCTACCAGAAGGCGTTCTGCTCAGCTACGAATGTCTCATATTTCACTACGGCGCTTTTTAAAAAAACGGTTACTGTTATTCCCATATAAATTTTGAAAGATGTTATGGTAAACAAATTTAAATTTTGTAGATTTTATAATCTTAAAAAAAATTTAAATATATAAGCGAAAAAGTTATTGAATTTTTAAATTCACGGTGACATTTGAACCACCCTGTTCATGAAGGCGTTTGCTAGCCAAATAAATAGATGCAGTATTTCGAAAAATCGAAATAGATCTGTTATTCTGGGTAAAACACTTTGGCTTCAGACCACCCAATTTTTCCAGAGCTGCACAGCAGTAATATACCCTCCTCGGACTACTTCAGTCTGGCCTTGGAACTTATATTTATACTTCGAATAATTCCGCCTTCCTCCCCTTTGTCCATAAACATCATTACCAGATTTTAGTTTCCAACATCACTATAGGACCTTTGGTCAGATGCCAACTGGTCACCTTTGTCCTGTCCGACTTAGGATACACTTCGATTGAGCGAAGCCTCTTCTCCGCTTGTTCAGTTGTAATGTCTTGTTATTAATAACATTAAGAGTAGGGTATTCTAGAACCAGGATTTTCAAAAATATCGATTTTCGGTGTCTTCGAATATTCCAACCGGCTTTCGGTTAAACCAATGGATTGGGGAGTGGAAAACTATGTTTTTCACCAACTGCAGGAAAAATCAGATCTGTTTGCACTTAAAAAAAAACTAAAAATTATCTAATAAAAACAAATGCAGATCGAATCATAGAAAATTAAATCATATGGTAGAGCCATACCAAGAAAAACAGGATATTAACAAAAATAAGTAGTTATATTCCATAAATAGCATTACTTAAGTAGGACAGATAAACATGTTTGTAACGATATTAAGTCGTTCACAAGTGAGAGAGAAAGAGAAGAGAAACCCCGAAAATAAAACTGCAATTACTGACATAATTGAACAACATTGTGCCTGGCCTAGAACGCTAAGACGCTTATGGGAATACTCACAATCTTCGAAATGGTCGTCCACCAATGTGAGTTCAAACCACACTTCCGACTGTTTAAGTTTTTCATTATTTGCAGAAAAACCTGATCTGTTTGCTCGCAGAAAAACTAAAAATCTTCTAATAAAAACAACTGCAGATCGAATGATATAAAATTAGTTCCTACAATCATTCAGAGCAGATAGAACGGAAAGACGTTGTTAAAGGCACCTTTTATATCGACAAATGTGACAAAAATGTATTCCTTCAGGTAAATACATTTATATATGAAATTCGCTAAAACGTGCAGAGCTGTTTCCTTAGATTTGCCCTTATTGAAGGAGTGCTGATATGTTTACAGCTGAGAAGACGATGATATGAGTCAATCATCTTCTCTAATGGCCTCAGAAGAAAAGATGAGAGACTGATTGGTCTAAAGACTTTTCGAATAATATGCGATGATTCCTGTGGTTTCGGAATTTGGATTATTTTGGACTCCACTTTCGGAATTTAAATTCTCTCCATCTAACGGAAATATGGGATTGATTGATGCAACTCATATAAAGTTGTAGTAGCCAGGTGATTTGTAGGGCTTACAAGTTCCTATTGCCCAGTGTAGTGTTTCATTAGTCATGTAATTTCTCGCAACCTGCTTGTTTTTTCGGTGAGTCCGACCATGTGTCTTCGAACCAGTTTCCTGGAAATTGTATGTGAAGGAGGAGTTCTACCAATTTATCACTTGATGTCGTCCATCGTCCAGTTTGTTCCTTCAGATATTCTGGAAACGTGGGAGTCGTCGAGAAGACTTTGCGCAGTGTGGAAGTCTCAGACGCGTTTTCAATGGCTTCGCAGAAATGTTTTCACGACGTTCTCTTTGAAGATCTTAAGTTTCTTATATAATTTACGTCTAATTTTGCACAAGACTTTGACCTACTAAAAGCCTTCCGGCAAGACTTTTTCAGGGCATGCAGATTCTTGTTCCACCACGGAGGTTTCCTCTCATCCTTGTAGGAACCGGTGAGAGATGCATATGTATGATCTATTAGCTGGCTCAGGGAGTGGAAGTAACGTCCAAACTTTGTTTTTGGTCACTCGACATCCTCCATCGTTTGATCAACTGAAAGGAGTCCTGTAATACAAAGACGACATCAAGGGTCTCTTGTCTAACTATAGTAATAAAAGTGGACGCATTGCCCTAGATACAAACATAAAGGTGAGTGGATACAATTTACTCTAGAAGTGTCTGTTCACTGTAATTAATAGTTGTACTTCATCGATTATAGTCCTCATCAGAAATAATGCCCGTTGTCTACATAGGAAAATAGTCTGACTTGAACCAGATGTGGTCACTATTCAACCTATGTGTTCTCTTATTTGATTTATCCTAATAGGCAAAGTCTTCGTTGAGTAAATTTTCTTTTGAAGGTTTTGTAACATAGACTAATACATACCTAGATAAACTTATTCTCTCATCTGACGTTTCATTTCACACTCTCATCGTAGGTTTGTGGAAATGAGAGCAATTAAATTTAAAATTATCTTACACCAGGTGGAGTTACAAAATATGTTCACTTAACTTTTTCCTGTCGTTTTGGTGTAGAACTGAAAAATTTAAATATATTTTGCACTTTTTTATTGACTTTTATCGTTGGTATACATTTGTATTGTATTTAACACAACTAGTTTGCCACAAAAACACGAAATTCGGTTGTTGTTCCTATGTTGATCGCTGTATACTATTGCCACTATCTGGTATTATTGAACCCATATTTCTACCATTCAATGTTTACTTTCCATCGTACCTATGACGTTTAATTTATTGAGCGAATAAAACCTTCTATGGTATGTGTTATTCTGTGTTGTCATTATTTTCGGAATTTATATCTAAATCGCATTTGGCCGATATACATTCCATTCTAATTTCTTATTTCCGGAAGCATGTGGCGAAAAAACTCGTTGGTAAAGTGTGTTCTGTCTCTCTGATGGGTTGAGTAACCATAGTGAGTAATTGAACAAGCTTTGGGTTTATTATGTTGTGTTGTTGTAATATCAGTTTGTTCTTGCAAATCCGAAAACCGGTTAATCAATTGGAAATAATCGGTGAAACCGGTTTTCTTAAAATAGGAATTTTCATAAAACCGAAGTATGGTTAACCGGCGGGAATTGGGTTTTGAATACACTAGTTAAGAGCCTATTTCAAAGAATCTCTTTGTCTAGCAATGTGTGTATCCTAATCGACAATACCATTTCTCTTGAACCTTGATGGAAGGTGGAAGTTGTAGTTTAATACCTACGACTGATGCAACCATATGTTTACGAAATAACTGTCATCTCTGGACGTGGCATCAGGCCGCGCTCCAATTGTGCAATGAAATCAATGAGAATACATGGACGTGGTATCACAAAAGCTCCAACTAGTTTTGCCACTGATAATCACAAATTTCTTTACAGGTCAAACAAGATTACTGCTGAGGGTCAGTGTCCTCTATCCGATTTTAATTAAATAACTCCTAAGCAGTTCGAAATTTTGCAATGCAACTTTCGAAGATATTGTGATTCTTTCCTCATTTCATAGATTTTCGAATATGCCTTTCAGAAAATGGTTAAATGTTAATTTATTGTCCAGAAAATGTGTGTACGATTCTTACGCTCCAATAATCAAATTAATTCTTATCCCTGTTTGCCATTTTATTTTCCTATAACTAAAGAAAAGAAAAATAAATACAAGCAATTTAAATTTGAAATACACAGCAGGGACTCGAAACTGTCAATGAAACGGAATCAACAAGAAAATGTGAATGACTACGCGACGGGCTAATAAAGACGCAGTGTGAGAATTTAACTGAACACCGCCCTGAATCGCTTTAGGGACCTAAAATAAAAAAGTAATCAATGGTGACAAATTTTAACGCCAAGAAACAACGCTCTGGTTGTGGTTATAAACTGAACTATACAACGAAAGTAGAATAAATTACATTTTTTTTTTGATGGAAATCTTTCACATACAGTGAAAGTCATAAATTTGAACATGTTTATTAAGGCGGGTGAAACAAAGTTCTAATTATATTCACCTAAAGTAAATTTTGTTTTGGTTTATGAGAATCTTTATAATATCTCGGGTGTATCGATTGCCAATGTTAATCGAACAAATTAAAATAATAATGAAAAGTTTTGGCCAAAATAAAATTAAAATTTTTTTGATTTATTTCAATTACAACGTACAAGATGTATTAAAAGCTCATTTGTTTGCACTGAGATCTTTTAAAATTTGAGAACTACTTGTACGGGAACGATTGGTATACAATAGTCGTGTTTTCGTTACAAGCAAGCGATTATCGCTTGCTAAGTTGTAAAGAAACCGGCTATTTAGCGATAAGTGATTTTATTCAAAAATATGAAAAAGACGGCAAAAAAAAATTTCTCTAAACTTAGCGAAAATGATTCGCGTCGCTAAGTCGTCGCTAAGTGCTTCATACAAAACAAGCGATTATATAAGCAAGCGGTGTAACCAAAACACGCTTAATGTACATTAAGTGCAGTACTTATCGCTTGTTTTTGACAAATAATTCCTACAACTTTTTTCCCGTTTTATTTTAATTAAAATCTGGGGTTTATGTGGATAAAATAAACCTCTATAAAACTACTTACGATAATTTTTTGAACATGACCCTATTGAACTAACGACTTATTACAAATTTGGATAAAACTTAAGTATAGCTGATAAGTATTGCATTTTATAATTATCACAAAACCTTATCATCTAATCAAAAAATGACAATCATTATTGATAACAATGGCATTGACAATTACTTTTGCGTTGCAAGTAAAGTACTTTTCCAGTAATGTGTTTAGCTAAAATGATTACCATTTCTCAATTCACATCGAAGGCTTTTCAAACCCATGGGCATTTTGGTATGCATTTACAGCAAAGCCAATAAGTTGGGTGTGTTAAAAATTATTAAAGAAAATAGTAAGTTATTTTTGATTATATAAAGTATATAAATGAATATATGCATAACTATATTTTTTAAATTTTAGGATTATTTACTTGGATCTTTTCAAAATAATAATATTTACGAAAACACCAAAACAGGATGCTACTGCTAATCGCGAGAAGACTTATGTCAGGCACCACTTATTTGGCCCATGGCAGAGACGAACACTTCGATATTTTCTGTATGGAATTTTTTGTCGCATCACGTGCTAAGCCCTGATTAATTTATTGAAACTGAAGAAATGTTACTTATCATTGATATGAGGTGAAATTATTTTTAGCAAAAAAAAAAAAATGATTAGTGATAATTTGGTAGTGCAACGAAATACTAAAAACTTTTCATAATTTCCAAAACTTCTCATTTATCCGCTAATAACTTTTCGCTTAGGATTTCAAATTTTGGTGCACCGCTTATCAATGACTTCGAGTGACATTTTACTTAACAATACTCAGTTGCGTGTCTTACACTTATCAAGTTGTTGAAAGACATAACTTTGCGCAACTTCTACAATTTGCTAAAATGCTAATGCTAAGTCATTGGTGCAATAGGTCCCAGGTTTCCTACTTTATCGCTTCTATAGCCGGATCCACAAGAATCGATTACATAGAACTAGTTTCGGAACCCACTTCATGGATCCTAAATGTGAGTCATGTATGTACGAAAACTTTCAAGAGCATCGTTCTACTGTGAAGTAATGGAACCTGATACATTTCGGAAAATTTCCAACAAAATTAATCATAAATATTGTTTTTAAGGGGGTTTAATTTAATGTTAATTATAAACAACAGTAAAAGTAAATTAAAATTATTATTGCTTTAGTTCGAATATTGCTTTCAAGTATTCGAAATGATATTCAGTTCTGTATTATTGCTGTTCAATAGCAGACTTTTCGCTTCTTAATGCAAGTCCAGATGTTCTACTTTCCATTGAGTTCGAAGACTAGAGATCAAGTAGAACTTGTAGTTGTACCTCTGCCGACATAGGCAATCGATTTTAGCAACAGTTATAGTTATGTAACGACACGAGGGTACAGTTTTGAGCCTTTTTCAAATCGCTCGCAATCTGAGCTGAATTTAGAACTCTGTTTGAGAACTCGTTTTTCCTCGCTTGGCTTTGGAATACTTTCATGAATCCGTTTTGTACTCATTGGATTAGCGAAAAAAACTTTTTCAATCATGTATATCCACTTTTGTGAATGGTTCTGTGATCGCAGTTGATGTAGGAAACTATTTTAAAATTTCCACATTCGATTTATTCATGGATATCCTTCAGCTTCCTCCCCTCAGTTGTTCAATGATTTCCTTGGACTCCCTCCAGTGTTTTGAGTTGTAGCGATCTGAATTACAAGTTTGCCCTGCCTTTCTTTAAATTTTTCACGAAAGAGAAAATTTCGTTTGTAAATCCAATAGTTTTTCGGTGGTGTAGGATTTTAAGTTTACTTTTCTTTTGAATGTAACTTTAAACATCATCCTCGTTTCTGTTTTTAAACTATTCTTCAGTCAATTCTTTATACTTGACTTTTTCGATTGTTTTTGCTCAGATATATTATGACAACTGAGTTTATATCGGAATATCATTTGTGTTCGATTGACCTGAAACGAATGGTTTAATCGTTTGTATGATACCACCTGATACACGATCATACTCGTTTGCGCATTCATAATTCAATTATGTTCAATTAATCAATTGTCCGCGGAACAAGCTATAAATGTACACACAAGCCTTTTCATATTACGATTACGTCACGTGCGTTCCCAGGTGCAATAAACAGGTAGAATAAAAATGATCTAAAAAAACTAAAGAGGACTAAAAGATGCTACAAGACTTATAGATCTTGTAAATTATATGCTTTCCAACAAATTACAAATTTATCACACCATTTCATAGTAATCGGGCTAAACTTAGTGTCATTTATTAATTACTAATTTTATTAAAATTAAAAAAGTGCTATACGGGCGGATCGAGACGTGTACAAAAGTATATATGCGGTTAAAGAAGACACTTTCGCCTTCGAAACGGTCAAAAAGCGCAAAGGGCGTTTTTCAATGTTTTTAATAAAATGAAAGGAAATACAATGTATTCACCAAAACTAATATTTTGAATGTACATTAGTACATATCTTTAGTATATTTATATTTCCACCAAATGTCGTATAATTGAATTTCTAATGGACACTATTTAAAGGCATCTCTTTCAATTTGCAATGAATATCCCTTCAAACGAGTTTCAGGAAAAGTTGTACAAATTTCAAGCTAATTGTTCGAAATCCGTAACAAAGGTTTTAGGTATATGAATACAGCAATCAGAGTATGAATACAGCAAAAATCACTGCTTACTAGTTTACCGACCTTCTATGATTTTTGTATCTCTTGTGAGCACTATTTTAGTGCAACCAAATGCGAAGTTTTAGCAGGAGTTTGGATGTTGTGAAATCATGTCCATTTAAGTCCATCTTTCTATGCATTGCCGAAACTGTAAAATCATAAGTTATGGAGAATATAGCATATTGCATTTCGATTTTAATTAAGTATACATTAGGGTGGACCTTGTGTCGATATTTTGGTAGATGAGGGCTCTATTCCGTGCCTTTTTGAAAAAAATTGACAATGCCGAAAAAAAAAATTAAAAAAAAAAAACATTAGGGGTTGCGCACGAGCCGAGAAAAAGGTCCACTTTGCCAAAATTAGGGGGGAAATTGCCATAGGTCATCAGGGGTCACCCGTAGGGGGGAAGAATGTACGGCCGACCCCCATTAACTTTTTACCGCCAACATTTTCCCCCAAGACACCCACCCCCTATCTTCTCCCCTTAGGGGGGTCACCATACAAAAATGGAGGTTGCTCAGTATTTTCGAAAAACACCATAGGTCATCAGGGGTCACCCCTAGGGGGGCAAAATATATGACCGACCCCCATTAACTTTTCATCCCCAACATTTTCCGAACAAACTTACCCTCTATCTCCACTCCTTGAGGGACTCCCCATACAAAAATACTGAAAATCTATGTATTTACAGTTGCACAATATCGAGATTTTTTTGATTTTTTTTGATTTTTTTACAGAAATTCCACCAATATTCAAGAGTGGTCATTGTTTGGAAAGTCTTGAAAAATTTGAAACGCACACGTGCTGAATCAGGTACTTAGGCACCCTTAGCAGATGCCCCCATTCATCAGTACCTGGCAGTAAAATATTGCAAAATACGTAGTAGTTATAAATAGCAGTTCATTCATCGATTGTTGTCATTCAACAAGTGCCGATGACCGCGAAAAGTAAATTGATTTTTCTCCCGTTTTTTAAAAGTTAAGATGACAACACGACTTAGATCGCGCGACGATATTTTTTTGATTGGTTATCCAAGCATGAATATTACGGGGAACAAATTACCGTCGAAGAAGCAAGTGCTAAGAATGCATTTTTTCAACATTCGCAAACGAAACATGTCGAAGAAAAATAGTGCGGTTATAGTCGCGGACGCAGTGATGATTTTTTGGCGCCAAGCAGCTATTCCGACGAAAGCCAGAGGAGATGTTACAAGAAAAATAGCAGCGCTGCACGATGAGTGGGATGCTTTAAGAAAGTCATCTCACAGAAAGACTGAGTCCACTAGAGAAAAAGAGAATACGTTTTCTGATAGCTTGGATAATCTTTTCGACATCGCACATGCCAACGCCCTTGAGAAAATGACAAATACCGAAGACATTGAGTTTCTGCTAAAGCAAAGAGAAGATGGCCGGCCAGGAACTATGGGAGGTGTGGACGCTACTGATACTTGAACGAGGAAAAGAAAAGCTGAGCGCGAAGAACAAGAAGAGTTGCGACGCAAACGTGCAACGGAATCTAGTAGAGATCGGTTCGCTAAAGGCGGTAAGCTATTTCGCGCTTTGTGTGTTCGTCCAATGTTTATATTCAAATGAAATTCGTTCAATTGCAGTGGTTAAATTTTCAAGCAGTGATTCAAGCGATGATAATGGGAGACAGGACGAAAACTTCCCGGCAGAAGCTGGCCCGTCAAATGTTGGTGACAGAAGAGGTTACAAACAATGTTTTACTGAACGAGTCCTATCAGCTTTGGACAAGTGCAAAGTGACTGACCGAGACGCGGTCGGCATTATGATAGCGGCGGCAGAAGCATTTGGACGCGATCCTCAACAATACACAATAAACCGTACGTCGCTTCGGAGATGTCGGCGTTCAAATCGAGAGAACATGCTGAGTTATGTGAAAGACAATCCAGAAGTAAGATCGCATAGATTTATTTGCCCTCATTCAGAATTCTTATTCTTCAACGCGTTTCATTCATCTCCAGCTTGTCGCAGCTAAATCCTTCGTAGTCCATTGGGATGGCAAATGCTTTTGGATTTTGTGGGTACAAAGAAGGTGGACCGTCTACCGGTAATTGTCTCGTACGGAGAAAAAGAACAACTTCTTGGAGTTCCCAAAGTAGAAGATGGGAAAGGAAAAGGCCGGAGAATAGCACATGCCGTTTATCAACTGTTGGCATCGTGGCATATGACACATCGAATACAAGGGCTTTCTTTCGACACGACATCAACGAACAGTGGCCCATTCTCCGGAGCCGCAGTTGCTCTTGAGCGGCTGTTGGAGAGAGAAATCTTATATTTACCTTGCAGACACCACGTATACGAACTGGTGCTAAGGGAAGTTTTTGAGACAAAAATGGGAAAGACCAGTGCACCAGGCGTTCCTTGCTTTGACCGTTTCAAACAGGAATGGGACGCTGTAAAGGTTAAACCATTCCATTCTGGCTTGATAGACGATCAAGTCGTCAGAAAAATTCCTGTGGCAATGCAAGTCGGCATAAAGAAGTTTTGCTTAGATCAATTGAAGGAGAAACACCCTCGCGATGACTACAAAGAAATGCTACAATTAATTCTTTTGTTTCTGGGTGAAAAACTTGAGAATTACCATTTCCGACCTCCAGGACCCGTTTCCCATGCTCGATGGATGGCAAAAGCCATTTACAGCCTCAAGATGTTTTTGTTTCGGAGAACTTTTCACTTATCTGTATATGAATTGAATGGTATTCGACACGTTTGTATTTTTGTGGTGCGACTTTACGTCAAGGCATGGTTTGGTTCTTCTCGAGCAGCTGAGGCGCCGAATCAAGATTGGAAGTTTTTGAAGGACATCGTCGAGTACAAGTCCGTTGACCAGGATTTATCTCGGGTAATGATAAAGAAATTTATCGGTCACCTATGGTATCTCGCCGATGAGCACATAGCCCTTGCCTTTTTCGATGACAAGGTTTCAAATGAGTTGAAGGCCAAAATGGCCCAAGCATTGCTAGAAAATGAGAATGACGAAGGTGAAGAAGATGAAGAAGACGAAGAAGGTGAAGAAGATGAAGAAGACGACCCGGTTTCCCTAGCTCCTCGCGTCGTAATCAAAAGCACCAGCGTTAAAAAAATCGAGGTGAAATTCAAAGATGTGAATGAGGAATTCTTGGCTAAAGACTTGAGGAACTTCGTCTCTCATAATACCAAAAATTTATTTGTACGATTTGGAATATCGCAAGATTTCATTCTTGCAAATCCAGCAACCTGGAAATCTCGCGCAGACTATCAAGAAGGTCGTAGAATTGTAAATAACTTGCGCGTTGTGAACGACACTGCCGAAAGAGGAGTAAAAATGATACAAGATTATAATAGAATACTGTGTCAAGGCGAAGAAGAGAAACAGTATTTACTACATGTTATCGATTCTTACCGCAAGAAATACCCATCAGCGAACAAAAATATGTTAATTTGACTATATTATATTAAGAGTGCTTAGTAGTACTACTCAATTACAGCTTCTTTTATTTTTGTATGGGGAGTCCCTCAAGGAGTGGAGATAGAGGGTAAGTTTGTTCGGAAAAGATGTTGGGGATGAAAAGTTAATGGGGGTCGGTCATATATTTTGCCCCCCTAGGGGTGACCCCTGATGACCTATGGTGTTTTTCGAAAATACTGAGCAACCTCCATTTTTGTATGGTGACCCCCCTAAGGGGAGGAAATAGGGGGTGGGTGTCTTGGGGGAAAATGTTGGCGGTAAAAAGCTAATGGGGGTCGGCCATACATTCTTCCCCCCTACGGGTGACCCCTGATGACCTATGGCAATTTCCCCCCTAATTTTGGCAAAGTGGACCTTTTTCTCGGCTCGTGCGCAACCCCTAATGTTTTTTTTTTTTAATTTTTTTTTTCGGCATTGTCATTTTTTTTCAAAAAGGCACGGAATAGAGCCCTCATCTACCAAAATATCGCAAAAATGTCATTTCAAGGTCCACCTTAGTATACATACAATTTATACAATTTATTTTTCAACTATTTCTCTATTTTTTATATAATAGCTTTTATATAAAGGCTTTTGTGCACAAAAAATCCGCACATCCACATTCAGCGAAATCTAAATATCAACTAATTGAACTTTGAATACACAGCAAATTGCAAGTTTTTGGGAGGCATGAGCAACTTTTTTCATACTAAAGTGCTTACTTGGAAGTCGTTACATGTATTCTAGCCCGCGCCGAAATAAAGTTTAAGCTACAGGATTTGGTTAGCAAAAAATTGTTTTATGGAAAAAACAATTAAGCCCTTAACCTCACAAATTTTGATATAATTTGGTGACATTTTCAAAATTGTATATGACAGGTAGGTTTGAGTGTGCACAACAAGATTTAAAAAACCTTTGAAGCAGTGTTGCCAGAAGCCGTCAAAAATATTATGCTAAATGACCAAAAAGAGTGTGCAGAATTGAGAGAAATTATGCTAAAAACACCAAAAAATTGTGCACAATGCAAAAACATTATGTTAAAATCAAAAAATGTAAATTTTGTTCTATATTTGCCTCTGTGTGTATTATTTAGTACATATTATAGCGTTTTTAGCATGATTTTTATTAACAAATTCGTATAATTTGAACATTTTGTATTCAGAGATGTGTATTTTTTATAAAAAAAATTCCATAAAAATTTTAAAATAAAAAAATCAGTTTTGTTTCAAAAAATTTGTTTATATAAAACAAACGCTCCGACGATTTCTCACAAGTTTCTTGGGTGTAATTTTAAAACCATTTACATTTTGGCTTTGTATTTATAGCAACACTTATTAGCATGGAGTCCTGAAATTTTAATCTGGGTTCAGAACAGCAACAATGTAATGGTTTGTGCTTTTCACATTAAATATTTTGAAAGGATTTTTTGAAGGATTTTTTAAATTTTATATTTTCTGTATATTCTCCTTTTTGGCATTAATGAAAAGCTAAATTCCATTTTTGATGCAAGAGTAGCTTAAGCTACAGTTTTCTTTGATTTTTCTGAAAAAACGTACCATTTTTTCCCCTTCTTTCAAAATTATAACCTGTTGATAAATATAAACTGTCAGAAATTCAAAGCGAGACTTTAATAGTAATGGTATCATTACCATTTTCTTACTTTAGTATTGCATTTCCTTCCATATGAAATTGGAAGTTCCCACATGTACGCTTTACATTGTTGCCAAAAAAATGGTGGTACATAAAATCAGAAAATTCAAGGGAAATTTTTTTGGGATATATACATGGCTTTTCATAGTTTTTTTTAAATTTGCTGAATATATTGTTGTATTTACAAGGTATTATAAAATATACGAAAACTTCATCTTCCATGATGCGGAAATCGAGGCTAGGCTAAAGTGTATAAGTAAAGTCATACGTCATGCATTTAATAATTCTCTGAACATTTATTATATTGATAACTTCACAAATATTTTAAGTGACCCGAAGAAAGGTACACGGTCACACACACGGATGAAAATGTTCATCACCCCAACAACTTTTGTCTTCGAAAGTGAGCTAACGTAACGTTTCATTCCCGCTATGAAAATGTGTTCATCAACTGCAAATAGTTCGTTACTGTGGTTGTTGCTGCAATGAATTTGCTTCATTATTCCCGCGAATTTGTTTCGTTACTGCAATTAACTTGTTTCATTGTTGCAATGAATAAGTATCGTTCTTGCAAGGAATTTGCTTCATTGCTGCAATGAATTTGTTCATTGCTGCTCTGAATTTGTTTCGTTGGTGCAACAAATTTGAGTCTGTATTGCAATGAATTTGTTTCATTACTACAATGAGTTTGTTTCATTGTTGCAATGAATGGTTTGAAGTGTGTTTGAAATTATCTATTGACAATTATACATATATACACTGTTAGTATTACATTGCAGGAGTTTTGATAAAAAAATTTTGAATTTTTGTTTCCGAAAATCTATTTGCTAATCGCCTGTAGAAGTTTGTGGTAGTCGAGGGGTTGAGTGTTATTTTGGCTGTCGTATTCAGGTCCTGCAATTAAAAACATGTACGAATAGATTATTGTTAAAATTTCTATTTAAGAAATGTACATATCTATGTCTGTACTTACCATGAACATAAGCTATACTTCTTTAACATCACCAATATCCTTGTTTTGTTAAATCATGCAATTGTTGTTGGGTTGAGGGTTTTGACATTCAATTGTAGCGCCAATCTCCCCGTCATTAAGCCAGTTATCGGTCTGTATGCAATTTCTTCAACTGCTCTTTTACTTGTACGATTGTACGTTGAATTGTTATTTTTTATGTTCGTCGTACATAGACGTCTTTATTTTTTTGACGTCTTCGTTTTCATTGACTTCGACTGCTCGCACCAATGTATGTGGCTTTCGTTTTTTTCTGAATCCAAATACCAACAAAACGAAACAGGCGCGACCGAATTATGATTAAAACACAAAACCACGAACATTTTATTGCGACTTGTACCGTCACTCGCATACACACACACAAATGTTCAGATACATATTTCGGGGTAGTTTTTCTGCTATCGATGCGTCACTTTCTTTGCTCTTTGCATTCTGTTTATTTATCTATTTGATTTATAGATTCGCAAGTTACACAAACGATCAGAGCAATACATAAATTCACACAATTTAGTTTTCACAATAAAAGATTATTACGAAGTATCTGTTTTTAAAAAATTTATTTAAATTATTCCGGCGGAGAAATATGTCTACCACTTTCGGCTGTTGCAATGGAACTGATTTAAGATGTGTACGTGACCCACCACCACTCTCGCTCATTTTTTCGACTGCTTCTCTCTCTATACCATCATAAAAAGTAGTTTCGTTACAGTAACGAAATTGTTTCGTCAACTAAACAAAATTGCAATATGAATATTTGATCCAAGTATTTTCTGTAGCATTTTTATTGGAATACTCCTGTATCTTATTTTTATAAATGAATTAGTTTTCTGCTATCAAATTAACATTTTAACACATGTGCTTCTTTTAAAAATTGTAAACATACTGCGTATAATCTTACACGACGATAAGCGTACGACACTGCTTGACGAGAGTCGGCATGCCGCATGTATGTTGCGAGTTTTTAGTTTCTTTAGTTGCTTTTTTCGCTTTTTTTTATGAAATTACAAACGAATTTTGTTAAATTATAGAAATGTTTTTGCCAACGAGTGCCTGTACCATGTCTTTATGAGCTGAAGCTATAAATCAATTATGTATTACAATCATGTTACTAAATGAATTAAAAAAAAAAAAACAGCAGAGCATTCATTGACCGCCGTGTACTATAAAGCCTTCCGCCCTTGAATCTCATTGTTGGATAGTTGCATAACAGTTTACCCTCACTATTTTCTCTGGAATGTTATCAGTTCTCTGTTGAGTTGGTGTAATCACGTCAGCTGTTCTTGTAATAGTGACGTCACCAAGTCCGCCTTATACTTAAATTGTATCTCAACATCTTAATGTGTACCATTGCGTTGTAACTTCATACATTCAACTTTCGGTTTTTCAGGACACTTTAGTGCAAAAATAAATCGAATATTGTTATTGCACCTGTGGTGGACTGGCTAGCGTGCACGACTCTCGTGCACAAGAATGCTACGCATAGTGACAGCAACACTAACGAGTCATATCTCATGAAATTACTCTATAACTAGCGAAGTAAAGTGATATTTTCGATCGAACAGTTTAATGTCACTTAAGGTTTCATTGGGAACATTATTTTTTCGTACGGAATGAGACGTATGTATGTTCTACCTATTCTTACATTGTAGAACGATATTCCGGAACGTTGTAAATCATAAACATCTGTACGAAATGTACATGTGTGACATCATTTGGAAGAAACACTTTTATGTATTTTTCCATAAAAAGTAATACTAATTTCATTAAGGGTTTCGTTGAATTCTATACGACTACCCAAACAACATGTATAAAATTTAAATCCATCACTAAATACATTAATACTTCCTATAAGCCATACAGACATATGTATGTATTATATGACAAAAGTACGGAACATATATGAACCACATTTTATGCCAGGGAAGGCAAACATTTGAATCTATTATGGTGAACTCACACGTACGCATCACCAAGCTGATGGAATTATGATGAGCTAATGCTTCTAATGACCTATTTTCAGTGTCAATTTATATCCATGTTTTACAATCTGAGGAACAACATTTAACTATAAATAGCGTTTTAATTACATAGAAAAGGGACAATATCTATTAGTGGTTTCCAGACGGACTACATGAGGGATGATTACCGTAGAGCACGAGAAAAACATTTGTTGGTACGACCACAACTTTAGGTTGGGTGTTAGGTTATTATGGAATACCTATTGTGGTGTCAGGCTATCAAGGAATGTCTATTAACGCATACAGCGCAAAATTCTATTAAAATCCCTAAAATAGTTATAGTCTGGGGCAACGCTCCTCTGCTACCCTTATAAACATTAGCTGACATGTGTTCATTTGAGTGTTTGTATATGTACAAAGTGTGTAAATATATGTATGTGTGTAAAATTTATAAACATATGTAAGACCGTAAATATTTCAATGGACACTTTGTTGAGATTTTTTTACCGACGGTGATAGGATTTAAATGTTTGTGAAGGTAATGTGTGTATGTATGTTTAACATCAGGGTATTGAACATTTTCCGCTCTCTCAGTCCCTCAGACAAAAAGTAATCATCTGCTTCAACAGCTTTTCGCATCAAGACAGTTCATAGTCCGTGCGACATTATGTCGGGTGTCTTTGTTCATTGCATTGTCCTATGAATTCAGCCGTCCTTGTAGCATGGGTGCTCTGTATCAGAGCGTGCCAAACATAACTGGAAAAATATGAATCACTATTGAGCACAAAGAGTGAATGATACTCGTTCACTAATTTTCTTTTGCTTCCATGTGTGTCTAATGACTTTCGCCATTCGTATGAGCACAACTACATCCTTATGTGTGTTCCACTTGAGATGAGAAGGGAGGGAAGCACCGGTATCCATAAGAACATAAATTATTTTTGGAGATAATTTTTGATAAACAAAACTGTTAATTAATAAATAAGCGAAGATTATGATACTTCGAAATTGAACTTAGTGGGTTCAATCCCTGCTCTGAGCACCTTACATTCCTTTCGACGACGGTCACCTCGCTTATGGATGGTATTCCGTTCGGAT
The DNA here is from genome assembly GCA_963931995.1 of Phaonia tiefii. NCBI lineage: Eukaryota > Metazoa > Arthropoda > Insecta > Diptera > Muscidae > Phaonia > Phaonia tiefii. The sequence goes on along the minus strand of OZ008367.1, from coordinate 258,613,903 downwards.
TCGGATGTAATGGAAACCCATTTTTGAAATTTGTTGTTGAAGTTTGAAAAACAGATTAGAGAAAATAGCTGTTTCATAAAAATGTTGTTTTCTTTTAGAAAATCGCAAATTACTCGTAAGCGAAACATACAAATTGTCTTACTTATCGAGCACGCGGTAGATGTAATTTGTAAAAACGGGAAGAGGGTCCTGGTATAAAGTGCCATACAAAAAGCTGTAATTTGTGATGCTTGGCATACATTTTTTTGTTGTAAACCCGAATACGGTTTCACCAAATTTCGTTTTTTTTTAACGAATTGAAAAAAATTTCCAAGTACAATTTCTTCTTACATGGCAAACATTCTAAGTGCAAACAGAGGCTGTAAAACATCAATATTAGTGCGTTTGAGTGTGAAAGGTCACCTTCATACCGAATTTTCTTTAATGATATTACAGTGATTGCTACGCCCCTTGGACAAAAATCAAAAAAGAGTTGTGAAGTTGTGTTGACAAAATTAGCAGTTCTCAAAATCTACAATTCTTGCCATATAAATGAAAAAGTCTGCGTTGAATTTAGTTTGTTTTGGAGCCACCAGAGGGCGCTAAAATATTAGCATTTAGAGTAAGTGGGAAAATTGATTTTGATAGGTAGCAGAGTTGATTCAATTTTGTTGTCTCCTCAAAGATTCGTTGCTTTTGCCTAGCTTTCAATCGTAATGATATGTATGAATCTTGCCATATCAAGATACCACATTGTCAGTGTTATTAATGTTTACATACACTTTACTTTGATGGCATTGCCTTGTCTGGTGTTGTTCCTTGTGTTTTGGATTCCCTATGCCACAATGAGAAGAAGCACAAAAAACACAACATACGCCTGTATGTGTGTGAATCCCATATCGTGACGACTGAAAGCAAGAAAAACGCGATGAATCTTTGAAAGCAAGACAAAAGCAATGAATCGTAGGCACCAAATTTGAATGTTCTTCTGAGTTTCACTGCATGGCATGTGCCGGGAAAAAGCGTATTGGCCCAAAAACGGTTAATAATTTGATATTTTTGAATTCTCTATATAAAATTGAATAATTTTTTAAACATTTGAATTGAATTTTTTATTAATCTTTTTTTCTATTAATTATCCTATTGTTTCTTTTTTAATTTTTGAAATATATAAACGTACTCTTGAAATGTATGTACCTGAATTTAAATTCTGTATTTGAAGTAAATTGATGTAGTTGAAGTAAAATTGATGTATTTTAAGTAAATGTTTATTTTAATTTTTCTAAAACTACATACTCCTGAAATGTATGTACCAGAATTTAAATTTTATTTTATACTACTCAACTTTATTTATTACATGTATTTAATTTTTATTTTCATTATTTTAAAACTAAGAACTCTTGAAATGTACATTATAATTTGTTATTTTCTATAAAATTAAACATACAAAGAACTGACTTTTTATTTGAAAAGAAACTTTATCAGTTTTATTCGATGCCTCTGAGAATAAAATGAAATATACTCGCTGGTTGATGTATCGTGCTATCTCAGTCACTCTTTTACAGAACAATCAATCTGTCGTTCAAGGGCGACTCATGCATATTTTCTGGTACATACAAAACATTGCTTCTAAATGTATTAAAATTGAAGCAATGAAATTATCTGTAAGAGGCAATGGAAAACGGTGCATTGCTAGCACAAGACAACAACGAATCATCAACAGGCAATTGGTACGTCATAGGCACAAAGCAATGTCACAGTCAAAAGAACAAACGATTGTATGTAGAAGTAGCAACAAGACATCCGCTTCGGTACGACATCGATTGCCTAGTGATAATTCGTTGATGTCTCGTGCTAGCAATGCATCGTTTTTTTAAAAGACAAGAAAGTGGCAATTGAATGGGATTCATTCCGATCTCTGATAGGTAGTTTGAAATAATACTCGGAAACTCGTTTTTCAACCAAATTGTTTAACTCTTCCAGTTTTATTAAAACACTGCATTGGTAATAACGGAAAAACAGTACGCTAATAATACCTACTGGTGAGGGTAATATCCAAACTGTGATTACAAAAATTGTTAATTTTGTCTCCAAATGTAAAATTTTGCATAAGTTTCATGGAGTATAGAAAAAAAATCTGTTAATTTAATTGAGTTTTTTTCATTTACTGGTTGTCTGACTTGTATTTTACGCGATTAAAGAATAAAATTCAACATTTCCCCCCTAAAAAATAATGAAACGTCTAAATTCGTCATATTTCTGTGATATTTTTTAACAAAAATATTATTTTAATTGTCAAAAATGTAGTTATATCTAAAAATCCCAATTTCTTAGTCAGGTAGGAACGTTTTAATTAAAAAATAAATAAATGGTTTCCCATTACATCCCATGAAGGGGCCGGGGAGAACTTCTCACAATCACTGAGCTGTGCGCTTTCCAGTTTTCACTCACTGATTGGGACCTACAGTTTTACACCGATTCCGAACTGTATTTTGAGAAGCTTTATCATGGCTATATACTCGATAGTGTCGCCGTCACTATGCGAGGTGACCGCCGCCGAAAGAAATTTTTTTTGAAGGTGGTCAGAGCAGGGTCCGAACCCAGGATCGCATGTACAAGAGCCGCGCACACTAACCATTGCACAACCGACGGCCACGGAACGTTTTAATTGTTGTAGTTAAAATATAAAAAAAAATACTTCTAACAGGAAATTGGTTTTACAAATTTACCGTATAATCGCATAAATTTGAAATCTTCTCCAAAAAATTCGCAATGTTTAAATGTAAATTAACAAAAAATAAATTAAAAAATTGCAATTTTGTTCAATATCTTTAATAAGAATACATTTAATTTAACATCAAGGAGAAAATGGGAAAACAAGTAAAAAGTAACAAATAATTAATCAAAATTTTTGTGAAAAAAAAATTCCGAATTTTGCAAATCAATATTATTATGAGAAAAATGTGAAACATTTAGGGGAGTTTCACACTCGTCTATTATAAACTCAATTTAAAAGCTCATAGAAAATGTTCATATTAAGTGACATTTAAATGACAAACATCGGACATTTAAAGAATTTTCAACTGTGAAACTGGACATTATTTTTGTTTCAAAGTCGAAACAGGGTTTGCAAATGTACCCAATAATGTTAAAAATCGTTATAGGGCGTTTATATGCACTCGATCTTTCAGATCGCCTCCTTAATGGACAAGTCACACTATTATCATGTGATTTCTGGTAAATTTGTTGTCCCCGAGATCGAGTAAATTTGCCTCGGTAATGTTTTTAAAAAAAATGTTTTTATCATGTCATAAATCATTTCAACCGCAGAGTTGTTAGACGTATCTTCAGTATGAGACTATGTGAACATGAAACGGAAATGGGGATGTAAAGCCAACGTACTTCAGTGAACATGTGCATTAATGACGAGACATACAAAATGATTGATATAAGAGGAAGTGCTATAATATCTGCTGATTTGACTTTTTTCCCCTATTTTCCAAATACATACTTACAAAATTTCAAGAAATTCAAAATAAATTTCGTTAATTAAATAAAGTTATTTTTTCAAATAAAGAAATAACCAAAAAATTGACTTTGAAAGAATTGTATGATGTTAACGCACACAAATCCTCCTGCTACTCGTATCAACTGGTATAATTCGCTCAATGTCTCAAATTAAAACTCAATCGACATTATCGTGATAAAAGAGTGCATGTAAAAGCACTATAATAAAAGAAAAACAATCTGTTAAAACATATTATTTTTTCAATTTCTATTAGACCAATATGCTAGCTTTAACATCAACAAACAAACATGTGGCTTTTTTCATTAAACTTTCTCCAGATATGTTTTTGCCAAGTTTGGCAAATGTATATTATGTACGCAAAAGGTCAAAAATTTGCTTTTGATTCCAAGTGCCCTATTCTTTATTCAGTAAGTTATTCATCGTATTAGTTGATAATAAAAAATACACATTTTACTATCAAATATACTCATAAGTCGAAACAGGGTCTTCAAAATTGTAAGTCTCTTCCGAAAAATTCGGAAAAACTATGTTAATATAATTTTTTTTTCAATTTCTATTAGACTAAACCTGTGAAAATAAGTAATTGTCTAGATACGATAAATCACCACTTTTGTGAATACAATTTTCCAATTTTGGTAAAACTACGAGGCGGATCAATAAGTCCGTGACTTTTCGAACTTCCTTTATAGTTATATGAAATGCAACACTACTCCCGTCAAGCACCACTGTCAAATTTTGAGCAAGTTCCGTCATTTACAGCAACCTCGTGGATTTTTTTAAAAATGAAAAAAAAGGGAATTTCGAGTGCTCATTAAACATTATTTTTTGCAAAAAAAAACCGTCAAACAAACCAAGGAAAAGCTTGATAAACACTATGGGGACTCTACACGATCGATTTCAATGGGCAAAAAGTGGTTTACTGACTTTCGTAGTGGTCGCACAAGTAATAATGACGCTGAACGTTCTGGACGGCTAATTGAGGTCAATACACGCGAAAATGTCGAAAAAATCCACGATATGGTGTTGGCCGATCGAAGAGTAAAAGTGCGTGAGATTGTTGATGCCATAGGCATTTCATATGGCAGTGTGGTTTCGATTTTAAATGATCAGTTGAGTTTAAGAAAGCTGTCTGCAAGATGGGTGCCGCGTTTGCTCTCAATTGACGATAAACGCACGGGTGCACACGTGTGTAGTCTCAATGGCAAAATTTCATGAATGGGCCGTATTCTCCGAATTTAGCTCCCAGTGACTATTTCCTATTTCTAAACCTAAAGAAATGGCTCGGTGGAAAGTATTTTAACTCCAACGATGAAATTATTGATCAATCAAAAAATCCTATTTTTTGGAAGGGATACAAACATCGGAGAAATGTTGGACTAAGCGGTAAAAATTTTTTTTTGTGTTTTTCCAAAAAAAGTGTTTTTTTCAAATTCACTGCGAAATCTGTTTAAATGAATTTTTTTTCAATTTATAGTTGACCAATATGTTAGCTTTAACATCGACAAAGAAATACCCTTTTTTTAAAACTGGGAAAATAAGTTATAATTTTTGTGGAAAAAATTTCCAATTTCCCAAAATTCATGTTTCTTATATAGTGCCCGAATTTTTGTTTAATAACAATTGTAGTAGTTAATAAAAAATACTGTTTACCATAGAATATTGGGAAACGCCTTATAGTGTAGGCCTGTGCGTTTTCTCAGAGACTGTTAAGTGGAGGCGCCTGTAACATTGTGAGACAAAATTAGATTTTTTTCACAATGATGGGGTTCTGTCAACGGATTCTGGTAGAAAGGTCTAAAAAAATATACGTGTATCGGCGTTTAGCTGGATCTGATCAGAATTTTTTTTAGGGCGGGTCAAAGTTTCCGCCCTTTGGAACTTTCCTGCAACATATCGGCATTCAAAATTGTGTGTTCCTTACTTCTGAGGTACAAAATATGTTCAGAAGTTTTATAGAAAAGATTCAGATACACATTTTTGTGGAACAAATTAACCCTCTAACTAATTTATTAACTTTAATTTTAACTTTTTGTTTGAAAACTCGCAAAACTCTGCACCAAAATAACGGGGCAATAAAATGTTCTACAAAAATTATCGCCATAAAATTTCACTATATGTGTCCGAACACTCCAAAACACAAATCTTAGCCTTATCCTTAATTGATGTAGTTTTAGCAAGAACTCCATACACTTTATCTTTACGTGCAATGGGACATTCCATATTCGTAATTCTCCGCGTTTGTAGAATCGTTTAAATTACCGAAATTCTTCTGACTCTTTTTGCAAATCGGGCATGACAATGTTGAGGTTGTTCCTGTCAGTTCGTTTACGACTTTTCCGTCAACCATGGTCAGGTGGAACTCGTAACTACATTCAATATATTTTCCTTCTTCAACTTGCAGCTATGTCGACTTAATCTGGCTTATTTGTTCTTCAATGTCCTTCACCGTGCTCCATATGAGTTCTTCCGATTCTTTTGCAAACTGAAACATTATTGGTCGGCAATAATGCACTGATGACGGTCGTCGATTTTTCCAGTGTAGGGAAACATCAGATTTTAGCCGCAAAGGAACAACAGATGCCATAAACATATTTCCGTCAGATATTGAAGCGTCATCGGAAGATATCCTTTGCTTATAAACGCCTTGTCCGGATGATCCATCGCAGCCCCATTTGCTGATCAATGCCAGTTTATCAGGAAGAATTTCCACCTCATTTTTAGGAAGACTCTCCAACAACCGTTTTGCTGTATGGCCCATAAGATCCTGCAGATTGGCTTTCGCGGAGACTTACGTAAACTCCGTTTGCAGTGGTCGTGAATTTATTTTGGCTTTCGTAATATGCTTGTGTCCGGGTAAAACGTCAGCCTTTGGAAAGTTATAAGTCCAAAAACAGGGCCAAGGCTTCTTCGGAATCATACTTTTTAATGTGTGTATTTGTGGGCGTGCGAATGCTTTCGTAATCCTTTTTAGTCGCCGAGGGCTTGCATCAGCAACAGATTTTGTAATCTGCGACCTAACTCTTCCACTATCCTTTGAATATTTAATAGGCAGCGCGTCCGATAAATGCTTCGTGGTCAAGTAATTGGTGGCATCGGCAAGTTTCCTCTTTCTTGTGAAAATTGAAACCTTCTCCATACTTTTTTTTGCCTTACTTTTTGCTCCTCAGGTTGATGTGGTGGGTTTATCGACTGCCAATATATCCAGGATGGTGTCTTCATTAAGCCAGTCCTCGTATTTGGAGTTGAAGTTGAAAATGGTTCGATTGCGTTTCACCCATTTTGCCATAATTTTTGCATATATCATACAAAGATTATTTTTTATACTTTTGCTTCTCTCAATATTTCCGTATAAGCTATCGAGTTCTAAAGCAGCTTCCGCGAAAAACGTTGGTGTGGTTGACTTTCTAAAGAGTTCAAATAATTTTATATTGTTCAACGCCATGTATTCAGTACTTGTTGCGCCAACTTTCGGTTGTGGACTAATGCAAGCATTATGCTTATTTTGCAATATATAGGCTTATGCTACCATGCGTAAAAATGTACCTTTTGCCGGCATACATATGGATTTAGGCTGAATTATGCAATTTTTATATTATGCACGAGTTCAAATAAGATTTGTGCCTTCCTGTGGGACCATAAGTCAATATTGTTCTTCACCATTTGTACGCCAAAGTAATTTTTAAGTGAGGTGCGTACCTGCTAATTTCAGTGAGTAGTTTTTGGGGATCCTGTGTCTGTAACAGAATATTGGGAGCAGATTTTGCCTGAAGCTCTCAGGTAGACAACCGACTTAAAATGCAGTTTTCGAACTATTAAATCAAACTAACTGTCAGTCAAAACATATAAGGGATGCACGCCATACAATTTCTGCATCCATGTCTTTTTAACATTTTTACATGTAGAAGCCAAAAGGGCACGTACGGGCAGATAAAACCTTTTGAATTGTGTAAAGGAATAATCAAAGAACATATTTTGAAAAAATGGCAGAGGTAAAAAAATATTAATTTTTTTATTTCCCGTCAAAGTTGAAGAATAGTAAAAAAGGGATAGTTTTTAAATAGTGATTTACCTAGAGAAGCAAAAAGCAAATAGTACATGCTTTTTTATTATTATACATTTAATAAATACATCAATCAATTGGAAACAAAGATGATTCGTTACCTAGTTTTGGTGATATTGCACCTAAAACCGCACCAAATTAACTAAAAATGGTGTATGTTTTGAATACAGAAAATAGGCCAACTTTGAACCGTTATGTCTTCTAAACTAAAAATCTGACACTATTAAGAGTAGCATATTTGAGATCGTCGAAAAGTTTCATATAAGATGGGTTTATTTAAAATTTCGTACGCGCACATGAAAATTTTGATTTTTGTAACCACGTTTGTTCTACGGGCGCAACTGTGCGTCGGTGGTGCAATGGTAGTGTGCGCAACTCTTATACGTGAGAATATGGGTCCGATCCCTATTCTGACTACCTTACATTTCTGACTGACAGTGTCGTCGAGTACTTAGCAATGAAAAAGATTCTCAAAATACCGTTCGGAACCGCTATAAAACTGTAGGTCCCACTCTATGTGCTTTATAGAATTTCATAACTAAATACAGCCCTAGTCATATGTTATTACACATTGCTAAATTTGTTTGTGTTTTGGGAACACTGCTTCGTATGTTGTTGTTATCAAAATAAAGCAAATTTGATGTTGTTGTATTGAATGGAGTGTGTAGAAGAAATGAACAAAAATTCAAAGAAAATAACGGAATATTTCTCACAAAAAATACACGTTTGGTTGATGCACATTGGCGTCAGAAGTTATTACACACATTTTATTCGTGTCAAAAGAAATTACACAATATCAAAAATCATTAGTTTTTAGCTGTCTTGTGAGTTAAGTAGGCGCTTTTTACACGATTCTTGGAGAAAATTGAGCATAATATTAATATTGTTAATGTAATCCACGAAAATCGTCAACAGGAAGCATTTAAATATTGAAACTCGATCCGAGATTGTGACCAAATTTAAAATGGGTACTTCGGCTTCGGATCTTGTCAAAATTTATGGAATTTCGCGGAAAACTGTCTACAATTAATTTACTACAAAGGAAGGATACTTGTGGGAATTGAGAGGATAAAAAGATAAGTGGACGAAAACCCGTTATAGGCCAAAGGGAAAAAACCCGATTAATGAGAGTCCTTATGGTAAATCCAACAATAAGCCCTATTCGCATTGCAGACAATTCGGAAAAAATAATTGGGAAAAAAGTTAGTGAAGCCACTTTACGTCGCAAGATGAAGAGCATGAAAATCAACACCTATGTAGTCCGCAAAGTGATCGACATAACTCCAAACAACAAAGCCAAATGCCTTGCCTTTGCGCAAGAGCACATTAATAAGCCCATAGAGTTCTGGCACAACGTTCTGTGGACTGACGAATCCTCTTTTCAGTTCCAGGGGTCTTTTGGAAGAAAGTATATGCATCTACCGTCAACTCTCAAAAGCAAAGCACAGCAGCCTCTAAACAGATTTGGTGGGGGATCTGTTATGTTTTGGGGATGCATATCGTTCTATGGATTTGGAGAACTCGTACCAATTAAAGGAACTTTGAATCAAACTGGGTATATCGATTTGTTGAATGATCATGCATTTCCTTCATCAAATAGCCTATTTCCAAGCAACGATTGGATTCTGCAACAGGATAATGCTCCTTGCCACAAAGGATGGTTGGTAACGAAGTTTTTAAATGAGATAGATCAAGCTGTTCTTCAATGGCCCCCTCAAAGCCCGGACCACACCATCATAGAAAATGTTTGGGGTTTCATGAAGCAGCAACGAACAATTGATAAAAACCGAAAACTGAATGACACTATTGAAGAAGTTAAAAATATTTGGGCTAAACTAACTCCCTCTTTCATCCACACCTTGATAGAGTCTATCCTGGCCAGGTTACAAGCAGTAATTGATGCCAAAGGGGTAGTAACAAAATATTGACTTATTCAAAAATAAAAACAATAAAAAATTTATAATTCTTAATATAAACCATACAACATCACATTGTGTAATTACTTTTGACTCGAATAAAATGTGTGTAATAACTTCTGACGCCAATGTGCATCAACCAAATGTGTTTTTTTTGTGAGAAATATTCCGTTATTTTCTTTGAATTTTTGTTCATTTCTTCTACACACTCCATTCAATACAACAACATCAAATTTGCTTTATATTGATAACAACAATAACAAAAAACGAAGCAGTGTTCCCAAATCATAAAAAAATTTAGCAATGTGTAATAACATTTGACTAGTGCGTATATAATTATTTAATAAGTAAATGCAAATATATTGTTCCAGTAAATTTATATAAAAAAAATTATAGTTTTACACTCCTGATTATGAGAAGCCCTCCCTCCCTATCCATTCTTGGGATGTAATGGGGAACTATTTTTTTTTGTTAAAGTTCAAAGCAAGTGGAGGTGTGAACAATTGTAGATGTTGTAAATATAGCAACAGCTTTGTCGGCAAACTACTATTAAGGTATACAATTTGGTGTGATTTTGTAATTTGTTTAAATTATTGAAAAAAGGCGATAATAAAAATGAATTCCGGCGCCTAATGATCACTCTAGGTGAGTATAGTCAGACCCAAAAAATTTAGACCGCTGTGTAGCTTTTTTTTATGGGCGATACTGTCTGAAATAAAGTTAAAAATCGGGTATAAATATTGAATTGAGCGAATTCTTGTGATAACAGGTCTTCACTGAAATTTGACAGGGATTATTTTCGTTGAATATTTCTCTTCGTCCTTTGTTCAAAAAGCGACAAAAATTTACACTAAAATGACCAGCTAAGGATTCAGAATGTTAGACGAATTTATTCCTCACTAAATTTCATTATGGGTCGTCATAGACCAAAATTCTCTAATCTTTATCTTCAGACGTCCGTTTTGTCCGATTTTGAAATAAGGTCAACAAAACAATAACCAAAATAACAGGGAAAATATATAATGTTCTACCAATTTATTGTGGAATAGATTTACTAGCGGATTTCATAGACGAGAATCCTTCGTCTTGAATTTGCATATGTCCTTTTAGGTCTTTTTTAAAATTTGAAATCTGGAATGGTCTATTTTGAATACGATATGTTCTACAAATACATATATTGTCAAACAAATATGTAAATATTGCTTAAAAAGTTTGTCTTTATGTCCAAAATTCCACCAAAAGTGTAAGAAGTATTCTCAAGGACAACAACTTCCCGCACCATCTTACCAACAGAATGATAAGGCTATTTGAGGATAAAGGACAACCTAACAGGGTTACTACGAATGAGCCGAAAATTAACAAATAAATAACCTACATTCCTGGAATAACTGATAGGTTGGCGAAGTCAAAAATATTTACCGACAAGAATTAAAGGATACCACACAAAACACATAACACAATAGGTAGAATATTTAGTAAAACAAAGGATAGTTTGGACAAATTAGATATGTGTAATATAGTACTTATATAAAATATGGTTTCGATGTTTGTGAAGCACCATCTAAATTCACACTTGCCATTAACCGAAGTCGTTTATGCCGGTTAATATTTTATTTTTTTTTATCATCACAGCAAAAACATTACATAAGATCTGTGGTCCATAACACTTCCTGAAAGTTGTACAACTTTATTAGATACGTCTAATATTTATATATGTATATTATGTAATATAATATAATTTATATATATAAATTATGTAATAAAAGAAATGAAACTTTGTGACGACACTTGGTAAAATTTCAATATTTTGGAATACAAACAAATCTTCAGGTTGCCATTGATCCTAAGAATTGTAAGTAGGATAATATTGATATGATCATTAATGTTGATGTTTTTGACTCTTTATTTGGCTCGCCAATTTATATTAGAAACCCTTACTCGATTGCCTTTTAGTACTGGAACCCCAAGCCGCATCTTTCCAGAGAATTCACCTCCAGAATTTGTATCAGAAGCCAACATAATACACAGCAAGTGTATAGCTGTGCATTTTAACTAATCAGAATGCAATGAACTAGTAATTTTTTCTTTAATTTAGGAACAAGTATAAGTTTATTGTTGTGATATGCCAGCTAGAGCTTTTAGTGCGTGTTCAAAAAGCAGAGTTCGTATGTGTAACGCAAACACATCGCCGTTGGGAATGAGTAGTGAACGTTTACCCATTACCCACAGGGTACGGAGAAAATATTGGGTAGCTACCCACAGCGATGGGGAATTACCCATCGCGATTACCCATTATCCAAAATAAAAATGTGGCTATAACTTTTAAAAGGGTCGTCCAACAGCAAAAATGTCTTTAATACTTTTATAAGGCATCAGTTGTGGTTAGCTAGTACTACTTTGCTTTTACCGTCGCCAATTTGTGTCTGCTATTATTTTATTAGGACTGCTTTCTTGTACCATCGACAATTTCTGCCTGGGAATCTTCAATTGTATATTGGCAGTGTTTGAAATGAATGGCACATTGCTAAAATTAAAGACTTCGCTCATTCACTATATGTTTTCCAAGTATTCCACCCATTTGTGGTGCCAGTAAGGCAGCTGATGTAGTCTCTTATAAATATTACTTAGTGAATTAATCATTGGAAAACTAGTTTTAAATAGAAACCAATTCGGAGCTAAGTCGAAACTTAGCTCCTCCAAAGATTATACCCGATCTTTACCCGATTTTTATTTTCAGGAAACGGCTTCGATCGATGTTTATCTCGTTAGAAAGCTCATTACAATACTTTTCAAATGGCATATATATATCGTAGAACCTTTAACCAATTGCGAGCCGGCAACCATTTCTAGATTTTGAACCCTACTTTTTAGGAAATAAAGCTAAGTATCTTAAACTGGGTTCTATCTTAAGGTTAGTATCAGGAATCATAAGCAAGGAAAACAAAAATATGCTATAATAAATTGTAATTACCACAGTTAGAGACATTTTTTTTATCAACGTTTTAGTAAATTCTATCGGTTAGAGGAAAGGCCATTGTGTTGATCTGTAGCCATCAAAGAAACCTTAAGCCGGCTCCAAATTCAACGCAAGTACAGCAAGTTACTTGGAAAATTACTCAAAGGCATACGTTATTTTTAAACTATTTTTCATGTAAATTATGTATTAATAATGCTGTTATATCGCATTATCCCCAAATATCTATACGCCTCTCCCCGATTTAAGAAAATCACGTGGAAAGAAAACATGAAGTAGATAAAATGAAATATTATATACTTTATGTGGTAATAAAAATATAAAAAGTTTAATAACATCATAATCTGTTTTTATTTGCATTTATATACATATGTGGATATGAAGTATTCCCCACATCAAAAAAAAATTATACTGATTATAATTTATTTGCACCAAAAAATAGAAGGAACTCTTTTTTTCAGTGTATATTTGTAGAAAATTGATTCATATAACGACTGTGCCACTGGCACGACTGTTCAAATTGGTACTGTTCCCTTTTTTTAATAGTAAGTCAAAGAGAGTTTCAACATAAAAATACTTAAAAAATCTCTCTGTATGAAAAGTTTGTTCCAGAAAATTACGGGAACGGAGAAGTAGTAAAAGTGATAAAGCTGCCAAACTTGAAAAAGACGTTTGACTGTTTTAAATTAAATTGAAAAAATCAGTTATCAAACATTAAAAACGGTAAGAAATTTGTACATGTTATGCAATGTAGATAAACAAATAATGATGAATTTATATACAAATAGAATTTTTAGATGAAGAGTACTTAATCTCAGATAGTGAAGTCATTTATGAGCCCGCGAAGGAGTTCATTGTGACAAAGGAATCATGACTGGGTTCACCAAAAGGTTGATGGCGTCAGTGTTGGAGGAGTTGCAGCCGAAAGTCGGGAAAAGTTCCAATTTGAATTAAAACCATATGGATATGTATTAAAACCACAAATGTCTTAAAGTAATGTAATTGTGTTTTTGCATATATAACTTTTCATCGGAACAAGTCAGGGCTAAATGGAAAGGCAGTATAAGAAGGTCAAACTTAATAATTCCTAAACAAGTAATGCAACAGAAAGGGAATCCCGATTTCGTTATTGATAGTGAGTCTTATGTGGAAAACGTGTCATGAATACTCTATATATGGAGTAATCGAAGGATAGTGGTACGTAACATAAACCATAGATATATGTACAATTGCAACTCAACCAGAGCTAAGATTTTTATTAAATTGTTTTTTTTTCGTGTTACTCAAGTGCCCGTTGTACTTGTAAGGTACAACAACGTAGTTGCTACATTGATATGACGAGTCGCCAAAAATAATGAAATCTACAAATAAAAATTTAATTCTCAACTCAGGTATTGCATCCAGGTTAATAATTATATATATTGAATGTAAACCTCCGCAGAAATTTGGTAGATTATTAAAAATTTGTGAATTTCGAAATACCCAGCTATCGTAAGAAGACCCAAGATATCCAACAAATACTTTAATAAATTTTTTATTTTCATTGCAAATTCGTTTCACATGTACAGTTACATTTCCTTCCCGATCGTAGTAGTATTTTTTTTAGTTTTTCGGGGGATCAATAGTAACAGGGGTGCCATCTATACAACCTAATGGAATTAAAATTGCAGGTCCGTTATTTAGAAACGCATGCAATTGGAAAAAAAGAAGTAACATTCCCACATTTAATTTTAAATAAGTCACTCGACTGTAATTTCCGTTCTTGTGTGGGCCAGTTTATGACATCTGGACTTACATTGCTGATAAAATGTATTACCCACGAATTTAGTGATAATAAGCAACGCAATGAGTGATAATAAGCAACAAGATGTTTTCTCCTGGGAAAAATTATGCGGGTTATTGGATGAAAAACTGAAGGATGTCACAAGAAAGGATGATTAAGGCGGTTATTAAATCTGAGATTGATGGCTTGAAAAACGAAAGCATAAAACTAAAAGAAGACATTAACAAGCTAACAACACGAATAGAAATAATTGACCGTAAATCGCGATCCACAAATGTAATTGTGAATGGCTTAAATTGCACTGCTACTCCATTTGCTAAGACGAAGTTTATGGATATATGAAAAAACATTCTGGAAGTGGCAGTAAACGTTATTTCAACAAGAATATTTGCTTCAGGTAAATCTTGCCTGTTCAATTTAGAAACAAGTTGCCAAGCGAGTAACATCCTAAACGCTAAAGAAAAGTTAAAAGGTCATCAGATATATATTCATAAGGACTATACCGAAGATGATCAATGCAGCATATATAATTTAAGACAGATAAGCAAATTCATATCGAAGTCCAAAAAGGCTGTTAAGTTTCGTATAGGAGAGTTCGCAAGTCTTCATCAATGACAGAAAATTCACCTGGTTTGATGGGAAAGCTAAGGCATATACTACTAATGACGCTGAATTTCTAAGGAAGCTTTTTGATGAATGTGGTTGCTCCTACGAAGTATTTTGTAATGATAAAATCAGTAGTAATAGTTATACTAATCCAAAAGCTAATTCCTCGATATAGCAATTTGATTCATGCCATTTAATATCCTATAATATATCTAATCTAGAGAATTCTTTAAAGTTTGGTACTTTTATTACATACATTAATAAATTTGATATATTTTTTCTCTTTGAGAAACATGTAATTTCTGATCGGCAATTACATTTTTCATCATTGTTCAAAAATTATAATTTACATTGGATTGCAGCAACTAAAGTTTGTACATCAATAGTAGACCTCAGACTTTTCATATCCCCAGAGAAAATAGTCCAAAGGTGTGATATCGCACGATCTAGGCGGCAAAATTTACCGTAGCAAAACGTCAACAAGCCCATTGATTCACGCGCTGTATGGCTTCTAGCGCCGTCTTGTTGAAACCAGAACTCACCGAGACCATTTACTTGAATTTCAGGAAGTACATAGTCCGTAAACATGGTGCCATATCGGTTACCATTGACGGCAACATTCTGATTTGTCTCATTTTTTAAGAAATATGGACCTATGATTACACCAGTCCATTAACGTACCGTTGTTTTATATTTAATGTGGTCTAGTCGGTCGAGTATCAGTCTCTAATGTAAACTGGGACTCAAATTTGCGAATGGTATAAGCAATAGTAGTTTCAGTAGGTCGATTATGCGCACCGTAAGTTTGAAAAACGCCGAAACAAAAAACATTTCTCACAGAACGCTGTTTTACGCAATACAGCTGAACAATTTGGAGACGCTGTTGTGCACCCTATGCTCCACCGGTAGCCAACAATATAATAATTTGAAAACTTTTCTGACCTTAAGTATTAATCAAATTCACCTCTCTAGCCCTAAATAGAGTAGGTCTTACTTATATATAAATAACAGGGGTGACCTAATTAAATTGTGTAAATATAGATATTTTACAGATTTTATGCCCTGTTTGTACATATTATATTAAAACTTAAATATCTAGAATCAATATTTAGATATTGCAAAACTTCAAATATTTTGGATATCGCTAACACTTCTTAAATTTACTGAAACAAATCGCTTCTCTAGATATGATTACTCTATGCACGTTAAAATGTATAATATTAGAAGGTGAGTATAACCCCCATACAATTGTTACCAAGTTCTGATTTGTTGTATGGAAAATATAAAATGTATGTTAATCCATTTCTTATATTTCCAGGACTTTTCGAAAATTAAGATCTATATATAAAAGGTAGTTCATTTTAAATCAAAATATTTAAAAAGTTGTATAAAATGTTATTGACGTTTTCTTCTTCAAGAAGAAGAATTGCAAGGTAATACTGGAGACACACAACAACTAAAACAAAACCACAACGAAGGAAACCGAGGAATAGCTCGATTCTCAAAAATATACATTAGCTGATATGTTTCTATGACTTAAAAAGATCCGCAACAACACCTGCGGCTCTGTCTGCATACTGCACATTATGTAATTTTTTGGTACACTTTATGTACATTTTGGTACATATTTTAGTTACTT
The DNA here is from genome assembly GCA_963931995.1 of Phaonia tiefii. NCBI lineage: Eukaryota > Metazoa > Arthropoda > Insecta > Diptera > Muscidae > Phaonia > Phaonia tiefii. Next base: position 258,597,417 of record OZ008367.1, on the reverse strand, counting down.
TTGTGTACTTTTTAGGTGTAGTTTACGCAGCTTTTACATCACTTGAAGTACTATTAGGTGAATTTATGGTACTATTGATGTAATTTGTTTGTTATTGTTATGTGCTTTTTGTAAATTTTACGAACATCTTGAAAATTTTTCGACATTTATGTACATTTGGGTGGAGTTTATGTAAACTTTATGTACACCGGTCCACATTCATTACTATTTTCTCTTACCTCCCTACACAATATCGTTTTACATACTGTTTCCAGTACCCGAGCTGCTCTCGAGATCCTGGTTTTACTCGGATGAGACCTATATGAGTGTGCGGAAATGTTTATAAACAAACCCATGCGGCTTGTTCAGAGACGCCTGCGTTTTTATTTTATTTTTTGGGGATGCTCTCGAATGGATATGTTCGCTTTGTTTTTGCATCTCACGACAACCGAGCACCGTAGGACGATTCTTGGATCATTTTTAAATAGTGGTTACCCCAATATTACGTTTAATCAAATATTTGCTTTTTATTTCAATAACACTGTGACACAAATGCAAGGAATTTGTTTCGGGCCTCAACCAAACCAAAATATTGCGAAAGTACTTCGTCGTGGTATCACAAAACTCCGCCCGGTTTTGCCCATATACGTAACAATTTTTTTTTACAGGCCGAAGTAAATTTCGGAGGTGGGTCAGGGCCCAATTTCAGATTTTACTTCAATAACTCCTAAACAACTTGAAATATTGCATTACAACTTTTGACAATATTGTAGCTATTTTCCCATTTCACAATTCCCTATAATATATTTCTAACGAAAAGTACACTGTTATTCGATTATTTCACGAAACGTCATAAACAATTGCACATATTTTGTATGTTTTGACATTTCTTACCTAACTGTAAATAAATGGCGGTAGCTGTCTTCAAAAGAATTGTAGCTTATACATTTTTTGATAACTTTTCGAAATACACTAATCAACAAAAATTATATTTAGAGCTCCATAATTGGTGTAGAAATGCTGCGTTTTACCATATTCTTTAAATATTCATCTATATGTAATCAATATTAAACAAATTACAAATTGATATCTTCTACAAAGTTGTAGTGCTTAATATACTTGAAAATATTGTCAAATACACTAAAGGACAAAAATAATTTTTTTATTCTGTCAATTCTCCTTTTATTTAAAGATCATTGTCTGATACTTGAGCATCGTATAGGGTGACTAGAATGTTGTTTTGGTTACTCGAAAAAGCTTTTAAAGATATGGAAATTATGAACATAAACGCTAAAAACAACCACATTTTTGTATATTCGACCATTTGAGATCATCTATGACATTTTACGATGTTGGTGTATTTGCCAATTTTGTATACAAGTTATACAACTTTTTAGAACATTATTACATTTCTGTGTTAAAAGTATAGAAATTATAGGATAAAATTTTAAAAAAACTTAAATTTCTGAATTGGTACAATCATTTTGGAACTCAAAATTTAATTTTTGTTCATTGATGTATTTGACAATATTGCTAAGTATATTAAGCACTACAACTTTTTAGAAGATATAAATTTGTTTAATATTGAATACATATTATTGAATATTTAAAGAATATGATTAAACGCAGCATATCTACACCAATTATGGGGCTCTAAATATAATTTTTGTTGATAAGTATATTTAGAAAACATATCAAATATGTGGAATTTCTTATGACGTTTCGTGAAATAATCGATTAACCGTGTACTTTTCCTTAAAAGTATATTAGAGGAAATTGTGAAATGGGAAAATAGCTACAATAAAGTTTGTAATCCAATATTTCAACCTGTTTAGGATTAATTGAAGTAAAATCTCAAATAGGACTCTGGCCCACCACCAACATTTTTTCGGACGGTATAGGGGCAAAACCGAGCGGGGTTTTGTGATACCACGTCCAAGTACTTTCAAAATTTTTTGGTTTGGTTGAGGCCCGAAACCTAGTGCTGCACAGTGTAATCAGAAGTGAAGTTATTTGAAATCTCCAATTGAAAAAATCCAGCTGCAATGTGAATGCAGATTAACCACCTCCTCTATTACGTTGTATTCTTTAGTATCTTGGTTTGTGTTTGACTTTTAAATAAACAAATTGACGAATAATAACTAACAATTATTGGACGAAGCCAAGTCGAATATACTCAAAAAATAATATAAACATAAATATACTCATATTTAAAAAAACCAATTTTTGTTACCGCAAATTCTAAAGAAATTTTGGAAAAAAATCATTTACCCGAAATTTGGGGGCCCATAACACGGGAAATGTGGACTCGGCTTGTTCTCCTTCAAATCTTCTCTCCTTTAAATTTAATTCCCCATATTCAGAAAAAAAATTTAATTGGTGGTATGTCCCTAAAGTAGATTTGTTCCTTTTTGCTTTGGGATTAGGTGATAGATAGTATTAGTTTTAAAAGAACACAGACGCGTTTGGAGATAGTTTGCCTCAAAAATGTTATCGCAGGGATTTAGCGATTATCGCAGGGTGAAGACTTATTATCAAAAATATTATGTAGATTTTGCGACTTCATCCTATGTTAATCGGTAAAATCTCTTTTGAACACCCTTCGCAAATCACGAGTATTTACATTGCGAGTTCTTGGTTGAAACTACCCGTGGTTTGTTTGTCGTTTAATCGGCTGTTCTGTATCTTACTTACATTCTTAATAATTAATTTATCAGGGAAAGTTGTCTGATTTTCAGGTTGCAGATTTTATAATAATTTTTCACTTATTATTATTCATATTATACAAATAATCATAACGTAATCTACGCAAACGATGTTCAAAATGATCCATTCTAATGCAGAAATAATGAGAACCAATATGGCAGAAATACGAAAGAGAGTATAGTTGAAACCAAGGGTGAATCGCATAATCTACATCATGACTATGTTGGCGTGGTATAAAGACAAATCGAGCGAAACTATTTTTCCTTCAAGACCTTTACATGGACTATATTCAGTGCTCTAAATGAAATACGATTCTGGCTATCTAATCGTATTTGAAATGACATTCTGATTCATCGAATTTTATAAACCTTCGGCGTTAGTAACACTATCCTCAAAACTCGATCTGGTTTATACTTAACTTTTATGCATGTTAACGAGCAAGTTTTTATTTTGTACGAGTTAACGTGAATAAGTTATGAAAAAAAACATGAAAATCATTTATTTTAATTTTCCAAATTTAGCAAAGCTTAAGACTTTTTCAATACAAAGCTTATTCATTGGCTTTATATTATTTTGAAATAAGTCGAGCACAAAAAAGTTTCCCACTCTTAACTAGGGCTGTCTGTTAAACTATTTCGGATCTCGCCAAGATCAGCAGACGTTTTTGATATAATTTCTGTGAATTCATCAAAACTGTATATATCAAAGCTTACTTATTTAACTGGTCTTGAACAATCCCGGAGGTCAGGAACCTTACAAAACAAAGATAACATATTTCGCCAACCAGTTCGATCATTTGCTTTATCTCTATAGTTGGTAATACCAACTGTCTTCCTTCTAGTTCGGTATCGAAAGCCCTTCGTGCTCTTTCGTCTGCATCCATTCTACTGGCATGTCCTAGCCAGCGCAATCGCGATATTTTGATGAGCTTAACTATATCAATATCAGAATATAGCTCATACAGCTCATGGTTCATGCATCGCCGATACTCGCCGTTGTGCACTATAGGACCATAAATCTTCCGGAGTATTTTTGTCTCGAAGACTCCCACAGATGTCTCGTCTGCTTGCGACAAGACCCAGGATTATGCGCCATAAAGCAAGATAGGCTGTATGAGAGTCTGGTGTAGTTGGACTTTTGTAACTCGAGAAAGGGCTTTATCCCTAAAGTGCTTGCTTAGCCCAAATTATCATCTATTCGCAAGCACAAATCTGCGCTTGATCTCAAGGCTGATGATGTTGTTTTAGTTTACAACAGATCCGACGTATATAAATTCGCCCACCACCTTCAAATTATAACGGTTATCAACGTTCACGGTTTTGTCGAATCGCATTGATGCCCTGCTCGTTGATACCATTAATTTTTTCTTGGCATCATTTACTGTCAGACGCACTGAAGCTGACTTCTTAACAATTCTCGAAAACACCGCATCAACTTTTCTCGTTGTGCGCCCAATGATATCTATATCATCAGCATACTCGAGCAGCGTGTGACATTTGCTGCTGATAGTTTTATTCACGTCGACTGCAGATTTTCTTATAATGATTAAGAAGTTAAAGAGATCGCACGATTGGAGTGTCACCTAGGCTGAGGCTTGCTTAGTTTCAAAAGGTTCGGTAAGATCCTTACCAAGTTTCACTCCGGAGTTGGTGGCATATGAGTTTTGCAGGAATACCAAGCCCATACATTGCTTCGTATATTGATTACAGTATCGGGCTTTCGAAGGCTGCCTTATAAGCGACAAATATATGATAGGTGTCGATTTGGTTTTCGTGGTCTTCTCCAGAATTTGGAGTAGCGTGAAAATCTGGTCCGTTGTCGATTTTCAGGCCTAAACCCACACTGGTAGGGCCCATTCAAGCCAGCGATAATCGGTTTTAGTCTTCGCACATTTCAGTTGATTGAACTTTATAGGCTATGGATAAAAGGCTTATTCTACGGTAGTTGGCACAGAGACTCGGTCACATTTTTTTAAATATGGGGCATAGTACACTGAGACTCCAAAGCCGAGCGTGCTGGGCGTTCAACTGGGCGAGCTGTTCTGATCTCGCCTTGGTTAGGAGGGTTCGATTGTCTTATCGTGATTGGATATCTCAGGTACCAGTAGCGTGAAGAAATGATCTCGCCATATTCCCAATATGATCTGCATATCTGTGATGACATTTCCGTCCTTGTGTTTCCACATAGGGGCCCTGAACCATGCTCATTAGTTCCGTTTTTGACTTTTTGGTAGACTTTTCGGGTTTTGTTCTTCCTTCTGTATGTCTCAAATTACTCACTCTCGCGCTTTCTACACCTCCTTACCTCATTTCTTTTCCTCCTATACCGATCAGCCGCAGCTCTCATTGCAATTGACTGAAGCGTTGCCATACCAGCAGCGTTCTTTTCCTCATTTGCTATGTGACATTTTTCATGGTACTACGGTTTTTTGCGAAGCGGTTTTTCAAAACCAAATAAAGTTGTTGTGGCAACTTTTATATAGTCGAAAATTGGTTTCCAGTGTGCTTCAGGATCGACATGGGAAGGGTGTGGGTTCTTTTCCAAACGTTGCGAGAGTTTCCTTGAGTAGGCTGTGGCTACCTCTGGTGATAGCAGCATTCCGATCTGGTTTTGTGAGATTTTCGCTCTACATAATCTCGTGAGAGCCTTTGCTACTACCAGTTAGTGATGATAATCGATGTTAGCTCATCTGATCACTCGTACGTCCATTCCAGTGGATAAGTGCCTTCCATCAATCACCACGTAATCAATTTGGTTCTTCGGTCTTTGATCATGGGATACCCAGGTAGCCTTGTGTATATCTTTATGAAGGAATCTTGTACCACTAATGACCATGTTTTTTGCCGCGGCAAAGTTAATCAGTCTCATACCGTTGTCGGAAGTTTCAGAATGTAGACTGAAATTGTCAATTATTTTATCATTAAAATCTTGTAGTACAAGAGCGGTCATACGTTTCCTCTAGGTGCTCATAGAATATGTCTTTGGTATCATCATCTCTCTCTTCTATCGGGGCATCCACACAAATCAAGTAAATATAAATATATTTCGCTTTTATGCGGATTGTGCCTATAAGTTCGTTAACTCACAAGATTGAACCTAGCGACTATATGTCGCAGTCTTTTGTCAACTATAAATCCGCAACCAAATTCATGTTTTTTTTTCTCATGGCGACTGTAGTATATGTCACAGTATTCTCTCCTTGTACAGCCATGTCCGGTTCATCGCATTGCCTGGATAGCGGTAATGACAGCCTTATAACTTCCGAGGGCATTTGCCAATTGGATGCTTGCACCGGATCCATATAGAGTTGGTACATTCCAACTGCATATCCGTTTGCTGGGGTCGTGAACAAATAGGGGTTGTTTATGTTTTCTCATTAATTTTTGTATATTCACTGCCATTATGAACGGTGGCGGGAGGCAAACAAACCCAGCCCACCGGGTTTTAGCACTTTACCTACTGCCAGAATATTTGGCTGCAGCCGCCTATTATGGATCAGACGCTGACCAGGATGCACCACGTCGTACTTGCATTTTATTGTTTTGGTTTCTATCCGCCGTTGGCCCAGACGTGGGCTCATCCGCCTCCTAATAACTTATTTGTTTCATGCCGAAATACCATTGGTTTCAAACAGATATGATTGTTTTTTTTTTTTACCAGTTACATAGAATATGGTCGAAAAACACAACAATAGAATTGTCTGTAGGTTCATCAGTCTACCACAAATTCTCTGGTGTTAGTTTTCGTCAGAAATTCCGTTGAGTTCTTTGCTCCTGCTTACATGGGAAATCACGTTCGAGAATTTCAGTTCTTCCAGAAAAATAGAACGTATTAATATATTTGCCTCACCTGTTTTGAAGTTGGTTTATACTTATTCTTATTAGTTTATTCTAATTTTCTAAATTTATTCTAATACATGCCGTTTGCCATAACAACTGCTGATATTTGTCTATTTCTTCATGTCAATCGCGGTGGGGTCTCAAAAGATGCGATGTTATATATGACTTATAGTCCCCTACCCGCGGTTGTATTTTTTTCAGTACACCCTAATGACCATGTTATCAACAAAATGTACACAATAAGCGTGTTTTGGTTACACCACTTGCTTATGTAATCGCTTGTTTTGTATGAAGCACTTAGCGGAGACTTAGCGAGAAGTTAGCGACGCGAATCATTTTCGCTAAGTTTAAACAAATTTTTTTTTGTCAACTTTCTCCGCCTTCAACCCTTTATCATATTTTGTAATAAAATCACTTATCGCTAAATAGCCGTTTTGCGTTTTCAAAACTTCTTACAGTGTGTTTGAAAAAGGTGTTTTCTGTTGTGCTGATTTTTTTTTTGACATTTTCCTTTTGGGTGTATTCTTCTAGTGTTGTTCATTTTTGTAAAAGGCCAAATTTTGTAAATATTTATAATAAATTTATAAATGAGCACAGCCATAGTGAAATAGAACAGAGCCGCTATGCCTCTCTTCGTGTTCTCTTGATGACGACCATTCATCGAGTTGGATTTGTAATTTACCATTATGTACAAAAATAAATGGGAATGCGTATTTTCGTTCGATGCAAACAACATAAAACATAATTTAGCTGTCATTAGTGTTAGTTGTTTAGTAGTAGTTAGTTAGTAGTTTTAAACTTAGTTTGCTGCATGGTCTATAATCTGTATGTCTTCTTTGATCTCTCATTCTACACCATTTCCCTAGTACCTTTTCGATCAGCTGTGCCATAGAAACCCCCTGACACAACACAAAAGAACACAAGCCAAAACAACCCACCACACAAAAATCATGAATAGAGGGAAAATAAACTTCAAATGTCAAAATTATAAGAAAGTCGGAAAGAGCCCAAAGAGAAATGTAAATTCGGGGGAAAATGTCATCATGTAAAGACGGTATTGGACGCACTGAGTGGGATAAAGCGGTTAGAATTTCGCCAATATATTTTTTGTAGGTCCGTTTAAACATCTTTATTTTAAAAATTCAGTTTCGGTCTCATTGTCTCTCTTTTAGTCAACTATACTTACACTTTCTTCAAAACCAAATACACGAATAGCCTCTGTTTCAAGTATTATATGAAACTGTGTTTCTTCCCCCACAACAATAGATAAATCTACATTAACAGTCTGAAGTTGTGTACTATCTAGAGTGTTGAAAAACCGACATTTTGCAATAACTGGCTTCCGTTACGCAGAATGGAAAAAAACGGTGAAACCGGTTAATTATCCGTTATATTTACTGTTCTTTGCGGTTTTTCGGTTGGCATGGAAAACAATATGTTTAAATTTTTGTAGAAAAACAAGGCATTTTCTTGCCTTGATTCATTTGCAGGTAAAAATAATTATTATACCCCCATTAATACCATCTCAATATATGCTACAATTAAAGAAATAAAACACCATTATTCAGATTTTAATTTATGTATTTAAATTTCCTTGTAAAAAATCAACGGGTAATATTTTTCATATGAAGCTAATATGTATTGAACTGTATTAGGCTAGATTAGAATATGTTGCATTCGATTGGATTGAATTGAATTCAGTTAAATTAAATTGATTTGAATTAAACTGAACTGAATTGAATTGAATCGAATGAAATTGAATTTAATTAATTTGATGAATTAAATTGAATGAAATGGAATGGAAGTGAACTGTATTGAATTGAATTGTATTGAATATCAAATATCACAAACAAATATCAGTTTAAAACTCAAATTTAACAATATTTAATAAATTCGCAGTGAAGAGAATAAATCAATGTATTTAAATGATGTAGAAGCTCTTGTATAATATAAATTAGAATTATGATTTTATTATTTACTTCTGCATATTTGTATATCCCTGTATTCAAGCCTATGGTTTCGCGGGGTAATAAACAATTGTAATAAATACTACATTTATATTTCAATAAAGAATTTTTTATTAAAAGAAAAAAAAAATAATTGAATTGAACTGAATTGAATTGAGTAGAGTTGAATGTAATTTGAATTTATTTGAATTGAAGTGAATTGCATGGAATTGAATAGATTTGAATTGCTTTGAAATTAATTGAATTGTATTAAACAAAGTTGAACTTTGTTTGAATTAATGGAACAAATTATGTGGAGTAAATCGTAAAGGCTTCAAACAAAGAGATTGCATCTCTTTTAAAAGTGCACAAACACCTCTTCCGCATTCGGATCAAATACCAATTCCTTCGTTTCCTGACAGATAAACTTATTTTTCTATTGCAACAATGGAACAATATTATTTCACCTATGTCGCAATACCAGACGCCGGCCCATCGAATAAAATAATTCCAATATCACAAGTAAGAATGTACAAGATTGTTGGAGAATTAAACTTGTCTCAACGTGAAGCAGAAAAACTTGCCCAGTTTTTGAAAGAAGCCAACAATTGTGAGCCCAATGTCAAAGTCACCGGATATCGAAGACAACAATTCCTATTCAAACGTTACCTCACACTGAATGAAGGGAACACATTTGTTTATTGCCACGATATAAAGCGACTGATGGAGGTGATGGGCATTAATTATGTCGCAGGTCGTCGCAGGAGAAGCTCCTCTCAATCCCTTCATGGGATGTTAAGAGACACCATTTAGGTGATTGGCGAATGTTCATCGATTCTTCGAAATCAAGCTTGAAACTCGTTTTGCTACGAGTACATGAACATAGTAAAAAACCAAGCATTCCCATTGGCGACAGCACATATATGATTGAAACATTCGATTCCATGAAAATAATTTTGGATAACGTTTGCTACACTGATCCCATTGTCGCGGATCAGTTGTGATCTGAAACTCGTAGCGATGCTAAGAGGTCTCCAAGGAGGCTATACGAAACACATGTGTTTATTGTATCTGTGGGATACCCGATTTAAAGGAAACCAATACCAAACGCCTGACTGGCTTGCTTGAGGTTCAACGGAGAATGGACACATCTGCGTAAATTATCTAGTCGTGCCAGTGGAGAACGTCCTCTTTCCATGTCCTCGTCAAAAATTTCATCATGGTCACTATGAATCAACCGAAAATTCTCGATTGTTTGAAAAATATTTTCCCACGATTCAGTGAAGCAAAATTGAAGGAAGATATCCTGAATGGGCCCGTTATACAGAAGCTCGTGAAATCAAAAGAATTTAAAGACTCTTTAGTTGGTAGTTGTGGCCGTCGGTGGTGCAATGGTTAGTGTGCGCGGCTCTTGTACATGAGATCCTGGGTTCGAACCCGGCTCTGACCACCTTCAAATTTTCTTTCGGAGGCGGTCACCTCGCATAGTGACGGCGACACTAGCCATGGCTAGACACTAGTATCTAGCCATGAAAAAGCTTCTCAAATTACCGTTCGGAATCGGTGTAAAACTGTAGGTCCCAATCAGTGAGTGAAAACTGGAAAGCGCACAGCTCAGTGATTGTGAGAAGTTCTCCCCAGTCCCTTCATGGGATGTAATGGGAAACCATTTATTTTTTTTTTTTAGTTGGTAATGAATACCTTGAGTTGAGGGCAGTGCAGAAAGTCATGCGATATTTTTTGGGAAGTAAGCGAGCACACAATTACCCCGCTCTTGGAGAGAAGTATTCTCAAAATTCACTTCTTGCATCGCCATCTCGAATACTTCAACAAGCAGCTTGCTTCAGAGTCGGACGAACATGGCGAGCGCTTCCATTAAGTGGCCGTGGCCATGGAAACGCGATATAAAGGCAAAAGGCTGGGCTCGTTGGTGCCTGAAATTTGTTGGTGGTCGCAAAAGACGTGCGATCACGACAATGAAGAAGAAGAATATACAAAGGGTGTTTCCTCCGCGGGCAAAACTGAAGTTAACTGACTGATTAAAAACAATTAATATTTTTTCCAGATAAAGACAGATCCTTATCCGATACAGACTCCGAACAAGAAGGCGAACCACCACGAAAGAAAGTAAAGGGAGCAAACAAACGAAAATAAACGTATGCGTTTATCGATTTGTATGACTTAGGTTCATAGGTTATGTGACCTTACGTGAGAGTAATAAGACACTTTTCCAGTTTTTGATTTTTCATGATTTTTAAAAATAAATTTTAATTTTTTAGGCAAAAAATTATTTGTGTTCTTCATAAATTTATTTATAACTGCAAAACTGTTGATTATGTAGAGAAACAGAATATCAATAGGTGGTTAAAGGAATTGTAATTTCTAGTTTGCCCAAGTTTGATACAGCAAAATCGAACTAGTCGTTCTCGAGTTATGCCAAACAAAAGAGCCCAAATTGTGACAAATTCGTCTCTATGATACTTACAAATTTCAATTCGATATATTTCCATTCCTGTACGTGACTCAGTGAAACGCCGGGACACGTATAATTTGTTTTTGACCAATATAACTTTCCTGGTAGTCAGGACCTCCGCCGATCACTGACCCCTGCTATGTGTCGCACAGTGTTGTTCACAAATAATCCACAAATTTTCACAAGGAATACCAGGAATAATAGGGAAGTTACTAAGTGTCTATTATTTCCTCTTATTAGAAGATTTTACGATAAATGAAAAATTATGAATAAAAATTTATAGTATTTTTTTCTGCGTGAAATATTTCAATCTCAAAAGTAAATAGATGATTCGGAATATTATTTTTCAACTTGTTATTCTGTGTGGGTAGTTTATATAACGTTCTTACAATTGTCAAGAATGTAGTTGAACAACACACAATATGAAAAATTATGATAATAACGAAAAAGTGTCATGCACTTACCGACTGCTTTGCTCATTTGTATTACTATGTAGTTACCTCATTTCGCACTTGTTGTAATCTTCTTTATTAATTATAGTTTGAGCCGCTAGTTATTTCCACGAAGAAAAATGTATTAATTAGGTAAGAGATTAATACAGTTTAATCTCTTGAGACTGTTGTGTGAGATTTCGTCTAGCAAAAGTGAACCGTATTATTAAATCTTGCGTCAGTTTCGGCTAGAATCTCTAGAGAAAAAGGAAACTCTAATCAACTTTTAAAATTTCTCAGATTATGAGAAATTATGCAAATGATGTAGACTTCATGATAGAGAAATGAGTTGAATAAATATCAAATGAATTAGAAATCAAGACGATTTATTTAAAAGGCTCATTCATGCTCACCACGTAGGGGTTGTGGAAAAAGTGTCCAAGTTTTAAAACTTAACTATACCTTATTCTTATTTTTTTCAGCGCTTTAAATTGTATATGGGCCAAAGTCATATTTTATTTAAAAATTAGATAATAGAATTGTGAATTTATTTTTGGGTGGCATCAATTAATTTGTCCACGCATTGTGAAATTTTTATATACATATGTTAAAACTGTTCGCGTGAATAACTTTCTCGAAAACGCTCGGAAAATATAGCGGTTTTGTTTATTTTTATTTTTAAAAAATTCTAGAAATTATGCTTTAGCTTGGGATTTTAAAAGCGTGGTACAGAATCATTGTGCTCGCCAAGGCCTTTCGCAACCCACCAAAGTGTTTGGTCCATCTTAAGGAATTATTGAAATACACTGAAAAAAATGTGGAGAAAGTTCCACACATAAAGTGCGCTTACAATACTGGATTTAAAATCTTGTAAAAATTATGGTCTAAAACATTTGGTCGTAAGCAATAAAACACAAAACGAACCATGTTAATACTTCATAACACAAAAAAGCAGTAACAAATAAAAATTCTCTCTTTTAATAAAATATATTTTATTTTCGTATCAAAAATTAAGAATATAGTTAGCAATATATCAAAAACGACTTTTGCGAAAAAGAACTTTTTTATTGTTGAATATGAATCTTTGGGGACTCAGAAACAATATTTATTCCACGAGTTTTTTTTTTTAAATTAGTTGTATTTCAAAATATAACACAGTTTAACCATTTTCGTGGGCTTAAAAATTAAATTAAAAAAAAAAAAACTGGAATTTTTTAATTTTTTACAATAAACTGGGTTAGTAGCCTTTCATTTAAGATGAATATTTCATTCGTACACTGAGAGAAAAAAAATTATTATAATAATAAGTGGTAAAGGTAGATTTACGACTTTTTCATTTAAAATGGCACAAAAACGGCTAAAGAGTTTTGGCCAAAATTTTCTATTTCTCGTTTAGAACCTTAAAATCTAAAATTCCACCAAGGCGCTTTACGTCACAAAGCTTAGTTTGGACGTTATGAGTTGAGGAAGGTAAAAAAGCTAAAAATTTTGGATTTTTTCCATTTTTCTTGAAGTTTTTTAAATTTTTTTTCCAAACGAAACATTGTACTGCGAAGCGCCTTGGTAGAATTTAAGATTTTAAGGTTCTAAACGAGAAATAGAAAATTTTGGCCAAAAATCTTTAGCCGTTTTTGTGCCATTTTAAATGAAAAAGTCGTAAATCTACCTTTACCACTTATTATTATAATAATTTTTTTTCTCTCAGTGTACGAATGAAATATTCATCTTAAATGAAAGGCTACTAACCCAGTTTATTGTAAAAAATTAAAAAATTCCAGTTTTTCGGATATTAATAAAATGACAGGAAACAATTCGTAATCAGTTGAAAAATCAATGACAACAAGAACACCCTATAATTCACATATCATGTAATTGAGGGCCACCCTAATGAGCATTTCAGATAGCCGAATGTATCCCCAAATCAGTACATATAATTTGGTACATATATCTTTAAATTGGAAAAGCCACTTTTTTTGACATATTACATAATCATGTTTTTAAAATATTATTTTAAATTAAAAGTGATATGACTTTTTTGACTTTGTGCAGTAATAAACGCAGCTTAATTATGCAAAAATTAGAATTTGTTTTACGATATCATTATAATTCTCTGTATTCTTCAAAATTAATTTATTAATTAGGATTTATATTAATTATTAATACAATTGATATTATTTTTATTTCCATCTTAAGCAGCGAAGAATTTAAAGGCCCGCAAATTATGCAGTTCTGTTTTATGACTAACGTGCTAACCATAGTGGGATTCGCGATAAGAAATTCTTTCGATTGCCGGATTTCATTCAGCGTCTTTCTTTCCGAGACATTACGGGTATAAAATATATTAAAATCGTTATAAACTTACCATTTTGTTACTTTTAAACGGTCTATTGACCGGTCTCTTGATCCATACAATTTACTGGTTGACTGTACGCCATTTTTTCATTTTAGAGATTTGTAGCACTAAGTGGAATCTGTATCTAAATGTAATCTGTGTAATAAAAATATCTCCAAAATCTTTATACTTTCTAACTTCTGTAAGTGTATAGGATGGGAATGCATTAATCATATGATTAAAGGTACCACCAGTTACGAAACAAAGGATGGTGTAAGTCGACTTCAAGAGATTGAAAAGTTTTTGACTTTGGGCAATAGATTTATATAAAGTATAAGTTAAATTTGCATTTAAGTACAATTTTAAGTATTTTTAAGCTAAGAAAAGTAGTAGTAGTACGCATTCAAATATATTTCAAGTAAATTGTAATTTGGAAGAATTTCATTGAAGTTATAATTAGGACAATTGTAATAGTAAATATGTTTCTGTTTCAGATTCTTAATTTGGTGATATTTGATACAAAAAAAAATTGTGTCTTAGACACAATAGTGTAATCCTCGTAAGATTACAGCGTGCGAGAGTCCAAAATACCTGGGAAGTGATACTGTTTGTCTTATAAGTCTTGTAAAGTAAAATATTAATCCATTTGTGAAAATTCCCAAAGACCCCCAAAATCTTGACTTACGGGTAAAACTCGTTGTGCGGTTATAAGACTATAACTTAGTTAATTATCATCCGATTTTCAGTTCAAGAAACACATTTTTTAATTTTTGTGCAATGTGTTCAACTTCGGCAATACTTTTACACTTTGCTTAAGGAAACCTTACTAATTTTAACTTATTAAATACATATTTACTAAGAATTAAAACGCAACACAAGTTTTGGTCTTGGTCATTCAACTCAAAAAGGTGTGGTTGAACGTTACCCCCCCCCCCCCCCCCAAATTAAGTTAGTTTGCCTTTGAAGTGAACAGCAATATTCTGAAAATATTTTATTTTTTGTTTTTCCCTTCAAAGCGTTTTTCAATTGTAGCTATTTCTTGGTGAAAATGCTCCCTTGCTCATCGCTGAACTAGTCGAAGAAGTCCTAATGCGAAGGGAGAAAATAAATTTTTATGGGCATGTTACAGCCCATTTCACCAATCGAACTAAAAAATTCAATAACAACCGTGAAATTGCAAGGAAATTATCGCATAACGTAACAAAACTCTTCCATGAACGTTTTTCAACAGAACTTAGCTTGTTCATAAAGTGCACATCTCTCATAATTTTACGAATTTGAGGTCCAATGAAAATACACAGGTTTCATCATACATACAGTGGTGCCAGAACAACATAGTCATGAGTTACTAATGGGACGTCACGAGATGGCCATACTTTACGATCATACCGATTCGGTGCACGAGTATCCCATTCACGAAGATAACATGGATGTTTTGATTTACCTCCTTTCGTATCAAATAAAATTACCAACACTTTTAGTAATTGTAATTGTGATTCAATGCCGAAATCAGTTTGGGTACATCGACGCACAGTGGGGCCGATTGGAAAAAATACGGTAATAATATCACAATTTTAAAAGTATTGTTCTTATCATTTTGAAATGTACCAGGCATTTGTAGCGGAGAAATCATGCTTTTAGAATATTGTATTCAGTGGCAACCCTGTATTAACACTGCCAATTTTTTCAATGACTTATATCAGCTGTTTGTTCATATCTCGGTCATTTTAGAGAAATAATATTTACGGAAACAGTACTAAGTTGCGAACATTTCAGTTAAGAATAGACTGCCAACATGTTTCCATTACCTTGAACTGTTGGAGCGACTTCTCAAACATGGAGTTTTTTTCAAGCTTTAAAAACGAAAATATTTTCCGTAAAGTTACCATTATTCAATCAGTGTTTTCTTTAGATTTTTCCAAGAAACCTGTAAAAAAATTTATATTTTTCTGCAAGACAAGTCTTTTGCAAATACATATACAGGGTGTTCCAAAAACTTTCCTAAAAAATTAAATACGCTATAGCTTGGAACAATATGAAAATTTTTTGTTCTAGCACCACTGTTCTAACCCCTACCGTCTTCGAGTTATTGAATCTCAAAGATAAATGCATTTCTTAAATTTCAAAAACAACTTTCAATTTTTAAATAAATTTTCTTTGAATTAATTGTTAAAAAAAATTTTTCTTTCTCAATTCGTTTTTGACACATAACTCACATAAATATGTTTAAAAAAAACTAAGTTGTTTTAAAATGAATTAAATGCATTTAAAAATTCATTATTTTTTGAGACGCTATAGCTCGAAAACTGTAGCGTTAGAACAGTGGTGCTAGAACAAAAAATATTCATATTGATCCAAGCTATCGCGCGTTAAATTTTTTCGGAAAGTTTTTGGAACACCCTGTATCTAAAGTAAAATTATGATCATTCGGAATGCATTCTATGAAAATTTGCCAGTTACGAACAATTTTTTAAATTTCGATCATTTGCAAATATTTGTAAATTTTTGGATTTTCATCATAAACCAAAATGTTCTTAAACACACGCCAGAAAATGGTATAGATCCTGGGCAAAAATGGGCTCAGGGAACCTCAATATGTAAAAAGCGTGTTCTTAGAAAACTAGTTTGGGATTAAAAATCTGTATTTTTTTTTATTATTTGGAGAATCTTAATTGGATTCAAGTTGCCGTGAACTCGTCTATGATATATAAGGAAATTATTAAGATTTTATCAATATGGAGTTGTATAGATTAACTCATATTTTTCCAAACATATTTATTTTGAGTTATTTTTTCGCATTTTTCCAACAGTGTTAAACCAATTTGTGAAATGTTGATATTTCTGAACACAGTTTAATAGAAGAGGAGATTCCATCGGTGTATAATATGTCTATATACCGCGTTTGTAGTTATCACAAGTGGAGTTATCACTCGCAAACCTAACACTTTGATCTGATTTTGCTACCTCTGTACACAGCCGATTGCATCGTTCAGGGGGACCAGTACTCTATGACATTGGAAAACACTTCATATTTTTACCTGATGTCATTATTTTATTAAGCTATGGTTTGGGATCATAATAGTGCCGAAGTCCTCATCAAATTCCACCTATAGTGGTACATTCTGTGCACTTGGTTTAAGTGTTCCAAACCTATTCCAATCCATTAGGATTTTCAACCTTTGGAATCATTCCACGAAATTATTGGTCAGGATAACAATAAGCCCATCAAAATAGATTTGTTGAGAATATGTTATATAAATGGCCTTTATTTTGTTGTATGAAATTGTATTATTAAGCGTGTTTTGGTTACACCGCTTGCTTATATAATCGATTGTTTTGTATGAAGCACTTAACGAAGACTTAGCGAGAACTTAGCGACGCGAATCATTTTCGCTAACTTTAAACAACAATTTTTTTGGCATCTTTCTCTGCCTTCAACCCTTTTTCATATTTTTGAATAAAATCACTTATCGCTAAATAGCCGTTTTCGTTACAACTTGGCAAGCGATGATCGCTTGCTTGTAACCAAAACACGACTATTGTATGAAATGTGATAGTAAACACCATACTGTCGTTTGTCCTCTCAATAAAAACTATAAGAGACCAGCGGTTTCCTCTTGTTTTACCTGCAAGTAATATGGAAAAGAAAGACCAGATCCATGGTAAAAGAAGTAAAGTAAACGCAGTGGAATTGTTGTAATCCAAATCTGTCAAATTTTCTACATATGTGTATCTACAGTAAAATTAAACAAAAAAGTACAAAAATAAAATACATGTGAATTTGAAATAACAAGTACACCTGACCAAGAAAATTGTTCAAATGAGCTGTTCTAACGAGTTTATCTTACTTATTCTACCATGAACAGGCCATTCTGCAAAAGAAATCAGTTGTCCATTACGCCCAATATATCTCGAAACAAAAGCTAAAACGACATCAAAAAACTCGCTGGGAGACAGCGGTAGGCCACCAGTTATCTCACAGGCTCATCAGCCATTTAACGCAACAGCTGAATATCACCGCAATAACATTAATAGAATCTCGTACCTGGAATGTTTAAGAGAAGACAATGATATCTTTAGTGTGGCCGCTCTCTTTAATATATTCATGGCGGCCTTGAATGATCTCCAAAAGTGTACTATACAAGTCCAACAAATTCATATGACTTACGCTAATACACAAGATATTAAAATTCTTCACTGGAATGCAAACGGCATTTCTAACTTCTCTCAGCTTAAGCAGTTTGATATTTACTCGATGGAGAGTGTCCAAATTTCCTCCTTAAACGAGACTCTCTTAAATGATACTCACAACCCATATTTCAAAAATTATTTTATCTACCGAAATGGAAATAGACTCAACCAATAGAAAATCTCTCAATCGAAGTACCGAAAAACCAGAGGCCAATAATAATAACTACTGCATATTCTCCTACATATAGTACTTCCCATTTTGCCGATGATATCTTGAAGTTAACACAAGATAACCGCGAATTTTTGATTTTTGGAGATTTAAATGCTAAACACTCTGCATGGAACTGTATTTCAAATAATACAGCTGGTAATGTCCCTTGCAACTTGCAAGAAACTCGTAATTTCTTCCTGTACTATCCTAATGAACCCACCTACTATTCAATTCTTTTCGCAATTCGCATTTCTTCTGTAATTGACGGCTTAATTAGTAATTCCACTCGAAATTTAATTTTAAATGTTCTCGGGTATGAAATTCCATCAGGTAATCGTCCTGTTTTAGGTTCCATCAACTATTCGTCTACAATCTACAATTCATTTAGCTATTAGTCACTATGATAATCAAATGACCAACTGGACATCCTTTAAACGAATTATAGACAACAGAATCAATAGTACTACAGAAAAAGACTATTTCTACACCAAAGAAATAGTCGACAAGGAAAGTAACAAATTCCTAAATCTAGATGCAGAAGCAAGAGATATAACTACCCCTAGAGTTAACTCCTCTCACAACTACATCTTCCCACGGAACATAATCAAATTGATAAGATCAAGATGAACTTTAAAACGCAAGAGTCAAAGATCCACCACTCTAACTGAGGCCAACTTGTATCTATGACCAATTTATCAAACTATCAAACACAATTCAAACGGACAAAATTATTTTGAATCGCAATGTGAAATGGAAGAATATGTTTTCTAAATTGAAACCAGGAGATAAAGCTTTTTGGAGATTAAATAAAAGTTTAAGAGGAAAATCTAATAATAAAAATTCCAAACCTTACATTTGCCAACAAGAAAGTTTGAAACGAGGAAGAAAAAGCTGCAGTATTTCCTGAAATATTTTCAACAAACCATATGTCTTCCAACTATAACCAATCTATTGACAAACCGGCTAAAGTCAAAAGACTAAAGAGAGTACAATCTAATTCGGATAGTATTCTATATATCTCAGTGGAAGAAATATCTACCCAGATTAAAATGCTCAAAGCCTCCAAGTCTCCTGGCTTGGATAATGTCTCAAACGTGCTGATTAAAAATCTGCCAATAAATGCCTTAAAACTGTTGGTAATGATTTTTAACAGCTATATGGTTTTAAATTATTGTCCAATACTGTTCAAAAAAGCAAAGGTTATTGCATTGTCAAAACCCAATGAGCCAAACAAACAATCCCAAAAATTACAGATCTATCAGTCTCATAAGTAATGTGGGTAAAATATTTTAAAAATCATATAGACGAGAATCTGCGACTTTCCTACAGACAAAAAAACAAATCCAAAAATCATCATAATAATGAATAAGCATAACAAACGTTCTACAGGTGTGATACTGTTGGATATAGATATTGCTTTCGACAATGTTTGGCATAATGGTCTCATATCTAAACTACTTAGATCAGAAGTGTCAATCTATTTATGTAAACTCGTTGCGAATTTCCTTGAATATAGAATATTCGTCGTATCTGTAAATGGTAAACATACAGCACCGAAATCAATCACCACAGGTTTACCCCAAGGGTGTGGGCTATCACCTTTATTGTATTCTGTGTATACGTCTGACTTTTCTCCATCAATATATATGAAAACAGCATACTACGCAGACGATACTGCTCATATTACAAGCAGCAAAGACTCCAAAGCGCTTCTTAAAATATGGAAAAAGGATTTACCACCTGTAATATGTGTTTTATGAAATGGAAAATTTAAATTAACCCAGAAAATAATCTCCATTCAGTTTTGTCATATGGCTGGTTCATTTTTGAAATAAACCATCAACACCAGTACAGTATAGAATAGAGTGCTTCTTTTCAAAATATGCAGCCAATTCCGAGCTTCTATCTCTATTGATTGTTACTTTTGTCTGAGTATAGCGTATGACTGGCACTGAGTATAGTGTATTACTGGGCACAGCAAATGTAAACCCGGACAAAACGGAAATATGCCTATTCTCAAGGAAGACGAAAATCTCAGAATATGAAGAGCCACGATTCTTGGGAAAGACGATTAAAATATCCGATAAGGTTAAATACTTAGGAGTGATCTTAGATCGGAAACTGAATTGGAAGCACCACATAGAGGAAAGGGCCAATAAGGTCTACAGATGCTGGTCGATATGCAGAAGGGCTATAGGATCCAAATGGGGCCTCAAACCGACTATAACACACTGGATCTACAGAACCGTAATCAGACCCGTACTAACATATGCTTCTGTAGTATGGTGGACGGCACTTGAGAGGAAATGTGACATTGCAACTGCAGAGGGTTCAGAGAATGTGCTGCATTGGTATCCCCGGTGCAATAAGGACAACCTCGACAAGAGCCATGGAGACTATTTTATGTATCCAGCCAACCGAGATTAGAATCAAATACGAGGCTGACCTTGCGGCAAAACGCCTACACGCTACAGGTGAATGGATCAACAGGGATCTTACGTCACACACCAACGGATAACAGGGGCCTTAGTCAGGTACACGCAAGATACGAGTGGATCTGACCTAATACCCGAGATCAGGGTTAAGGCGAACTGCGTGACCTTAACGCCAACTAGAGACGCCTGGCAGAATGGGACCCTGGCACCAATGCCAAATGGGACCTTCTGCTACACGGATGGCTCAAAGCTAGGAGAAAAAACGGGTCTAGGATTCTTCATTGAAAATCCAGCAACCGAATCCCATCTGCGTCTCCCGGATCATAATACAAACTTTCAGGCGGAAGTTCGGGCGATTACGGAGTGTCAAAATGGCTCGGCGATAATACAATCCCATCCGAGGCAAATATCTTCACAGATAGCCAAATGGCAATATGTAAGAAGGTGATAAACGATTACTCTATGAACGGCAGACTCAACATCTTTTGGGTGCCGGGGCACAGCGGAGTATTCGGCAACGAGAGAGCGAACCTCCTGGCAACGAAAGCCAGGGAACTCCAAACGGTGAGCCTAGATGGAGCGAAACCCTTTGGGGTGACGAAGGCTGAGTTAAGTAAATGGGCGGAGTCGGCGCATATAGCCCAGTGGCACCGGAAATCAGTTGGCAAGATGATAAAGATCCTATGGGGAGACCCAGATGGATTGAGGACAGAAGGTTTTCTGAAACTGGGAAAATCCGAAATGAGCAAAATGATGGGAGTCTTAACGGGGCATTCTGGATTACGGGCCCACCTGTACCGTATTGGACTAGTGGCGAACAGTGAGTGCAGGGCATGCATGGAGGACGATGAGACGATGGAGCACTTCTTATGCCATTGCACGGCCTTCACACAAGCTAGATCCAGATATCTTTTGGATAGTACGATACCGGACATGACCAAAATTGTGGTATGGACTGGAACAACCTAAGGAATTTCGTGAATAGCACCCAATTCCTATAAGGGATATAATGAAGTAGTAGGATAAACTTAGAGCGCACAACAGGTCGAATTGGCAGCTTAAGTGTATGTCTTACTGACATGGGAAGGTTTAGAGTGTTCCTTCTGAACACTCAACACCGTACCTCTCTTTTCAAACTAGCTAACTAACTAACTACTTTTGTCCCTACTGCAAGATGTTTCCACTGCTGCAT
Source organism: Phaonia tiefii (assembly GCA_963931995.1). NCBI lineage: Eukaryota > Metazoa > Arthropoda > Insecta > Diptera > Muscidae > Phaonia > Phaonia tiefii. Next base: position 258,575,682 of record OZ008367.1, on the reverse strand, counting down.
GCGTGAAGCTAGTAATTCTGCGTTTTCCTTTGTTAACTGTAAATCCCGAATTGGATCATTCAGCTCAGCTTGAGTCACTAAATTTTTTCGATTTTTCATATTGAATCCAGCTACTTTTGCCGTCGGTGGTTAGTATGCGCGGCTCTTGTACATCAGATCCTGGGTTCGAACCCTGCTTAAAATTTCTTTCGGCGGCGGTCACCTCGCATAGTGACGGCGACACTATCGAGCATATAGCCATGAAAAAGCTTCTCAAAATACGATTCGGAATCGGTGTAAAACTGTAGGTCCCAATCAGTGAATGAAAACTGTAAAGCGCACAGCTCAGTCATTGTGAGAAGTTCTCCCCTGTCCCTTCATGGGATGTAATGGGAAACCATTTATTTATTTTAACTTTTGTTAAACAGAAATAACAATTGGTTTGGTGATTACTGGACTCTCTCCAAAGTACTGGAATTGAAAAATCTAAATAGATCTTCTCGCCATTTGACCACTTGTATAAAACAGTTCTGCATTTATCGAAAAACATTGTCGGTGTCCACGGTTTGTCCAAGTTTCAGACAACAAAACCAAATTAATGTAAATATGCATATTTTAATGATTCTGATATTGCATATCCTTTTTTTCAATCAAATATGCACCACACACTAAGCAAAAATAGCTTGAATTAGTAACACACGATCTCCCTGACATACTGAAACGCTTTTAACAATACAAAAACTTGCACGATCGTTTATTTCTAAATACAAAACACAATAAATTAAGTAACAAAATAAAATAGCACACAATACTCACCGCAATTTGCACCTCCGAAATATAATTAAAACTAATAAATTTAGTGCGCCAAACGAAAGAAAACAAAGGAGAATGCAAAACGCGGCTTACAACATAAACGTCAAACATAAAAATGTAAATTCACAATAAAGCAAACATAATGTAATCAACGCGGCCGCAGCTGATCGTAACAAACAGTGTTGTTTAATGTAATTTCTGCAACACTACTATTATGAAGATTTAGAATGAATGTGGGCTTCTGTCAAATTAATAATTGTAAAATTGTAGTGTTAGTGTTGGCTGTTTTACAGTACTGCCAGCATACGATAAACAATGAACAAGACGTTATAGCCCAATTCTGATGCCAGATTCGAATTCAGCGCACCCAGATTAGCTAAAAACCATTCTTCGTTTCTGCAGTCAAATTTTCTTTTCAAATTTGAAGACCAGTGTAATTAGACCAACACTTGTATATGCGTGTCCCATCTGGAATGAAGCTGCTAAAACTCAGATAAGGAAACTCAAAATTATTAAAAAAAATGTCTTAAAATAATTAATAATAAACATTGTAGATACCCTACAAATCAACTTCATTTTGAAAGTGGTTACGAAAAAGTTACGGAATTTATGAAAAGACTAACTGACATTTATACCAATAACATTCCAAATTCTACTTTATACTAATACGATACGATATAATATCACTTTGTATATTCAGATAAATTATCAAATCGAAAACAATATGTATATTAGTGACTACTATTCATAGTGAGCCTTTATTTTTATACACACATGTTTTGTAAATATAAAGTACATATTTGATTTTCTTTGTTTTCATACAAAGATTTACCCTATTTTTTCCTTTAAAATAATTAAAAATTATGCACAAATGTTACTATCTTTATATCACAAACCTCACTTGCTGTAATATTTTTTGATAAAATCTCCTATCTCTGTAAATTCGAACTAAATCTATTGTCAATAAAAATGTGTTTACAAATTGTATTGAAATTTAAAATTTTCAAACTGATTTCTTTCGAATCGGTGTAAAAGTGAGTATAATAATAGAAAGATCTCATCTCACTAACTGTGAGAAGCACTCTACCCAAACTCTTCATGGGTAGTGACATCTGCCGAAAACTTCTCTCTGAAAAGTGTGATCACCGTTCAGTGTTTTAAAAACCAAAAATTGTTTAAAAGAATAAAATTGTCAGCAAGTTTTTGTCACGGAGTTTTTCATTGAAGAATTTGTGGGTTGTCCACGTTCTCGATACCGTTCGTAAAGAATTGCCAACTCGACTTTACGTGGTAGTCTGACTTAAATTGTACCAAGGCCCATAGAATTTTAAAAATTGTACTTTATTTTAATATAAGTAAGAGAACAAACGATACGCCTTAAAGTACATTTTAAACAATATGGTTTTATATATGATATCCTGTACCTCATCGTGATGTAGGTTATGAAAGAGGTCTGATAAAAACGTTGTTGTCTATCATTTGTAACTGACAGCAGTACACGAATTGGTGTCTAGAAGTGGGATGGGATGATATGAAGGAGGGTGCACTTGTCGAAAGAAACCCTTTCACAACCATATTCTAACATTATGACTTTGGTGTTTTTATGAAAGACTTTAGTATTTATGTATAAATACGTATATACAGTCGCCGACATAATTTACTATAAAATATTAAAAAATATGGTTTTGTGAACTGAAGAATATTCTATACTAAGGTAATTACGCACAACTGTAAATCTAACAATACTCCAAATGAGTTGTCATTCTATTAAGATTTTTTATTGTTACTTTTATTTTTTGGTTTTAATTTATCTAATAATTGAGTTTCGAACAATTCAGAAAAATGCATTAAAACAGTTTAAAAAATGCATCTATCAAAATGCAATCGGAGCCGCTTGCAAATAAAAACTATTCAGAGATGGTTTTTGTAAATATGTAACTTTAAATTACAACTACACATTATACATTCCCTTTGTCCATGGGATCAAACTATACTTAATACATAATTTTAAGGAAGGGGACACCCCATGGATACCCCATTTATAAAAATCCATTGAATACAGTACAATAAACATTGCATACTTTCGCTAAAAATGCTACAAAGTTAAATTTTGACCTTCGAAAATTGTATAGTCTTGTATTTGTTATTAATAAACTAGAAATAGGTATTACTAAATATAAGTTTTGACTACAGAATTCGGTTGTAAAACCTCATTCATCTGAAATGGAAGATACAACTCATAAAAAGTACAATATCAGAATTCGGATTCAAATATTAGTCACTGTAGTCACAATTTAGTTTCTGTTATAAAAACACTTGTTACAAAGTTATGTATTCGATTTTTCATAAGAGGCTTTGCTGTAAACGAGAAGCTATATTTGAATGTTAGACGAGGACTATTCAGAAAAACTATTATTTTAAACAGAAAATAAGAAACAAAGTTGTAAAAAAACAGTAAAGTATATAAATATAATCCACCTAAGAATATATATATATATATATATAGAATATATATATATTGTGTATGCTTTGGGCTAAAAAAAAATCGTCTGACATATATTTTTCTATACGAAATCAAATTTTGTTGTCATCGTCATGACGAATATGCGCAGCTGATATATCTCATCACACTATTTTCTGAATCACATGTATTTTGATATTTTACCACTACATATTTCTATAAATTTAAATACAATCGTTGAATCTGGCGCCACTATTGACGCCTTCACAAATATGCAACAAATTCTGCACACTTGTCTGGAGATACTGTTATTATGGATAAATTAGTTTAAACGTACATGTGCTGATATTAAATTATAACTGTTTGTATGTGGTTACAGAGTTCATATTTACCCCCCAATGTGTAGACCATACACATCACCATGGTGAATGGGTAATGGACGCTTAGTCATTACCCACAGGGTATGGGGAAAATAATGGTTAGAGACCCACGACGATGGGAGATTACCCTGCACGATTATATATTACATATGGGAATGGGTAAGCGGCATTTACCCGTTTCCCACGGCGATGGGGTAATCGAAACACATTTTTTTTAAATCGCTAAAACTCGAATCAAAAATCACTAAAACGCCATTATGCCAATATCTCTGAAACGGTGCATCCAATCGGAAAAATAACTAATTTTTAAAGGTTTGTATGGGTTTTTGATGAAGTTGCCAAATCGTAAGGAAGATATTTTTTTCAAAAAATTAGTTATTTTTTCGATATTTTTTCATATTTTCGCTCAAAAATGGGAAATACGAACTTTCGTTACAATTTTTTTTTATGAAGTTCATATCGAGCTTTAATTCCAGCAATATTCTATTTGTTTGATCAATGAAAAATGTAAAGTTAATTCGGCAGTACCAAAAAATATATATCTATGATCAACCAATTACTTGAATTTAATGGCCATTTGGTGATCGATTGACAGATCACATTTATTTCTTCGTGTTGTGGCTTCAACGAAATATTTCAGTTCTTGCAACCAAAACTGAATTCCAAATCAATTGATATGCGCAACATTTGGTGATACGGAACACAATTATTTGTAATCACAACTGAATAATGTGATAGTTCAAGGAACCTCCAAATTTTAGTTGGCTGTAAATATATTTGTGACAACAAATCTCTTCTCTGTGTGCAGGTATAATTAAAGTCAAACTGAATGCAATCAGACTGTAGTCGCTTAAATCCTTAACAGAACGATAAGAGAGTAGAGAACAGAAGGAAAAATATATACATATTAAACTACGACCAAGCAGCCTGAATATATAAAAAAATATTTACAATATTCGATTAAAATAAATATAAGTGCACGGACAATTGAAAGAGCTGCATATTGAAATAAAAAACATTAACTTAAGTCTTTGCTATGCTACGGGAAAGTTTTCTACATTTCACAAATCCATTTACCAGTAACGTATGGTTAATTTTGACGGTCACTGTTGGTACGTCATTAAAGATACCGTTCAAAACAAACACAGCAAAGAATGATTGTTAAAATTAACGTCTGTTTTCTTTTTCGGTGCTAATCGGAAGTGACTCAAAATAGACCTGAAGCTACCAACCACGTCCCTTGTCGCCACGTTAACGATGCTCCCACAAAGATGTTACATATGGTGGCACCCTTTCTCTGTTGCGTTTCTTGACAATTGGAATCGTTCTCAATGTCTGTCTGACATACATACATAATTGTATAAATAAATATTTGTTTGTGTATGCTGACGTCTTTCATAAAAATGTATGCACATGTATAAATAAAATTGGTGTGTATTCCCCACATCCGATTAGGCGACATTTCAATGCTTTCGTTGATACGCTTATTTCGCCCTTTTCATCGCGCATAATTACCCTTTACACTTCGGCTTAGTGTTTTACATACATTCTTTCCGGAAGGTTAGTTTAGCTCCTCAAATATGTTGACTCTTGAGAAACGCCACCGGCAATGCGATGATGGTGATGATCACCTTTAAATTGACGGGTTAAAAGGCAAAGGCAAAAAATATCTACAGACTGTCAAGAGGCTATTCAAGTTAAGTACTTCCTCACTATGCTAATGCACAAATTTATTATGCGTCTAACCGGTAGGAAGTTACGACTGTTTAAATCTTATCTAGAGGTTACAGAGGACATGATTCGTTAGAATAACTCAAAATAACTGGAAACATTAGGGGAGTAGTCACGGCTATGTGCTTCGAGTTTGTCGTTAAAGGTCCAAAATTCGATTTGAAAATATGTTACTTACAATTAAAAAGAAAACTCTTTGTTCAGATTAAATGGATTTCGGGCTTCGCAATTTTCACGAAACCTCTTTCGGTGAAACTAGTGGCGTTTTTGTTTTTAAAAAAATAATGTTGCCCTTGTATAAGGCAATATTCAAAATATGTTGCAATTCCCACTTCAAAGTTGTAAATTTTTTGTGGGTGCGAAATGAACATAGACATTTTGTGTTTAATCATAGCTGTATTCTTCGTCTTGGTATTTGAGCATAGTTTATTTACCTCGCTAACTCAACCAGTTTATATGGAGACCTAGGCGATATTAATGGCGATTTCGTTACTGGAAAAAATTAAAAACTTGTTCGGCCCTTTGCCCTAAAAGTGTCTTTTTGTGTTCGTTTGTGAAAAGTGCAACCCTACTTCATATTTGTATTATCTGAGAATGGTCCACTCAAAAAGTGAACAAATTTAGAATTTTCTGCCCTCTCAGCAAGTAACGGGTGAGAATGTTGTCATTTGGTGTGTGTTCTTTCTACTCGCTAATCAAATTTGTGAAGGGCCTAAGCTATTTTAAGCGGCTTCAGTTAAACTCGTTTAACTTCTCAAACGAAGTGGTTGAAATTTTAGTTTAGCGTGAATAACAAAAAATACCAATCGTTTTGGTACTTTGTCGACCAGTTTGTACGAAGAGTCGCTTAAAAGAGCTTAATATCGCTTAGGTCTCCATATACACTGGGTTAATATTTGAGGTAAATGAAACATGCTAAAAAACGCAAAAGGAATAATACAGTTGTGAGAAAATGCAACATTTCTATGTTCGTTTCTTACCACAAATAAGGCACAACTTTCAAGGGGTGAGGGCAACACGTTTTAAATGTCGCTCATGGAAGAGCAACATACTTTTTTTAGAAACAAAATCACCGTCAGTGATTTTAAGCCACTCTCATACAAACAGGTCGACCATGCACCAATACAATTGGTATTTTTTGTTATTCCCGCTAACCTAAAATATCTACCACTACGTTTGCGAAGTAAAGCGATTTTATCTGAAACCGCTTAAAATCATATATCGTCCCACACAAACGGCAGAAAAACTAGCTTAGGAAAGACAAATAAAAACTTAAAAGACTTTGAACAATTTTTGTTTTAAAAATGACTTCTTTTTACACTATTTTAGTATTAAAATAAATAATAAGTATCAATATTCATTTTATGAAAACAAATGAAATGTTTTGCAAAGTTTGTTCGACGTGTTTTATAAACCCGATTGTAGAATCCTTAAAAAAGATTGCCCACAAAATGAGTCGCTGATACATAATTATATTTACGAATTTTGTACGATGAAACTTTCCGGGTTTACTGTATTTAAACCAAGGAGTTCGATGCCACAGTTGACTAAGTAGTTGGAATTCTGATATAGATTACAGTTAAGGGTAGTAAGAGAATAAGTGATAGGTGACTGGAAGGGTTACGCTGGACGATTTGCATCCGTTTGCAACCGCGAATCGAACCAAATGTATAAAAATCATATCAACTGAGATTATAATAGAAATGGTTTCCCATTACATCCCATAAAGGGTTTCTTGTAAGCTTTCTATTTTCTTTTCACTTATCAGAGAGCTATGCGCTTTCTAGGTTTACACACTCTAACTGGGACCTACAGTTTTACACCGGTTCCGAATGATATTTTGAGAAGGTATTGAATGTCACCATCAGTGGCGGATCCACGGGGGGGGTTTTCGGGTCCGGACCCCTCCCATGGGATCATATACTTTCAAATTTTATGCTTTTATTGGGCATGTTGGTGAAGTTGAAACACAAAGTTATTAATAAAAATTCGTAATTTATTGAATGTTTTACACAAATTTTAATTTATTTTCGAATAATAAATGCAATAGAAGATAATTACGAAGAAGATAATTACGAAGATAATCAATATGACCGATCAAGAAAAAATATATGATCCACAAACGGTTCTAGTCACTCTTAAATTTTCGAGGCTTTTCAAAAAACTTTCTGAGAATTTCGTCTTCAGTCAAAGTTATGCGATGATGAATGTTCAAAGATGCAAGACCATTGAGACGCTCTTGACCCATCGTGTTTCTCAGATAATCTTTCATTCTCCTCAAAGTCGAAAATGATCGTTCTGGAGTTGCTGCCAAAACTCGTAGGATTTTGTTGACGTTTTTGAAAGTTCTGCCATTTATGATCTGCAAAAATTCCTTCTATTTAGATTTTCAATGGATATTATTTATTTTACTTTGTTCCAAATTGCACCAAAAAAATCTCTTTCTCAATTAATTGTCAATAAGTAAAAAAATTTGTTTTGAAATTAAATAGAAAGTAAATGTGAGCGTAACTATACACTACTATAAACGTACGCAGTTGGAAAAGGAATGAATGAGAACAATATTGAAACGTTTTGTGAATAAAAGTTTGACAAACGTTTGGTGATTGATTTACTCATTATAGTAGAGAAGAGAGAGAGAGGCATTGTCTACGCTCTACGATAATCAATTACGAACTAAATTAAACACTCAAAAAAATTGTTTGGGCACAAATGGCCTCTTACCACTTGCTTGCCTTTGATATGTGGCTGACGTTGGCGGCGTCAACAAAAATACATTTCTGCATTTGTTTTGTACTCAAATGTACGATTCAAACTGTAAATTAAACCATGAAGATGAGTGAAAATTTAATTGTTTCGTTTTCGCTCTTTCTCACTTGAAAGTTTTTGTGTTTTGTTTTGCTTATGTACAAAACGATTAAAAAAAACTTGAAAAGTTTTGTACATTTTGCAAACGTTTGCGAAATGTTTGGTTTGTTTTCGTACTCTGATTAAAATACGCTCAAACACGCTCATAGATGGCGCAAGTATCAACGGAAAAACTTAAAGAAAAATCGCACGGCGCTGTCATCGCGACTAGGTTGGCGCGCAGTTTGAATTTGCGAACAAACTATATGCACTGCCATAACGACTGGACAGCACCAATGGCTTTTCTATAACACGGTAGTCCAGCCGTTATGGTGACCTGTATATACGTGGTAATTATGCATATATCTCAAGGAAAAAATGTCTACCCCCCCCCCTTAAAAAAATTTTGGACCCCCCCCCCTTATCAAAATCCTGGATCCGCCACTGGTCACCCTCACTAAGCGAGGTGACCGTCGTCGAAGGAAATGTAAGGTGGCCTAAGCAGGGATCGAACCCACGTTTTCATTATTGGTACTGAAAATGTTGCGAATTTAATCGATGAAAAAAAGGGACAAGTGAAAATTTAATGAAGGTTTAGAGGATAATTATTTGTGTAGATTGAAATTAAAAGGCAACCTGTTAAAATCGAAGATTTATCTCATTCGCTACATTTACCAACTACTCCACGGATTTTCGGTGAAAGTTAAACAGCTGTTGGACGCTCTTGGTATACAGTTCTATGATTTAAACGCAGAACAGCATAGTGTACCCAAATGATCTACAGATAAAAATGGAATGTGGAACCAGACATAGAGCAAGCAGTGTTAGCCTTTTTTTAGAGTTCAGGTGAATCCAGTGCTATATCATTAAAAGGTTTTCTATCGTCCAGGGTCTAAGCAGATTTGAACTTTTTGCAGTAATTATACACGTTTTTAGCCAATTACAATAAAGTGACAATGCTGTTGTTTCGCCTGTTATTAATAGGTACACCCAATTTTTAAATATTGGATCAGACTACCACACTTTCCTGAACTTTTGCTCATACATTCCGCCTAAAATTAAGTTAAATTTGTTTATGTATTGTTTTTCCTTGCAAAATAACTGCAACAAATTGTCACTAAGAGGTAACAAAATATAAAAGAAGTAACAGTTTTGCCACTCTGTAATTGAAAAAACCTTATATACACCAAAACGTGTTAATATAGCGCGTTTTTGAAAGAAATGGCGACAGCATCAACGGCATTTCATGTTTGTGTGGGAAAATAGTTGTATTAAAAACAATACAAATATCTACCAACAATAAAAGACAATAACAAAGTTGCAAAATACATTTAAATTTCACAATTTTATACCAAAACGAAATGAAAAAGTTAAGTAACCAGTTATTGTAACTCCACCTGGTGGAAGTCAATTTTCGATCATCTCATTTGCACAAACTCATGACGAAAAGTATGAAATAAAATGTCAGATTTGAGAAATTGTTTATCTATTCTAATTTAGTCTATGGTATCATAGGTTAGGTTAGGTTAGGTGGTAGTGGCATTCGATGAACGATTCACTTAGACTTATTAGTCCATGGTGATACCGAGATTATACGTTAGCTATCGAGATTATACGTTGGCCTCACCTGAGAACAATTTAGTTTGCACGTGCAAAGAAGATGTTCAGTGGATTCTACTTCATCGCTACAACTTCTACAGACGTCATATGCCCTTACCTTTAGTCTCGCCGCATGTGACCAATCAGACATTGCCAGGTCAAAACTGAAACAAGCAGAGATACCATGGGCCTAGCTAAAGACAGAAGCTTCAGGTATCTCCTGCTATCCACTATAGGCCAGAATTGTGTTGACCGTACATAATCTGTACTGTACTCTTATACTGGAGCCAGGATATGCTTACACGTCGCTAGGGTCACGCTCCAATTCCTGTGGAACCTGTTAGGTAGTTCGTAGTCTGGCCAACTAGTCCGCTCTGCTGTTCCTCGGATTGTCCCTGTGCCTTGGCACCCAGATGAGGTTAAGAGATCTGCAGCAGCCCTGGTCAGATATTGAATACCGGAACACAGATTCCAGGGACTTGATGACCGCCCGGCTGTCAGAGAACACCCCCAAAGACTGCTGGGCATTTATTGCCTTTCCTGCAAAATTACTTAAGTGTTTTTACGGCTATCAGATTATCAGAAGACTTTGCTTTATTTTATTTATATTCATAATGCAAAAAGTAGAACGAGATCAGACTAATATTTTTTTATTATAAAAAATGTCAGAGAAAACTTGACCAAGTATATTAAGCACTTCGTGCGTACTAAGAAAATTTTTTCCAAAACATGAAAATCTATGGTGTAGTATACGGGACAGATTCCAATGAAGTGAAATATATTTTCTGGAACATCTAAGTAACCCACACACAGCAACCCCGTTTATGATCGAAATTGTGAAAAATTTATAAAAAATTTCTATATCCCGGAAATGGAGAGTCCAATAGAAAAAATAACTAAATTTTGGCGGTTTCTAATGTATTTTATATATTGGTCCAATTCTAGAAAAATTCGAAAATAAGAAAATTACTAAAATAGAAAAATGGCTATAGCACGGAAACGGTGCGTCTGATCGCAAAAATTACATTTTTGTTACCTCCATTTGCTTAATATAAGGGTATTGGTGTTTTTACACAAAATTATCAACACAAAACAGCCACTACGCCTCTATAGACGTATTACTTTCTCCCGTTCATGTAGAGGAACGAAACTTAATTCATTGAAATATAAGACTCACACTTCAGAATGGCAGTTCTTCATAAATGGAATCCGTCTCTGGAACACGCGCCCAAATAATATACAGCTAATAAATAATGTACTGCACTTTAGAAATATTATTACTGATCTGTATTCTTAAGTTTTTGTTTTTTTGGTTTATAATTTTTGTTGAAACTCCTTTGATAGTGATTAATGATTTATGTGATGTTTTTTGACTATTTTCCCTTTCTACGTAATTATAACGGAATTAATTTTCTTTTGTGTTTCTTTTAATAATGATTATTTACATGTTTCTATGCTAATTGTTATTATATTTATGTTTTAAAACAAACAAAGTTTTTTTTCTCTCTTTTATATATTACGACTTATAATTTTTGTTACAGTTATGTCTTTATATTTTTTCTGTCTTATTTTACACTAGTCGTAATTTGCGATTTAAATGCCTGTGCTGCAATATAAGACTTATGTCTTGTGTACAGGAACTAATTAATCAATAAATAAATAAATAAGAAATACCTTCTCTACCTTCAATTTTTAATATGACAAATGTTTGTTTAGGGGAATTTTTTATGAGAGCCATCCATTAGGTAAAGCCTCCTATGGAGAGAGTTATTTTTTTATTTTAGCGATTTTTTGAAAAACAAGTCGTTCATATGAGTTGGAGCTCTTTATGAAACCCCCTTAGAAACCCGGAAACATTAGTTATTTTTCGGTTGAACGCTCCGTTTCCGAAATATAGACATAATGGAGTTATAGCCATTTTTACTTTTTATTTTAGCGATTTTCTTATTTTCGTTATTTAAAAAAAATCATTACGAAATAGACCAGTTTATGGAAATCATTTAGAAACCTGCAAAAATTAGTTATTTTTTCGATTCGACTTTCCGTTTCCGAGATATAGCAACTTTTTCTAAATTGTTCATATTTTCTATTGAATACGAACCCTGTTGACAAATAATAATATGTTTGTTTCTATTTAAATATCAATTACACAATTTAAATAAAAAAAATCAATGAGTGTTCGAACTCACGGATGATGTGTTAACACCTTTTTGCTACACGGTACCTGTTCGATTTCTATGAACACATTAGTAAATGTTGTATTGGAAAATACAAAATAATTGTTTTTTTGTATACACCGGGCAATGCTGAACATCAAATGACTCGCTTTGTTTGGCCATAGCAACAACAACGAAACAATCAAACACACAACATCACACATACTTTGTCCGAAGTAGCTGACGTATACGTGTGTCACATAACCACATTTTTGCCATATAAACAGCAACGAAACAGTCAGACACACAACATCACACATACTTTGTACGAAGTAGCTGACGTATTAGTGTGCCACCATAACGTCGACTGCGAGAGCCCATGGGCTTGCAAATGAAATTTTGCGTGGGTATGCTTTATATCTCCGTTCAACAACAGCAACAGACACATGTACATACATACATTATTATGTTAATACATACACTATAGACACAATTTCGTTTGCCTCACCCCTGCCACACCACTCTTTCTTTGCTCTCTTGCTCGCTCATTTTTGTTTAACACGTCATTATTCTCTTTCGCAGTCGCAGAAAATCTGGTTTTAGCAGCAGCATAAAATCTGGCTTTAGCAGCAGCATAAAATCTGGTTTTAGCAGCAGCAAACATCTGGTTTTAGCAGATTTTGACTTTGATAGATTTAGTCCCTATACGCCGCTATAGATGTTAACACATCAAAAAAATTTCTTTAGTTTTCTTTTTCTATAAATTCATAATGGGACAACAAATGGTGCTCACAGCCATTAAATTCAAGTAATTAGTTGAGCATATATTAGTTGTGACAACGAATCTCTTCTCTGCGTGCAGGACTATTATATGACTGCGAGTTGTGTGCGTATTTCATAATTTTCAAAATCTCTATGGTATATTTTATTAGAATTTATTGAATCACAGATTATGCTTTTACACAGAATCGTTTACTGAAATTCGCCAGATCTAATCGAGGCCGCAGGATTATACCTCTGACGCACCGATATCTTATATCCGAATGGCAATTCTTTATTCATGCACGCTGAAAAATCTGTCTTTTTTATTGTTTGGATGCATATATAAAGTGTGTTTGGAGCTTGTCGCAAATATAATATACTTGTGTCCAAACATAATGTGTTTGCTATTCAATATTACATGTATGAGACACAGTGATCAATGTGTTTTTGACCCACATATATGTATGTTTGTGATACAAATGCAGCTGTGTTTTTTGCACTGTCTATGCTCTTTCGAGAGCAAGAGAATAAAAGAGGTACAACGAGAGAGTCTATCTTGTAAGTGTGTTTCTGTATTTTTGCGTTATTCTCTCAGTCAGTGAGTCATAAATATTCCTGAATGTGCGTGCAAATTGTCGATAAAGTCAGTGTTTCTTAATTTGGCTGATGTATTGCGTTTTAGTTACATGTATTCAGTCGTCAATGCTTCATCGGGCAGATGATATTAAAAGCGCTTAATCAGCGAAAAAAGAATAAACTAAGGTTCGGACGCTTAAATGGTTTGTGATGCTAAAGTGTTCATACACAATGATTTTGATTCGGGAATCATTATGTATTTTTAAGTGAAAATATGAATGTTCGTGTCACAGTGACATGATGCATTAGAGTGGCATTTTTTCCCTTACTTTTGAAATTCAAGGATTGCCGGGCCGCATATTATGCCACTTGATGAAAAAATGTTATGCTATAAATTTGGGGAAAATTGGACAATGTTAACACGTTGCGCCCGAAGGTCAAAGTTCAAAAATTTTGAAATTATGTTTTTCTAAGTGACAGATTGTTGCAATATACTTATTTTTCGGCAGATTTTTGCGAAACTTGGTGGGTTTGCAACACAGAAGTTACTTTGTATCTGGTAAAAATTTAGGCAACATGGGGCAACGTTAACACGTAGCGCCTTTAGGTCAAAGTTGAAACATTTTTAATTTATCTATTTCCAATAGACAACTTGCAGAAACATACTAATTTTTATTCGGATTTTTATGAAACTCGGTACAAATGTAACAGTGAAGTTCCTCTTAATCTGGTAAAAATTAGGACAAAATTGGGCGACGTTAACACTTACCTCCTCAAGGTCAAAGTTCAAAAATTGATGAATTATGTATTTCCAATAGTCAGCTTCGAGCAACATACTCATTTTTTACCAGATTTTTATCACAAACTTCGTAGAATTGTAACTATGAACTTGTTGTTTATCTGGTAAAAATTTTGTGGAAATCGGGCAACGTTAACACGTAGCGCTTTGACGTGTAACATAATTTTATCATACAACTGCTTAGACATTTAATGTTTGCATTTTCTGTAGAATTAAGCCTAGTTATAACAATAAGAATGCATAAATGTATTATTTTTTTTAATTAATACTTCAAAAAGTGTTATAATTTATTAAAATAACAGTAGAATTATTAATTAAAATAAATTTTAAGTTGTGTAATACATTAAATATATAAACTTTTTAAGTCTTCTAAATTTGCATCTTTTGTATATTTTCGTCTATAATGTTGTACAACCTGTAATTAATTGTGTCAATATTTTGAACAGAAAACAACTTTAAATATAAATTCATACCTTTAATAAATACTGCCTCTGCTCCTCATCTTTAGTAATTTTGTCGTGGTAGTCTTGGACCAACTTGATTGCCCTCTCGGCACTGTCATTAACTACATTCAAGTTTTTTACAATGTTTTTTCCTTTTTGGTAACCCTCCAAGCCATTCCAAGATTCTGGGTTTGATGTGAAGAAATCCATTGAAATATCAAATCGCTTGAAAAATTTTTTGTGTTTTGGGAAAATAAATCCTCTAAAATTATCGAATCATCTCTAGAAATAAAATGGCTTAAATTTTCACTTGACAGTGACAGCTTCTTTGGGCAATCGTGGTCTTCATCTTCGTTATCATGATTAGCGTCGACTAACATCTTTCTAACAAGTTTGCCTTTAATGTCGTTGTCAATTCTTTCGTCGAATAAAACAAAAGCCACACACTCTTCACTCAGATACTATATCTGATTTATGATTTTGGAAATGGCTCTGTCCACTATCTGTTTATTTATATTTTTATACATCTCCAATTGTCGTAAAAATTTTAAATCGTTTAATGGGGCTTTATCCGCTTTGTTCGACTCAAACCACAAATTTAAGTAGCATTTAATAATAAAGCCTACTACTTCGATTAAACCATTAATTTCCAAATTTGTGAGTTGTGGAAATTGATCGCGAAAAATTAAAATTTTTAGGCTATAAATAGCCTTGGCCATCCATCTGGCGTGATGCAGAGCACCTGGTTTTTTAAATTGTATACCGCTTGGAGGAGTCCCTCCAAGAAATATTATAACTAATTCCAAAAATTCTTTATAATCATCTCTTGCGAACGATTGTGCAATTTTGTGGTAAGCAAAGTTTAAGATTTCGGCCGTATCATCTCCTAATATTACATTTATTCTAGGATGAGTAAGACCCGTCGAAAAATTATCCCGATTTATTTCAGGCCAGTGATTTTTAAACTTTTTGAAGATATCAACGTTTGGGCCAGTCGATGCTCCCATTTGTCCTATAAATACTCCTGCTAGGACAATTTCACAAATATGGTGTCTGCAACCTAGGAACAATATATCTCTTCCTATTGATCTTTCTAATAGATTACAAGCACCTTTAAGTCTGCCAGTGTTTGATGCAGTGGTGTCAAAAACAAAAGCTTGTGCCTTTTGTAAAATATTCTTATTATCTAAAGCATCGTAAACTGCAGACGAAATTTCCAGCCCCGTTCCAGAAGGAATGTCGGGAATATCTATAATTTGTTCAATGCCAGGCGCTGTAGCTATAATTGCAAGACGATCTTCTTGTTGTCCAGTTATTGAGGGAAGGAGTATAGTATCCCAATGTATAGTAAGTGGATGATTATGAGTAGCAAACTCATGCATTATTTTTTGGCTTTGCGATTTTCTTATCATTGCTCGCTGTTGACGTATCGAATTCCGGTTTAAAACGAAGTCAGATGGATTCTGTCCTAATGCATCCAAAACTGCTACCAATAAGTGGACAGCGTCCCTTTGGCTTACTTTCAATTTGTCTAGGACTGCAGCAAGTCTTGGGGTTAAAATTTGTTTCTTTTGTGAGTGGGCATTTTTCCTATGTCGATTTGCTTTTGGGGTGTCAAAAGTGTTTTCGTCGTCTGTATGTGTCTCTGATTGAATACTTAACGTATCACAGCTCAAGGTATCCCACATATCAGAAGCTGGAAAAAAAGGCATTTGCAATAAAAAATATGTACAAAAAGTCACACTAATTATACCTGTTGAAGTCATTAAATGCTTTTGATATTTTTGTTTACGGACTTCTTCTTGCTCTTTCCGTTTTTGTTTCATCAACTCTTTTTCTTTGTTTAATCAAAAATTGTTTGGTCCCTTCAATGTTTATCATGTCTAATGCGTTATTATGAGCAATATCAAACAATTGACGTAGGTCACTTTTCCACTTTTTTCTAACGCTTATGTGAAATTTTGTTTTTTTGGACTTATTCTTTGATATATTTTGCCACTTGGTATACAGACCAATTAATTTCTTTGCCGATTTAGATAAGCTCTTAAGAGGTATGCCTGATTTTCTCCAAAATTCCATGCACTCCTGTATCACTGAATGTGCACTTTTTTGTACACTTAACTTCATCGTCCTTATATTATAAAATAGCACTTTAAGACATTCTTCTTTAGATGGCAATTTATCCCCCGTCAGTTTCGGGATTGGGTAACCAATCATATATATTTCAGTTCCACACGCGGACATTTTTTATTGTTGACAATTATACACAGCTGTTGCATCCGAACTAATTAAGAAGGAGAACTGAACGTTTAGCACATATGTCTAATTCAATAACAAAGGAGTACTAGATCTTTACAAAGTAAATATAATATCGTTGTAATCGTACAGTTGGTTTTTTTTATTATATATTTATTTATCATTAATTTTGTTTGATTTTTGACGTCAAGGCGCTACGTGTTAACGTTGCCCGATTTCCACAAAATTTTTACCAGATAAACAACAAGTTCATAGTTACAATTCTACGAAGTTTGTGGTAAAAATCTGGTAAAAAATGAGTATGTTGCTCGAAGCTGACTATTGGAAATGCATAATTCATCAATTTTTGAACTTTGACCTTGAGGAGGTAAGTGTTAACGTTGCCCAATTTTGTCCTAATTTTGACCAGATTAAGAGGAACTTCACTGTTACATTTGTACCGAGTTTCATAAAAATCCGAATAAAAATTAGTATGTTTCTGCAAGTTGTCTATTGGAAATAGATAAATTAAAAATGTTTCAACTTTGACCTAAAGGCGCTACGTGTTAACGTTGCCCCATGTTGCCTAAATTTTTACCAGATACAAAGTAACTTCTGTGTTGCAAACCCACCAAGTTTCGCAAAAATCTGCCGAAAAATAAGTATATTGCAACAATCTGTCACTTAGAAAAACATAATTTCAAAATTTTTGAACTTTGACCTTCGGGCGCGACGTGTTAACATTGTCCAATTTTCCCCAAATTTATAGCATAACATTTTTTCATCAAGTGGCATAGTATTCGGCCCGGCAATCCTTGAGTAGAAAGAAAAAAAAATTTTCATACAAAAAAATGCCACTCTAATGATGCATGCATCAATCGCGAAAATCAAAATATTTTGATAGTTTGGCTTGATGCGTTATTCGGATTCACTCGTGAATCATCGTATGTGGCAATTCTGCCCATTTTGTGTGGAAAAACGTAAGTGTAAACTTGTCCGCGGAAGAAATGAAAAAAAATCCTTTTGAAATTTATTGATGAATATGGTTCGGTGACTGCTTTGTGGGTTGTAAAAAGCCGTTTTTTTCTTTTCTTTACTTTGTTTTTCTTTAATTACAACGGTCAAAATACACGTATACATCTTAAATCAGTTTTCTTGCAACAACCGAAAGTGATAGACATATTTCTAAGCCGGAATAATTTAAATAAATTTGTGAACAAAGACTAATTAGTTGTGCTTAGTAATAATCTTATATTGTCAAAAATAAATTGTGTGAATTTATGTGTTTCCTGTAATCGTGTGTGTAAATTAAGTATATATAAATCAAATAGATAAATAAACAGAATACAAGCAGCAACATGGCAGAAAAGAAAATGACGCATCGATAGCAGAAAAACTACCCCGAAATATGTAACTGAACATTTGTGTGTGTGTGACGGTACAAATTGCAACAAAATGTTGATGCTTTTATACCATAATTCGGTCGCGCTAGTTTCGTTGTACATAATGCTATTTGGATTCGAAGTCAATGCAAACGAAGAAGTCAAATGAACAAAGTGTTTCAACTAAGACGGTCATAAAAAGTAACAATTTAACGAACAATGAATTGAAGCCAATCGGAACTTTAACAAATTTGGGTAAATAAATAAGAGAGCATTTGAAGAAAATTCTTACAGAAAGATCACTGCCTTAATGACTGGGCGATGTGGGGCTAAAATTTAATGTCAGAACCCGCAACACAACAAAAATTGCGTGATTTAAGAAAACAATGATGTGGTTCTATGTTAAAGGAGTAGAGCATAGGGGAGCAGTGCCTATGTTCATGGTAAGTACAGACCTACATATGTACATATCTAAAAAATAAAAAACTTAATAATAAATTCCTCATAATTGCAGGTCCGGAATACGAGGACCAGAATTACACTCAACCTCTCGACTACCACAATCTTCTCCAGACGAGTGTTTCAACATGGTACATATGTATATAATCTATTTAGCAAATTGACACCATTTTCGAAACAAAATTAAAAAAATTGTTATCAAAACACCTACAATTTACTACTAGCAGAGTATTTACAGTCAAGGAAAAATGTCTATATACATCCCTTGTTTTAGAAAGTTTGTGAAGAAAATTAAAAAAATTTTTATTTCAATATTTAAGGCATTAATAAATAAGTTTATTTATAAAATAAAAAAACAATTCATTTACATAATAAAAACAGTTGTAACAAAAACACTGAAAATTCATAGGAAAAAAGTTTACATACAGCCACAAAAAATACATATTATTTCAAACTTTTATATATAAAAACAAAGAAAAGATAACTTTTACTATTTGGTCAGTTCACCTTGGGCATCAATAACTGCTTGAAGATGACGGGGCATTGATGTCACCAAATACTCCGTAATATCGGGTGTTATTTTAGCCCATGCACGAATAGGAGCGGTTTTTAATGTTTCACGGCTACTAATGTCATATTGTCGTACCAATATTTCCAAAACGTCCCATATGTGCTCTATTGGGTTTAAGTCTGGTGACTGGGGTGGCGAATTCAGCTGTCTTGGGGCATAGTAAAGAAGCCAGTCTCGAACAATGTCAAGGCGAAGTTTGCGATTTGTCGCTGAAATTAGCGGCTTTTTGCGTGCTCCTCTGCTATTAAATCCACTGACGTGTAAAACGTTTATTATTGTTCGTGGAGTAACAATTATATTGGAACATTTGGCGATGTTTTCCGCCAATTTTGGATCACTTAATTTCGGATCCTGGTTGACTACTTTAACAATACTGCTAACATCGCGTCTCGAAAGCTTCTTAGGTCTGCCTTATTATAATTTCTAATGATCGTCTGGACAGCAGCACGACTTAATTTTACTGTCTTAGCAATTTCTCCATAAGATTTATTTTCCTTGCGGAGATTTACTACCATATTCCGAACTGAAGTATGAATCTCTTTTCGTTTTTCCATTTTCAAGGATAAAAATTCAAATAATACCTTTTTTTTGTCACCTTGTCCACTTAAATAATTGTTATGCTTGTAAATGTAATTAATTCAACAAAGTTAACTGTTATTTCCCTTTCTTTGTTTTCAATTTTCTATTTGATTTTAGGAGTTGCCACGCTGTATGCAGACTTTTTTCCCGCTAATTATTGTGTTTTTCCCTAATAATTTCCATGTTATATTTTTTTCATATTTTTTTTTCTTCAAATAATCTTTATTTTAAAGGACTAAAATATTGCAATAATATCAATTTCAATTGTCGCTACTAATTCTCTTAAACTTCAAAATCGTAGGTTGTAGGTAGACTTTATTCGTTGACTGTATGTACAACTAACGTTAAATAATTTGAAACAAACTTTTAAACAGTTTTGCTGCAATAATGGAACAAAATCATAGCAGAAATGAAACAAGTTCATAGCAGCAATGAAAAAAATTCATAGCAGTAATGAAGCAACTTCATTGTTGTAATGAAACAAATTCATTGCAGCAATGAAACCAATTCATTGCAATAATGAATCAAATTCATTGGAGCAACAAATATACTTTCATCACAGTGGCGAACAATTTGCAGTTGATGAACACATTTTCGTAGCGGGAACGAAACTGTACGTTAGCTCACTTTCGATGACAAAAGTTGTTGGGGCGATGAACATTTTCATCCCTGTGACGATGCTTTTCCGTTCAGTGTAAGAATGTGCAAAAGGTGTAAAATTGTACCTACAATAAAAAAAAACTTGGACGTAAGCTTTTAGAACGCCGATACACGCATATGTTTTTTACCCGCTGTAACAGAATCCGTTGCCAGAAACTTACCAAACAAAGATAACATATTTCGACAACCTGCTCGATTTTTTGCCCTATCTCTCCAGTTGGTAATACCAAGTATACGCAGGGATTCGTTAACCTGATCCCTCCAGCGGTTTCGAAAACCGCTCGTGCTGGTTCGTTTTCATCCATTATACTGACATGGCCTAGCTAGCGTAATCGCGATATATTGATCCGCTTAACTATGTCAATGTCGGGATATAGCTCGCCGTTGTGAACTATAGAGTCATACATTTTTCGGAGTATTTTTCTCTTGAAGACTCCAAGAGGTGTTTCGTCTGCTTTCGATAAGACCCAAAATTCTGCGCATGACATGACAGATTGTATGAGGGTCTGGTATAGCTAGACTTTTGTTTCTCGAGAGAGGGTTTTATCTCCAAAGCGCTTGCTTAGCCTAAAATAACATCTATTCGCAAGCACAATTATCCGCTTGGTAATGCCGGTAATCCATCGGCTAATGCGGCTTTGTTGTCAGGCAATAGCTGTTCTGACCTCCTCTTGGTTAGGAGGGGGCAATCCAAGTCGTTGTCCAAATTGCTATCGGTTGTCTCATCGTGATTGGATATTGCTACCACTAGCGCGGAGAAATGATATCTCCATAATCCTAACATGTTCTGCACATCTCCGACGAGATTTCCGTCTTTGTTTTTATAGATGGGGGCCTGTTTTTTCACTCTCGCGTTTTATCCACTGCCGTTTCTTACGACTACAGAGACGGTTTACCTCCTATCTTTTTTCCCTATACCGTTGGAAATTGGTTTCCATTGCGCTTCGTCATCTTCATGGGGAGGGGGTAGGTTCTGTGCTAAAAGTTGCGAGAGTTTCCTCTGGTAATTCCAGCATTCTAGTATCTGGCTTTTTATGGGTCTGGGTTCGTACAATTTTCCCTCTACTTAAACTTGTGCGACCTTTTCTGTTACCATGTAGTGATCAGAATCGATGTTAGCTCCTCTGACCACTCGTACGTGCATTATACTGGATAAGTGCCTTCCATCAATAACCACGTGATAAATTTGGTTCTTTGATCAGAGGATACTTAAGTAGACTTGGGGATGTCTTTATGCTGGAATCTTGTACCACTAACGACCATGTTTTTTGCAGCGGAAAAGTCAATCAGTCGCATACGGTTGTCAGCATGAAGACTGAAATTGCCAGTAGTTGGATGAAAGTCATTTTCCCTGGCTATTTTAGCATTAAAATCTCCTAGTACAATCTTAATGGCATATTGGACAGTGGTCATACGTTTTCTCTATGTGCTCAAAGAATAAGTCATCATCTTTCTCTTCTGTCGGGGCATCCACACAAATTAGGGAAATATAAAAATAATTCGCTTTTATGCGGATTGTGCCTATACGTTCACTCACAGGATTGAACCTAGAGACTAGATGTCGCAGTCTTTTGCGAACTACAGATCCGCAACCAATTTCATATTTTTTCTCATGGCAACTGTAGTCTATGTCGCAGTCGATTTCTTGTGCAGCCATGTCAAGTTCATCGCATTTCCTGGATGTCACTTATAACTTTCGAGGACATCCACTAATTCCATTAATACAACAACGTCAACAAATAGGGGTTGTTTATGTTTTCTCTTTCGTTTTCGTATATTTTGCCTTCCATTATGGATCAGACGCTGACCAGGATGCAATATGTCGAACCTATATTTTCTTCTTTTGCTTTCTATCCGCCGTATAAGCGATCGCATAACGAATTAGACTGCTCATTGGTTTCGCCTTTTCATTCTAGCTAGCTAACGGTGGTTTCCGATAAAGCCATTGCCCACGACATACTGCGAGGATGTAGTAAGCTGCTTGGACCGCCCAATGAATGAATCACTTCTAGCACTCCCAAGTGAATGGCTTTCAGAGACTTCCCACCTCCGCGGATAATCCCATGTGGTTACTCATTGAAAAACCAAGAGATCGTTTCTTTGGCTTTAAAGTGACAATCTTCTTGGATGAATGCCATAGAGAAATCTTATTGTTTCTGTTCCATTTTAAGTGGTTGTTTTTTCTCTGTGTAGTAATATTTACAAATTATGGGAGCTATATAAAAACATAGATCCCGCGTCGACAATGTGTTCATCAACTTCAAATTGTTGGTAACTGGGCTGAAATAATGGTTGATGCTATGAATTTGATTCGGCATTGCAACGAATTTGTTTCGTTGCTGTAATGAATTTGTGTCGTTGCTGCAATAACTTTGTTTCATTGAAGTTATGATTTAGCTTAATTGCTGCTATGACTTTGTTCCATTGGTGCAATGAATATTTTGAAGTTTGTTGCTAATTATTTATTGTTCATTATACATAAATACCCTGTTATTATTACATTGCATTTGCAATTAAAAACAAATGAGGGATTTATTATTAAGATTTCTAATTAAGATATGGCTGTACCTACCATGAACATAAGCTCTTCTTCCCTATGGGTTTCATCACAGCAATTGATTTATGTTCAAAATTTCCTTTAGCATAGAACCACATCATTGTTTTCTTAAATTATACAATTGTCGTTGTGTTAAGGGTTCTGTCATTCAATTGTAGCGCCACATCTCCCCGTCACCAAGCCAGTGGTCGGTCTGTAAGCATATTTTTCAACTGCTCCTTTATTTATTTTAATTAAATTTTTTCAAATTCCGATTGGATTCATTTCATTGTACGTTACATTTTTTCATCGGGCATGAAACACTATGTTCTTTCACTTCAGTTTTGATTGATTTAAAATCCAAATACCAAAACAAGTGCGACCAAATTATGGTTAAAACCACGAACATTTTGTAGCGATTTGTACCATTACGCTCATCCCCACACACAAATGTTCAGTTACATATTTCGGGGTAGTTTTTCTTCTATCGATGCGTCACTTTCTTTGCTGTCATGTTGCTTCTTGCATTCTGTTGTTTTATCTATTTGATTTATAGATACTCAATATTCACACACGATTACATCAAACAGATAAATTGATACAATATATTTATCACACTAAAAGATTATTACTAAGTATAACTACTTAGTCTTAAAAAAAATGATTTAAATTATTCCGGCGGAGAAATATATCTACCACTTTCGGTTGGTGCAAAGGAACTGATTTAAGACATGTACGTCTCCCGCCACTCAAGCTCACCATTTTGGCTTGCTAGACTCTTTTGTATGCTCGCTCATTTTTTCGACTGAAAAAATAATAAAAATAAACATATCCGTTTAAGTGTATTTTTTTCGATTTTTCAGCTGTTATGTTTTTTAGTAATTCTTCGGTTCAAGATCAATAACTATTAAAAAGTATTTTTTCTATGAATTGATCATTATGGTGGATGGTTGGGAATATAGATATTTCAAGGCATCAAGGCATTTCATCAGCTCCCTTCTGCACAAGTATTTAGGTATACCATCACACATTATAGGGATAAACAAAACTCAACTTAGCGAGAATTGTCTCGACACTGCTATTTCTGCGAAAACATCCACAACAAATACTTTGCCATAACCATCAATGTTCACAACATTTCTTTCCTATGCACGCTTTTATCGAAAGCCATTGCATAGATGTTGTTGTTTCAAACAAGAAACATCGATTGCCATGAGATTGGCGTTAGAGTGTACCGTTTTCAAATTATGTCCCTTTAAGTTTATATTATTCGATCTTGCAGTTGTTATTATTATTTATTAATATATTCTTTTATTAACATTTACAATTCGTCACAATTCAATTCATAATTTGTATATATGTATCTACTAGGGCAGGTTAATTTTTGTTTTGATGAAGCGTATAGCAAAAACGTAATCTATAGGTGATTTTGCTCAAGAGACCATAGCTCTAAGTCGGATTTGGAGCCCCCCAAAATAGATATTTTTCCATATATATGTGGCACCCTGTCACATTGTATTGATTACTCATTATCAAGGTAACTTATACCCACATATACACGCACACGCTCACACGTACGGCAGAAGTCAGCTCATGCCAGCTTACTAAGCTTTTCATCTTTCTGTTTGCTGTCTGTCGTCAACATTACAATATCATTAAAATTGTAATTTTAAATAAATTAGTTAAATAAAGTAAAGTTTGGTCGTACTAAATTAAATACCACAGGGCTCTTTATTTATGGAAATCGAATATATTAAATCTCCCAAATTGGTGACCCCGACGTGATCTTGTGGTATTATTCGCGGCCCAGCACACGAGTGCAGCAACGACCATAATTTTACTTAACAAAAAAAGATTACACCGCTCATACGGCCTATTGTAGACTTCGTTGGCGACGTTTTTTTGGTGAGTTTTTTTGTGTGTCAGCGACACCTGCAACATAACCTCAAACATGGCCGAGGCAAATTTATCAGCCGCATCGACAGCGACCCTGCCCAGTGTTGGCGACGGGCAATCATCACCGCCAAGGAATAGCCACGTTTCAGCCATATACGCGCGACTACCGTTTCCCGAGATGTGCAGTACCAACATAGAAGCCTGGTTTACAACGATGGACTTTTGGTTTACTGCATCGGGTATAACCTCAGATAAACAGAAGGCTGCTACCGTCATCGCTGCTCTTAATTCCAACGTTGTGCCGCAGCTTACCGACGTCATCACATCGCTGCCAGCGTCAGACCGATTTCAATTTGTTAGAAATAGGATAATCGACCATTTTGCCGATAGCGAACAACGTCGTCTCAACCGACTTTTATCCGAGATGCCCTTGGGTGACAAAAAACCATCGGAATTGTACTTTGAAATGCGGCGCGTAGCAGGGAACTCCATTGTAGACGCAGCATTAAAGGGCTTATGGACAAAACGTTTGCCAGGACCAGGACGAAATCAACAATTGTTCATAAAATTGAGACAACTGGTCAACCTGTGTTTTGTCGACCTAGACGACTCCAACCTGAAATGCTGACTGCTGCAAAAAAAGATTTTGATTTCCTCATCGAAGGTGGAATTTGTCAGCCATCTAAAAGCAATTGGTCTAGTCCATTGCACTTGGTAAAGAAAAGTGATGGAACTTGTAGACCTTGCGGTGATCACTGTGCTTTAAATGCACAAACGCCGCCCGAACGATATCCTTTGCCGTTTTAAACTGACTTCACGAATAATTTTCAAGGTAAGAAGATATTTTTAAAAGTTTACCTGCAAAAAGCGTTCCACCAGATTCCGATACATCCAGAGGATATTCCAAAAAGAGCCATAAGCACACCGTTTGGATTGTTTGAATTCAAATTTATGACCTTTGGCTTATGCAATGCTGCGCAGACCTTCCAGCGACTTCTTAAAGAAGTCTTCAGGGGAATGGATATCGTTTTTCCATACATGGATGACATCGTCGTTGCCTCAACAACGTTGGAACAACATCAACAACACATCCGTTTAGTTTTTCAACGTCTTAGAGAAAATTGTCTGGCAATTAACTTAAAAAAGTGTGAGTTTGAGAAATCTGAATTACTTTTCTTCGGACATCTCGGGTATACGACCATCGCCCGAGAGAGTCGCCGTAATCAACGAATATCCGAGGCCAAAAACAGCGCAAGAACTTAAAAGATTCCTCGGAATGATAAACTTTTATAAAAAGTTTTTGCCACACACGACATCTTCCCAAGGACTATTAAATCAAATGATTACGGGGAATAAAAAGAACGACACTACTATGTTAATTTGGTCTACAAATACTGAGGCAGCTTTTGAAAAATGCAAAATCGAGTTGTCGAATGCTACATTGTTAGCTCACCCTATTCCTGAAGCAGAATTGTGTATCTACGTCGATGCATCAGACTTCGCTGTGGGAGCAGCGTTGCAACAAAAAGTTAATGGTTACGTACAGCCACTAGCTTTTTATTCAAAGAAGTTAACTGAGACGCAGCAGAAGTA
This sequence comes from Phaonia tiefii, assembly GCA_963931995.1. Lineage (NCBI taxonomy): Eukaryota > Metazoa > Arthropoda > Insecta > Diptera > Muscidae > Phaonia > Phaonia tiefii. The sequence goes on along the minus strand of OZ008367.1, from coordinate 258,549,225 downwards.
TTCGACCTACGACAGAGAATTAGCCGCGATGTATCAAGCAGTCGACTATTTTCGATACGCCATAGAAGGTCGCCAGTTTTACATCGTTACTGACCTACAATCAAAAAATGGAAAAATAATCACCCCGCGAATACGTCAACTTGATTTCATCAGCCAGTTTACCACTGATATACGCCATACGTCTGGAGCAGAAAATTCAACAGCTGACGCCCTTTCTCGTATACAATCTCTTGTACAAGCCATTAACTACAACAGTTTAGCAGCTGCTCAGAGGAACGATAAAGAGTTGCAAGAACTACTTCAGGACCCAGGTACGCAAACTTATTCGCTAACGTTAAAACATTTATACGTTTTAGGCTGCGATGAGCAAATAGTAGGCGATACATCAACTTCTCGTGTACGACCTTAAGTCCCTAAGGAGTTTCGTGAGCAACTTCTTAAAACAATACACGACTCGGCTCAACCTGGTACCCGTGCAACAACCAAATTAGTGACATCGAGATTTTGTTGGCCTGCAATGAGAAGAGAAATCGCCAATTTTGTCAAAAGATGCTTGCCATGTCTGCGATCGAAAACACAACGACACATAAAATCAGCACCCGAAAGGTATGAGCCCCCTCAGGAGCGATTTTCGCATATCAACATTGATATCGTTGGTCCGTTTCCCCTGTGCGAAGGACAACGATACTGCTTAACTATTATCGACCTTTTCACTCGTTGGCCTGAAGCTGTTCCTATGCCTGAAATGACTGCCGAGGCCGTTGCAAAAGCTCTTCTGACTCATTGGATATCGCGTTTTGGTGTCCCACTACGAATAACATCCGACAGAGGTCGACAGTTCGAGTCTTTAATTTTCGCTGAGCTCATGCAAACGATTGGTGCAACTCATTTACGGACGACGCCATATCACCCGCAATCTAATGGCATTATAGAAAGGTGGCATAGAACATTTAAAACGGCCATCTTATACATCTAAATGGGTACATCATCTACCAACGATTTTACTTGGCCTTCGAGTTGTCTAAAAACCTGATATGAACGCATCACCAGCAGAGCTTGTTTACGGTACGACCCTAAGAATTCCTGGAGAATTTTTCTTCAAAAGCAACTCTACAGAATCCACAACCGACTTTATTGCTGAATTCCGGAACTCTATGAAAAATCTTCGGCCAACGCAAACAGCGCATCACACACCACATGTAACGTTCCTTCCTAAGGATCTTCAGTCAACCACACACGTTTTTATTGGAAACGACTCCATACATCCTTCGCTTACACATCCGTACGATGGTCCGTATGTAGTTTTTAAGCGAATTCCAAATAATGTCATCGTTCGTGGCCGTAAATCAAATATTAGTATCGATCGTCTAAAGCCTTGTTTTCTTCCAGTCTTAGAGTTTTCTCAACCTACAACAGAAACAACTATCGACGTTACGCCTGAAGAACTGATATCCGATTTCCGATCTACAACTGAAGATGTTAATAACCATCGCCCGACCTTAGTAGGTCCTACTCAAAGTGATCTCAGTTCTACACCTGAAGTGTCGCTCTCAACAGATCCACCGATAGAAGCCCCTAAAGCAACAACTTGCGGAAGACGAGTAAGGCTCCCAGTCAGATTCAAATGACCTTGCTCCAGCGGGTGGAGTGATGTGGCAACCTGTCACATTGTAATGATTACTCATTTGCAAGGTAACTGATACTCACATATACACGGACACGCTCACACGTACGGCAGAAGTCAGATCATGCAAGCCTACTAAGCTTTTCATCTTTCTGTTTGGTGTCTGTCGTCAACATTACCACATCATTAAAATTGGAATCTTAAATAAATTAGTTAAATAAAGTAAAGTTTGGTCGTACTAAATTAAATACCACAGGGCTCTTTATTTAGGGACATCGAATAAATTAAATCTCCCAAATATACATAGAATAATTTAATTAAATTCGTCATAAAATCGGATAGAATTATATGTAGTAGATTTCTCAGTGTGGGCTTGTTTGAAAGGTATTTTTATCACCTTTCAGAATCTGTATTGATACCAATAGTAGAGATATTAGGATATTTTTGTCGAAAAATAGCCTATAATGAACTTTTAACTAATAAATTCTGAATTTTCTTCGATTTTTTTCGAGATTTTTCAGATTATGAAAGTTCAGCTAATTTCTAACAACTTTTATTACGATCAATTTTTTTTGTTTTCGAACTCCTTTTTGTAGGAAAATCGATCTGAAAAAATCAACATTTTCAAGGTTTCAACAAAAAATACTATTTTTACATTTTTATTTCAATTTATTTTTAAATATTATTCGCGACCTATAATTTAATGTTTTAATGTGGTAATATTATTTTTTAAGGTCCTTTTACTTTCCATTCGAGGAGTTTTCTTACGACTTTGTAATGTCACTGCCATAACTCCTTCACGATTATTTTCTATAACTCGTTTTGAAACACTCGTTAATAATTGTACATGGCTTTCTGTTCCTTGTATGTGCATTGTAATTTGTGGATCAGCCAGTGGTGGTTCATCGAAATCTAAGTATTCTACCAAGTGATCATATGGAATCTGTCGAGTAAATGCTGGTTCAAATAATATATCGTCGTTATTCATATCAACCATATTAACATAATCGGTAGCATCGAAATTTAAGATATTTTTGTTGTAAACTCTGAGTTTAGTTGGATCGTATAATTTTTCTCGATAGTGTAAAATCTTTTTGATAGCTCTATCCCGATTGCTTTTCGATCAAATAACATAAGATATTTTCTGGATGTGCGTAATATGAGTTGTTTTGAATTACACCATCTACAATATTACGTAAGTTTGGTTGTAAGTATCGTGTCCAACGTATAAATTTTAATAAAAGTGCACTGCCGTACACAACAGAGTTATAAAACTTCACATTGAAGTACATTGGCACATAAACTGTAATAATATAAACTGACAACGTTTTTAAATTGGTCGATGGTGTATTAGTTGTTACATATAATCGTAGTAATCTACTTGCTTTGGTTAACCAACGAGAATGTGCAATTGGCCCTGGTTTAATGTTAGCTAAATCAACTGGTACAATACCATTCGAAATTGCGTTAGCTATTTGATATAATTATTTAACATCTGTTGATAGTTAGAGATCATGTTCATAATCCATCATTGCAGGCATATTCTCCAGTGGTATTGGATCAAAATCAGCTACTACCTGAAAAATGAAATGTTTAGATCAATTAAAATTTAATTATTTTATTTTAACTTTATTCCAATCGAAAAAGTAAAATAATGCCAATAAATAATGATAATAAATGATGCTATTAAATAAAATAAAGTGTTACATACCTGCAATTTCTCACATTCTTGAATAGCTTTCAATAACTTTCCACTTGCTGCTCGTGGTCCACTGGTGACTGTTTTGTCCAATGCTTGATATAAATGACGAAATGGCAGTTCATTGAAATGAAGCAGACATATAAACCAGTGAATTGATCTATTTAACTGTTTTTCAAATAATCGTAAAACACCATTTTCTGTTCCAGTATTTGCTGGCTCACCATCACTGCATATGCCAATTAATTGATCAACTGTTAATGTTTTATTGTTGAAAAATTCATTCAGTTTTCTGTGTTTGGCTTTTGCATCTTCTTGACTACCCAAATTTACAAATCCAAGTAACTCATTATTGGGCTCTTTCAGAACAACTAAATGCGGTTCTTTTACCATAGCGGTATGAAATTTGTCATTAATTTTCTCTGTAGTTAATGAGTCAACTTTTCTACCATCGAAAGAGAATGCAGTTATGGAAGAATTTGTATGTCGTATACGAAGCACTGCATCTCTAGATTTAACTTTTTCTGTAGCCACTTTTGATTTATCAATAATAACAAGATTACCGTGAACATTTAATTTATAAAATTTATAAAAAATTTATATCTTCGAATAAAGCTGTTGCTAAACATGAAGCGACTCTCTCTGAATCACCGAATCTATCACACATCATAGCAAAATTTAAGGCATCGTATCTTTGAGTATAATGGCCTCGAACTTCTGTTGTTGCTTCGTTTTCATTTTCAGCCATGTGTAATTCAGGTGGTTCGTATGTTTGATCATCGGTACCAGTTGTAAGTGTTGGTAGTGTTGTAGCTACTTCTTCAACGTCTTCCGTATATTCAGGTATTGTGAATTTTCTATCATTATGCTAGTCCATCATAAATTCTTTTAGATGTTCTGGAATCAATCCACACGACCATTCCGTTGTTTTTAATTTGCAATTACATTGGCCAATATAAAATAAATCGTTTATTGAATCAACAAATGCTTTAAATTCATCTCTTTTGTTTCTATGTTGTACAGGTTTCTGGTATTTATCAAGCAAACCAGTTAATTTTTTGAAAACACTCTTTCTATTACTGATTTCAGTATTTAATTTACACCAAATGTGGATCAATTTATGTGTTACGTGAGGAGTAAAAGTTTTATACGAGAACATTTTGTTTTCAAATTTAGCACGATCACTTAAAAAAAAATAATATTTTAAAATGTCACATTTAGTAGGCAAACTAAGATCATTTAAATCACTTGATAAACCAAAAACAACAATATCTTGATGAGGGATGTTAGTCAATCTAGACTCAAAACTTGTTGATGTTGTTTCTTCCATTTGCGAAGACACCGCAGATGATGTTGATGGTTCTTGATTATCCATAATAACTTTGATATTACCACTGCACTCTTTGATTGTGTCACACTAATTTTAAAAATAAGAAAAAATAATTGTATTGTGATAACCTAGTTTTTATTTAAGTATTTTGGCAAACTGAGTGCGCATTGCACGATGAACGATTAAGGAAGAAGGAAAAGCAAGCTTGGCAACGTTTAGTGTTGGTAAACGTCATTATTTTGTAAAGTCATTATTCAGTGTAACAAAGTTGTTCAATTGAACAATGGTGCTATTGACGACTTATTCTACAGGTATCAATACAGATTCTGAAAGGTGATAAAAATACCTTTTAGGGGCTCCAAATCCGACTTAGAGCTATGGTCTCTTGAGCAAAACTTCTCAGAATCACCTATAGATTACGTTTTTGTATATGATTCATCAAAAAAAATCGTTCCATACAATTTGACCCGCCCTAGTATCTACATATGTTTAACATAACATACACACAGGGAAAATATTAGTCGGAAATTAATTCAGACATTGGAAATTCCATGGTAAAGTTGATGTTTTGATTAGAATTCATAATTGTCCAACATCAGAATTATTAGTCGATGTCATTGATAGACTAAAAATAGTTCTTACTAAATACAAGTTGCTACTACCGAACTTTAGTTGAATTAACCAATTTGAGTACTTCTAAAACCTCACTCATCTGAAAAGGAAGATACAACTCATAAAAAGTACAATGTTAGAATTCGTGTTCAAATATTAGTCACTGTAGTCATAATTTAGTTTCTGTCACAAAAACAGTTGTTACAAAGTTATGTATTCGATTTTTCACAAGAGGCTTTGCTGTTAAAGAGAAACTAGATATAGGTGAATGTTACACCAGGACTTTACGGAAAAACTATTATTTTAAACAGAAAGTGATAAACAAAGGTGTGGAAAAACTATAAAGTGTATAGATATCAGCCAGCGAATAATACATACATATTATGATAAATTGAGGTGAAGTGAGACTTTTAAACACAATCGTTGAATCTGACGTCACTATTGACGCCTTCACAAATACATACAAACTATTGTGGGCACTTGGCTGGAGGAACTATTATTGTGGATGACACAAATTTTCTTAAAAATACATATGAAACCCAGGGTACCCCATCCCCATTTTTGATCGAAAATATGAACAATTTAGAAAGACTGTCTATATTTGTTTTTCATTGAAATTTTTTTCAAATTTTTGGTTGTAATATTTGATTATAAATAATAATATTTTTTTTATATTTAAATATAAAATACACAATTTTAATAAAACAATATTTTTTAACTTTTTTTCATAAGGGGATAAAGCATCGTGAAATGGTTGTGACAGCCATTAATTTCAAGTACATAATTAGTTGAGATTACCAATATATTATTTGATACAACCGAATTAGTGTTTACATTTTTCGTTCATCCAACTAATAAAATATTCACCACTACAGGATAATTTGATTGCTAGAACTAAGACTCGATTGACAGATCACATTTATTTCTTGTTGATGTGGCTTCAACTAAATATTTCAGTTCTTGCTACCAAAACTGAATTACAAATCAATTAATATGCACAACATTTGGTGATACTGAACACTATTATTGGTAATCACAACTGAATAATGTGATAGATCAAAGAAACCACCAAATTTTAGTTGGATGTAACTATAGTTGTGACAACGAATCTCTTCTCTGGGTGTATGTTTGGAAATTCATTCATTATACATTTTCTATATTTTAGGCAGTTTTCTAAATAGTTGAAGTTAGTACCATTAAGAGTCCAAACAGAACCAGACACGCTTCAGACGGCGACGTAAAAATCTCTAGCGTCTAAATGAAATGGAAGAGAGAGCGTCTGGCGAGTTCGGCTGAGTTCCCTTTCAGAAAGTGGGTTTAAAACTTGTTTGGCGTCTGCACACAGAGGGCGATTGAAATTATCAGATGAGTATTGAAGTGTACGACTTATATTTAACCAGTCCTGAGCTGATAAGGTGATATTTTGTGGTATACACCATTCTTTGATGTTAATGGAGTGCTGGGGCTGATATGACGTTATGGACGTTATGATTGTAGTGGCAAATCCATTTACAAATGATTTTATTGTAAGTGAACAAGAATGATAAGGGTTCGTGGTGTTAATTCCAATACCGCATATTTTAAAATTAGATTTGTTACGCTGAACTCGCAAATATTGTGACATACGTTCTGTTTTAAAGTGAATCTGGTATCCAGAGTCCAACATCGCACTGCATATAAAGTTTGTTCCTGCAGAAGTTGAAAGACGAATATAACTTGCCCCCTTTCCTGTGTTGCTTGTAGTACAACTGCTGACTCAGTAGGCGACGCTGTAATTGTTGACGACGAAGATGGAATATTCGACGAATTATTGGGTATATCTGGTGTCGGAGACGAAATTTGTGATGGTGCTTCTTTATGTAGAAGGGTGTGGTGTGATGCCCGATAATGTTGGCAACGATTAAGTGAGGAGCAATTATTTGCAACATGATTTGATCCCATGCAGTTAAGGCAAAGGTGTAGGCGTTTCACTGCTTTAAATCGATCGGAAACACTCATCTCAATAAACGTAGGGCATCAGTAAACACTATGAGATGTAGCGGTGTCACAAAATTTCCACATTGTACCCCCTTTTGATGGTACGAACGATGAAGCGGAACGATTCTTTGATGGATGCACCCGAGTTGTGGACGCACACTGTGTTTGATTTTTGGAACTACTGCAATTAGTTTCAATTATGTCCATTATTTTGCATCGCCTTCTAGAAACGATGCAAGGTTCTCCCACTTAGGAAGATTAAGCGTTGGTCATAATGTACTTATATCTCCTCTTCCCATTTTGATTGAGTTTCTACATCCAATTTGGACATAATCATGTGAAGCAAAATTCCATTAGCGATATCGTTTTGTGAAGAGATGGACTCTTATGCTCGAAGGTTTGCGTTTATATCATCTTGAAAATTTCGGAGTGACGATACATTCTGCTTATTTACCCTTTGAACATCGAAAATATGTTGCAAGTGAGGTTGAAATATTTAGCGTTTGTTGTCGAAACTTGACGTTAGTACGTCCAAAGCTTTCTCATAATTATCTGTAGTGACTTCCAGCGAATGAATTAGTCGGGCCGCGCTGCCTGAAGATACTGGAATTTTGATATTGATGAGAGATCAGCATTAGCATTATATTCTAACCAATCCCACTGCTCTCCACTAAATTTTGACAACTGAAGCGAAAGGAAATGTAAGCGTTGTGATGACGAATTTCCGAATTATTCACTCGATGTGGCTCAATGTGCTCCAATATCTGAGACTTCAATTCGAAATATGCATTCTCGATGATCTTCGTCGAACTGAGATTCATCCAACATTTCTGAATATGATTGAATCTCTTCGAAACTATTAAAATGTCATGCCAAGAGAAATAGTATTACCTCCAGCTGTTGATGGGACATTAAGCTAAATTGCGTCAAATCTTCCCTGAAACGAATGTTACCCGTATCGCTCTTTTACGGACCAGGAGTATGGACTTCCGAATCATCCCGATTTGTATCCGTCATTATTAGACAAGTTTGCAAAGGATCCGGTTCGAAGGACCAATGGTGACGGCAAGAGGATTTTCTTTGCCGCGCAAGATGCCAAATACTAAATGTGAAAAAAGAAAAATATTAACCCAATGTTCAAATCTTTCAAATGCTAAGTCGAACGAAAACCGACTTCGGTTGTATTAAAAAACATTTGGCTATATCTTTTAAAATGTGCAGTTCAACATTTATTTTCTATTAAATTCAATTAATTATTTTCTCTGAATGCTTCGTGAATACACACAATTCTCGAATTTGGGGCTCAGGAAGTCCTCACGCAATCCATGAGAAACAAATTCACCCACATCGAGTAACTGTCTGGTGCGGATTTGGGACATGCGGCGTGATTGGGCCTTACTTTTTTGAATATGAGGCCGAAATTGCAGTGACTGTAAACGGTATTCGTTACAGGAGCATGATAAAGGGGTTCTTGTAGCCTCAACTGGACGCCATGAATCTGGACGACATGTGGTTTCAGCAAGACGTCGCCACCTGCCACACCAAAGTATGAAATAATCGAGCAACGAAATTATCTCAAATTATGTCATCTGGCACTAAGATCATACGATTTTACTTAATACTTAATCTGAACATGTCTTCCTTATAATCCAATAAAAAAAAATCAGAACTGTCTCAAAAAATACGCGTTTTTATTTTAAAATGAAAAAGTGCATTATTACAGAGCCACCCTTTACATACATAATTATCATATTTAATAATAAATTTTATTGGAAAATAGATAACATTAATAAAGTACGCAATAAAAAAAATGTAGTTTATAGTGTAGATAACAGTCAGGAACACAAACATTTTTTAAAATGAAGCTATATCTAGTAAAAATGGACCGGTTTCACTAAAACTTGGCAGAAACACTAGGAGTGACAAACAGCTAATACACCAACAATTTCTAGCTTCCTTAGGCATTTTGTTTTTGGATTTCGAGGAATTCAGTGCCATTTACCATGAAATCGGAAATCAGTAACTTAAATTTAATATATTTTTCTTAAAACTCGTAAAAGGGTTATGAAAGCTAATCTTTACTATTTTAAATATACAGTGCTGTCTGGGTAGAGTGAACTAATTTTTGCAGGGTGATTTCATAATACCCAGGTTGTTCACTAAATCAAGGTTCAATTTTTTTTATTTAAAAATGCATTTATTATAGGTTATACATTTTATTAATTTGTATGTAATATTGAAGTTTAAATTTCAGCCTGGAAAAAATTGGTAATATTTGTTTGTTTTTTTGGGTTCCGTACCGATATTTGGACTGCTTGATCGCGAAGGCAATGTAGTGCTTGTATATTCGCGAAATTTGTTGTATTATCCTCTGCCCATTCTATACCCTTATGCTATAAAGTATGTTCACTCAATCGAGGTTCATGACTGTTCACTCTACAGAGTGGTCAATGTAATCATTCTGGTGTTCACTCCACCGGGGTGTTCATTGCATCGGGGGTTCACTCTACCCAGACAGCACTGTATTCTAGAATAGCAAAACGGGGTACGAATCAAATATTGCCTTCAATTTAATTTGTTGAGTGCTGTTTTTGTTGTTGTTCTGACATCTTTGGATATTCCCCTACGCATCTCTTGTAAAACAAACTTTGGACATAGTAACTTTTCAGCCTCATTAGCGCGGTTTTCACTTCTGCAACGCTGTTCGTTGTGGGCGTATTTATTACTATTTTTAATGTATTTTTCATAAAGTTAAACATAGAAAAGAAACTTAAACACAAACTTATTTTTCAATTTTATAACACAAAACAAAACATGGTGTTCCATAGCATCCCATGAAGGGATTGGGGAGAGATTCTCACAATCAGTGAGATGTGCACTTTCGTGTTTTACACTCACTGATTGAGACCTACAGTTTTACACCGGTTCCGAACGGTATTTTGAGAAGTTTTTTCATGGCTAAGTACTCGATAGTGTCGCCATCACCGTCGTCGAAAGAAATATAAGGTGGTCTGAGCAGGGATCGAACCCACGTTCTCATGTACAAGAGCCGCGCACACTAACCATTGCACCACCGATTTCATAACTGGTTATCTTTATTTCATTGGTTTTAGCTGCATTTGGAAGATATAATTTTACTACTAATCGTGTTTGCACTACTCTTTTTTCAAGTATTAACCTTTTATATCTTTACATAATATTTGCATTTTGAAATTTTTGCTACATTTTAAAACCGAACATGTATGAAATTCTATATATGCGTCGTAGATTTGGATATTTTATACCAAATTCGTATGGTATGCTTTAAAACATACAAAAGGCACAATAAAGGCTTCTGGTCTATAACTTACTCCAATCACTGTTAGAAATGGTGGTATAGAACCGACAGTGATCACTTTAGCATTAATTTGCTCTTCACATGGGATTTCGGTTGACGCTTTCCAAATGAATTATCGTCTGATTTCTAAGTCGTGTAGAATTTATCTCCGTTTTGAGAAGTTTTTGATATTCGGCATGGTGGAAGAAATGAATATAGCAATGTCAATACGATCACGTATTTGGTGTCTGTTAGGAGATATAAAATGTTCAAAAATGCAAATTATGTACATATAATATTAGTTCACATTCTTATGACACTTATTATAATCACTGCACCTAATTTCGCTGACAAATTTTCAGATCCACCTCATCTGAGAATTTTAATGCATTCTTAGGAATTAAATTTTTGATCATTATGTTTGAAAATTCTTCAAAAATATCTAATCAGTATCAGTATGACAATATTCAAAGTTTTTAATTATTTTTTTTTAGTTTTAAATTAACTATACATACCAAACGACAAGACATCAAGCCACACGCAGATAATCAAGCCACACGCAGATAATACTTAAAATTGAAGAAAAGCAATACGATTTCTCAATGGTTTTCATTAAGAAGACTGCCACTTTAAAGCCAATTCTAACTCTTATTTTTTCTAAGTTTGTCGCAGCAAAATCGGACTAGTCGTTCTCGAGTTATGTCAAACAAAAGAGCCCAAAACGTGACAAATTCCCATATAAAGGGTCCGCTATCTAACGTATTTTACTAGTGCTTATTTCGTGAATGGTAACACTTAGCTCATGTCTGATTTGACAGATAATTAGTTTTATCCTACGCTTGAACAACGCTGGGAAATATTGCGACATTACTTTGAAAATCATGGTAATGTTGCAGAATGTGTGCGAAAATTGCGTACGGATTTTAGTAGAAGATAAGCACCGCCAGCTCCGTATGTTCGTTATCTTATGAAAAAAGTTAACGAAACTGACATCCTCAATATCAATTCACCGTCGTTCTCAACAATTGAACATTTCGGAGACATCATTGAGACGAATTTTGCATAAAGACCTTGGTATGACGCCATACAAAGTCCAATTGGTTCTGGAGTTGAAGCCAACTGACCATCCAATGCGTTGGCCTGCGATCGACTTACAGAAGATGCCGATTTTGCCAAAAAAAATCATCTTTTCAGATGAAGCTCATTTTGATCTTGGCGGGTATGTAAACAAGCAAAAGTATCGCATTTGGGGCACAGAAAACCCGCACGCATACATTGAAAAGCCGATGCACCCAAAACGAGTCACTGTTTGGTGCGGATTTTGGTCCAGAGGCATAATTGTGCCATTTTTCTTCGAAAATGAGCAAGGAGTGGCCGTTACAGTCAATGGCGATCGTTATCGGGCAATGTTGAACGAATTTTTGTTCACAAAAATTTAAGAGGAGGATATTGGCAACATTTCGTTTCACCAGGACGGCGCTACGTGCCACACAGCCGAAGCTACACTCGATGTTTTGCGCCCTGTTTTTTAAAGATCTCATTACCAGCCGCAGAGCTGATGTCGTTTGGCCACCTCGGAGCTGCGATTTGACACCGTTGGACTATTATTTGTGGGGTGCCCTCAAAGATAAGTGTTACGCCGACAAGCCAGAGACAATTGACGCTTTAAAGGACAATATTCGTGAAGCCATTGGTGAAATACAGCTGCACACAATCGATAATGTGCTTAAAACTTGGACCGATCGTGTGCATCGTGCATGGCCAGCCGAGGCAGCCATTTGAATGAAATTATTTTCCATTATTAACCGGAAGGATTGTACTTTCAAATAAACAATGAAATTTAAGAAAATATTCAGTAGAGTTTTTTTTATAGCATTTAAAAAAAAAAAGTTATTTGCCGGTCCCGTTATGATACTTACTAACTTCAAATCGATATATCTCGATTCCGAAAATCTCGGGACACGTATAACTTGTTTTTGACCGTTATTATTTTCCGGTAGTCAGCACCGCCGCCGAACACTGACCCCTACAATTTGTAGCACAGTGTAATTAAAACAGTGAAATATTTAGAAATATTTAGTATTTAGAAAGAAGGGAATAACTTTTTTTTTTATCGAAAACTAAGTGATGGGATGATTTTATCACTTTGATGCGTATTTCAAATGCCAGAATCTTGATTATTTTTACACAAAATTTGCATTTAAATAATCTGGGACAGTAATATGAACAGGAATAATGGAAAAAACACGTTTACAACATATGTCGCTTACAACGTTATTCGCGAGATGTACTTCCATTGTTGGCAGTTACTTTTCGTTTGTCTGGATTAACTACCACATCAATTAACATTATATACCTTTCGATTTCTAATTTATTAATTGAAACATTGATATACTTAGAAAATTTAAGATCCATAGATTCACAATGGAATTCTGTACGTTCATAATGCAGAAATGTAGTATTGATTAGATTAATCTACTCTATTTTCTATAAATTTCCTACTTCATAGTCGATTACCATGGAAATTACATGTTTTAATTCCAAGAGAGATCTCTGTCGCTGAGGTTTGATAAACAAAGCTGAAGTTGTTACTATGGATGTGCAAAATATGTAAATGAGGACGGATCAATAAGTCCGTGACTTTTCGAACTTCCCTCCTAGTTATATGATATGCAACACTGCTTCCATCAACTACCACATGTTAATAGACTACTGTACAATTTTGAGCAAGTTCCGCCATTTACTTTGCGTTTTACAGCTGTTCAAAACATACAACCTCGTGCATAAATACTATGGGGACTCTGCATACTATGGGGACTCTGACCCACGATTTCAATAGTAAAAAAGTGGTTTCCTGACTTTCGTTGTACAAATGACGCTGATTACGATGTTATTTAAAATTTTACTTGCTAAATTGATTATAATAGTGTTTGGTTGAAACAGTACATTTCATAAGCTCCATTCTGCGAAACTTTTTAAGTTATACCATCACACCTGCAGGACGCAACGAAACTCAACGTATCGAGAAGTGATTCAACACCTAATAGTACCAAACCAGCCAAAGCTGTAGTTTCCTATTAAATTTTATTTAAATTCCCTTGGATCTAGAATTTTGTAATTTCAAGGAAACAAATAATTGTCTTAAGTGAAATACGAGATTGATGTTTATGTTTCTGGCATAATAATGAAATAAAAATGTATGGTCGAAATTGGAAGTTTGCAAGCAATTGCACCAATTTTCGAAACATTTTTACCACTCCGAATGAGGTAGCTCCAAACCATGCCTTTTGAACGAATCAACCGCTTTATCATGAGTCAAAAAATGTTGACCACGGATGACCCATAGAATCAATGTTGTTGCTGGTCAAATACGCGTTTGTTTGAGCCAATGTGTGAGACCGAGCATGGCCGTGATTAAGACCGATTCTTTTTTGGGGTTTGTTTCCTTAGTTCACCAAAATCATTTGGCAAACAAATGGTTGTGTACCATTCTGTGTTCTAATGGAACTGTAGTCCCATTACCTGTTATGAAGTGCTTCGTACACAAACCAATTTGTTGGATCTGGCTCGACTTGGATGACCCATTCAGTTGGCTGCTTGTTAGTCTCAGGTTCATATGCATAAATCACAATTCCCTGCTTTTCCGCCTGTCATTATATTATAGACGTCTTTTGAAGCACGGCCATTAAATTTTACAACATTTCCTTTCACCAATCGACTCGTGCCTTTTTGAGCAATTTGAGGAATCCACCGCTTGTTAATTTTTTTCCCGTAGTGAAAATAATATCCAACATTGCCTCTATCTCACGGTATGTCACATGATGATCTTGAAATACCCCAATAAACATTTTTGTTAGAAATCAAGTTGAATTCGACTTGAATTCCAGCCATATTTTCCAATTTCAAGTGTTAAATTATACTTGAATAACACTGTAATACAATAGCAATCACCAGTGAAATTAACCATTGAATTCAATTCGAGTATTAAAGTGTGTAATTACAGTTGAATTCAAGGTTCGAATTACAGTTCAATTCAAGTCTAAATAAGTAAATCGGTGCACTGGAATGCAAGCAAGGAATTGCATTTTAATTCAAGCTGTGGACTTTATTTTCAAACCCACATTTAGAACGAGCTCAGTTACTTGGAATTGACCATAATTGTAGAAATACATATATTTAAATGGAACTGTGACGGATAAGATACATATTCAAGGTTATAAATTTGGAACATCGAATGCATACTTTTTGAAGAAATTTGAATTTGATGGAGCTGCAAATATGTATGTATGTCCTTTGATCATCTGCTGTTATAGAATTAAGTAGTACCATAATCAGGTCCTCGATATCTAGTTACCCATTTTCTGGCTGGTTCATCGTCTAGATTGCATTCTGGGCCGCAAAATGGGTTATTGAAGTCCATGTTTAAGTGGTATATAAATACGAGTTTCGTTTGTAGCTCTTCCACTTATAAAAAATTTTTCCCCGGCCTATAAATAACCGCTGCAAAATTTTGATATTTTTTAATTGAAATTGAAAACCATATTCCTTGAATTGATTTTAGATTCACCGTTTTTGATTTAGTAAATTGCCGATATATTCCAATATTAAATTATTGTTAAATATACATATACCTGACAAATATTTTTGATGACAATCTCTAGTAAAACGTTTTTAATAAACTTCAAATTAGTTTGTAAACGAAGAATGAGATCAAGTTTGATTTCAAGCAATACTCAAACACTTTAATTTTCGGAATATTGATGTTTATTGGGACCAGTTCAGGCTCAGAGCGATGTTCCTGGCACAACAAACGATTTGGGACGACCTACACGAAATGCGTCATGAAGCAAAAGTCGGCGCCAAATTAAATTCATTATGTCAGTTTTTCACAGTATTCCAGAATGGTGCATCATCGATATTAAGTTCATTTAAGTTCAGCAACGAAAACGTTCACGAGTTAATTCCATTTTTTGACTGATATGAATTTTCACTGGAAAGTCACTGGAAAAAAATCAAAATAATTCGAGAACTTCAACACTTTACATTCCCAGGCCAGAAATGTAAATGACATTGTAGTAATTGGTGCCATTTGAATTTATTTGTTTCACGATATTTTGCATAAATTTCTCCAGTCAATTACTTGTGTGATTGACTGAATTAAAAAGTAATTGTATAGTCTTTTTGTGTTCAAACAAGGTCCTAAGTTATATTATTTTGGTAGTAATTAATATAGCAACCCATAAAACAATAACCAGTATTCACAATGGAAAAATAAGTACAATACGTTCAAAGGGAAATATACTCAACGATGATTTGGCATATTTGGATTAGTTGAATAAACTATAAAAATCCATCTGTACAATTAGCCCTAAATCTACTTTCAGATTACATGTTAAACATAGACAAAGAAATCGTTAAACGCAAAATATCTAAATTGTATTTTATGCTTAAAATATGATTATAAAAGAGAATAAATTCCGTATGGACTTTGAAAATTAAATAATATTTTTTTGTAGTTTTTTTATAATAACACTGTGTGTAATTTTTTAAGTCATGGCAAAATAACCATATACGGACACCACTACGTGATAAAAGACTAAAAAAAAAAGACCCGTGTCTCCCAATTTTTCCCAAAGTCATGCACTTTTTTTTTTTATGGGCCGCCAAAGATTTGGGGCCTCGGTATCATTTTCGTAAAAATGTGATCATTTGCTCAGGCTCATATCTTGCAAACCGTTCAGAATTTCGATTTACTCTCTGAGGCAAAGTTGTAGCTCTTGTCATAAAGAACAAGAACATATAAAATCAAAAAAACTTCACCTTCCAGATCAAAATCGCAAAAAACTTAAAAAAATTCGATTTTTTTTACCTTTTTTCCCGTGTTCAGGTCCATAGGTAGCAAACCGTTCAAAATTCAAGGACACAATCAACTACAAAAATTTACCTAAGATCTCAATAAACAAATTTCTAGAACATATAAACTTCCTGGGAATTATTCTTAACACCGTTTTTTAATTTCATTTGTTTTTTATTTACTTCAACATTGAGATACTATGCTATCTATTACAAAAATATTAAAAAAAAGTATTCGTATTATGTTTATAATGTTGACGGCCCTGGACTTGCAAATCGCGCTCTCTTAAGTTGTGGATCCAAATCGTCGTCCGAATCTGACGCTGATTCAGCAATTATGGTGTCCACAGGCACGTTGCTTCCAGACTGCCCTCCATCATCATCTCTTTCTTCTTCAAATACTTCATTCAAAATCGTCAAAATGAAAATGAAGAAAATGCAGCTTTAATGTCATCGATGCGCCGATTATCTCAAAATAATGCAGCATTTGTTTCACCCATTCTCTTGCTTCCGGTTCCGCGTTTCGATCCCCTCCCAAGACTCTGGTGCATACACGCTGAAGGTAAATCCATGCCATTGAATGATTTTCATCAAGCGATGAATCAAAGTTGCTCTTGAATAGCTTTCTAATGTCAGGGCCATTAAGTACGCCTGTTAAATGAAAACAAAAAATAAAGACAGAAAAGAAAACATTAACATAGTGTAAATAGTACAATTAGGTGAACAAAAATTCGTTTTAAATTTACTACAATACCTTTTTTAATTTTGTCATCGCTACGCTTTGGGTAAACGCTTTTCAAATAGTCGAATGCGTTTGGACAATTTACAACGGCCACTTCGATGAATTTTTTAACAATTCCCAATTTTATGTGGAGCGGTGGCAGCAAGATGTCTTGAGTATTGTCAATTAAAGGTGCATTCTTCAGTCTATGTTGTTGTATTTGTTCATCCACACTTCCTCTTGGCCTCCACGAGTTACATTGGAATTGATTCAGAGGTGAGCGTGAATCCCAATTACAAAGAAAGCAAAAGAATTTTGGGAAGCCGCCCTTATCGATGATCCCTTGCAAAATGTTGATGACATTTAAATCACAGCAAATCTTCCATTTATTTTCGTAATATTTGATTTTTTCCATTATATCTTTCAATGTTTCATAGCTTTCTTTCATTTTGACACCCATTGCTAGCGGAATGGAAGGTTTTCGGTTCGACACATGCAACAACACTGCTTTCAAGCTTGAAACAGAACCATCAATAAATAATCTCCACTCACTAGCGATGTAGTTCATTCCCATTTTTACCACCAAAGCTTTTATATCGTTGCAGTAAGCAAACGAATTGTCATCATTTAGAGTGTAGAGAATTTGAAATTCAGCTTGTCGTTTGCGGTACGCCGTAGAGTTAACATTAGCATGTGTGAGTTTTCTTTGCTTTAAAAAAGCTGTCAAAAATATTGCAAGTCGCTGCGATAATCCCAATATGGCCACAATGAAATCCATTTCCATTTGTGTTATTAGTTGTGGTCCATCTCTTTCCTGTTGGGGCTCATAATCGGTATCAAATGGATCTTCATAAGTAACACCACTTGATGTACTCATTGCTGTAAATTCTGTAGTACGATCTGGAGTTGGCGGCCTTGGTGATACAAAATTTTCAGGTGCAAGCACTGGTAGTGTGGCTGTTGCAGTTGCTTTATAAATTTTGTTCTTCTCTGAATGTCGATTTAGACGACATGTGTCGTCGATCGATGCGCCGAAGATTTGCTGTGATTTAAATGTCATCATGATCACCTGGGCGATTAATCCAGTTTACCGGCTTACAATACATCATAGTACCTCTGCCTCCTCAGTGGCGACACACTGTATTAGGTGTGTAATTTTCACCGGTCAAGTCCACTTCGTCGAAAAACAATGTATATGCTCTTTTGAATTCACTAGTTAAAAGATTCTTTTCCTTCTGAAATCTTGTAGATGTTTTTTTTCTGGTTTGATGACCGCAAACGTAGCAAAATAAATCAACATTTTCACACTGCATATTGAAATTGTCAGTTGCCAATGTTGTGTGCGAATTATACTGTAGCACTTTCACTTTTTTTACTTTCACTTTCACTTTATAACTTTCACCGCTGAGCTCTCGTTGACTTCGCACTGTGTAATGCCTCGATGGGAGCGTAGTGTCCTACAAACGGTGTTAACTCTTGGACAAATCCATGGTTCTGGCCAGGCATATTTCATTTTTTGCTACCTATGGACCTGAACAGGAGAAAAAGGTAAAAAAAATGAAATTAAAAAATTTTCGGCAAATTTTTCACTTTTGCGTGCTACCTAAACAGTGTTAAGAATCATCTCTAGGAAGTTTATATGTTCAAGAAATTTGTTTATTGAGATCTTAGGTAAATTTTTGTCGTTGATTGTTTCCTTGAATTTTGAACGATTTGCTACCTATGGACCTGAACACGGGAAAAAAGGTAAAAATAAATCGATTTTTTTTAAGTTTTTTGCGATTTTGATCTGGAAGGTGAAGTTTTTTTGATTTTATATGTTCGCAATTTTTGTTCTTTATGACAAGAGCTACAACTTTGCCCCAGAGCTACAACTTTTAGTGTGTGAAATTTTTTTTTGTGTGTAATTTATTCATATTTAACCCAATTACATGAAAAATTTTTTCCAAACACTAAAACCATTAGGTAGAGATATGAAATTATTTATTATTTCACTTTAAAGTAATTACGATTAATACAAACATACCAGCATCCTACAAACTTTGCTCGTGGAAAACCCATATTTACAACAATTCTCAACCCCTGCTCGTAGTCGGTTTCGAATATGTATGGGTCCAAATCAAATATATTTTCCGTAATATATTGAAAGAGTGATTTAGATATTTTATTCATTTTTGTTGCTCATCAAAACGAAAAATTTTGGAAAAATTTAATAAGAAAAATATTATTTTCAGTTGTTTTAAAATAAACTTACTTTACCTCTTCAAAATATTCTATGTAAATAACAAGTAACTGCTTAAAGCAGCCATGCGAAACTATTTTAAACGTCGCATCAATAAGAAATGTCCGTTTAGTGGGAGGAATATTTTATTTATTTAAGTTAATGGTTTTTAAGGACGAAAACAAGAAGAAGGAGCAATTTTCGCCCGTGATTGGCGCTTGAAAAAAAAATGAAAAAAGGGAAAATTATTCCACATATTTTCCAGATTAAATGCTTCTATAACTTGAAGCGCATTTTCGGAAATGTCACCAAGTTTTTGCAAATAATCTTATGCAATCCTCTTTGTATATTTGAAAAACCTTTTTTTTTGTATCAACTTGATTACTATATAAAAAAAAAGATATGAATATTAATTACAAAAATGATTTTCAGATACCTACTTATCTATCACAGGTCTTTATAAAAGTATTTCTTATAGTTCTTCCTTATAGTCTTACTGCCACCAAGAGCTCCTGCCAGACCCCGGCAATCTCTTTTTATTGCATTTAAACTCTTTAATTCCCTGAAGGCTTTCTCCACATGATCGTGGCTGTTTTCCACTTACTTTTTTGCCAGAACACATTTTCCATTTGGAAGCAAGTTTATTCTCGCAAGCAAGTTATATTCTATAGCCAGAAATTATTTCGAAATTTATTTTATACCGGTTTACACGTCCACGTTTTATCACATACTAATTACTGTCACTAAACAATGGGCAATGAATCCAAACAAAGACTTCTTTCACTCATTCTGACGGTTGTTTATTAGAATTTCTACATTTTATTTAACGTTTAGGTAAATAAACTAAATCCCCAAAAATAATTTTAGGGATTTACTTCATACTTACGAATTGGGGTGTTATTACATTATGAAGTAACTCCCCAATTCTTAGAATGTTACAAATCCCCCAAAAATTATCTACGTCTCTAAAAACGTTGTTGTTTTGCTCAGTATAAACATTTGGGGACTTAGTTTATTTTTGTTTTGGGGACTTAGTTCATTGGGGACTTAATACGTAGCGCCCGTTTCTAAACGGCTGGATATTTCGAGAAATCCCCCAGTGTGAGCCTTACGCAGTTGAGTTTAATATTGTACATCAGTGTAAGCCCGTGTGGGTTTGCTCTGGAAACGAAGCTACAACGGAGTGGTCGCCGTTTCACACAGCGTTTTACACGTACACAATACTAACATCTTATATTTCATTTAGTGAATTGAATTCTTGAATTCTTTTCGAAAGTTGATACACTGAGATGCTATTTAACTTTGTACGCATCCTCAGAATACAACTAATATTTCTGGGTTTTAGTTCGCGTTTTAAATTATTAACAGAAATTTGAATACACATAAGATTACACTACTCTCAATACCGACAATACCATTTTTATAAGGAAATAATGTTAACGAACTGAAACGATAATAGCTGTTAAACCTAACTCGTAAAGTATGTATGGTGTAGGAAATTGAGTTTTTTTTATCGAATATAAAGCGTAAACTGCCCGCAGTACTGCGATTTTTGTTTGTTTCTGTTTTATAATTTTTTTTTGCCAGTTGCACTTTTTTTTTAGCAATGGAATTACAGTTATCGCTATATATTCGTCGATATGCTGCAGAACACCAATAAAAGTTTTTGTTCTATATGAAAGAAAAATTTTATTTTATTAAAAAGAAATCTGAGTACATACAAATCAATAAATAATAAAGTATATTACCCACGAAGTAGTTGAGCAATTCATCCAAGTTCCATTTTGTGGTAGTGTAATTAGCTCTTGCGACGGCCTGAAATCATGGTCAAAAAGGCTTTCTTTAAAATACGGAAGGCATTCCCTAAACATGAACTCCTCCATTCTCTTTAACATTGCGTGAGATGGGGAAGCAAGGCCTTCCTTGCCCATTAGAAGGCATTTACTGTAATTTATTTTTGTTAAACGAAAATAAAATTAAAGTAATTTATTTTATCACAAAATGATTATATTTATTTATAAATATTTATGTATCTATCTTAGAAAGATTTACCTCGCCCACCTTCAAATTGTAAAAACTACAACTACGAATAATCGTGTTTATTTCAGTGAACTGATACTAATAATTTACGACAATGCAACATATTAAAACACTCAAGTGCCAGAAAAGTTTGCTAGATTACACTCTTTTTTGCTGATATATCCCAGTGTATTCTTTCGAAATTTCCAGGGATTCCCGGATAAAATTCCCGGGAAGCGGGAATTGCAAATTAACGAAATTTCCAAAAATTCCTGGGCTGCATTCTCTAGTCTTCACCAAACCAAAAAAGTTATAAAAGTGCATGCACGTGGTATCAAAAATACGTTTGAAATCCGAAGCATTCCGAAAATTTGCATTGCAACTTTCCGCAATATCGTAGCTCTTTCCTCATTTCGTAATTCTTTCTAACATGTCTTTCAGAAAAATTTACCTATTCTCATTAAAATGGCGAAACATCAAGCAAATTTGAAATATTTTATAATTTACAAATACAAAATTTTAGATCTTTGAATTGTTACGATTATTTTGGAAACATTGTTTCTACATTCATTAAGTGGATCTAAATATATTTTTTATCGATTACTGTATTTTGCAAAGTTCTAGCCTCCAATTCCGTCGAAGAGAGTTAGTTTCTCTACAGTGAGCCTGAAATAGGTAAAAAAGAAAAAAAATTACAAATATGCTTCGACGTTTCAGCAGCATATTTTTTTAAAAAAAGAGTTACGAAATACTGAAAGAGCTGGAATATAGTCGAAGAGTGCAAATCGAAATTAGGATTTATTGAAGTAAAATCGAAAAAAGAGACATTCGTTGGAGATGAAATCTTGAGACCCAATAAACTTCCAATTGCCGCACAGTGTATTGTTTTATTACTACACAAATATTACTTATGATGTGTGTGAATTCAACCAAATATTTTGAATCGACAACAATTTTAGTGTGGTAGGTATTTATTATCCAAATTTTCGTATTTATTATCAAAATGTTCCCTAGCCCCAAGGCTACTCAAAATTTTGACAACTAATCCAAAATTTGAAAATTGTTTTTTATGCAGCATTTGCTCCGAAGTTTGTACGCGAAACAGTAAACAATTCACAACAGTACAGTAAGCAATAGAAAACCTAAACAACACGTAACTATAGTCCTGTTTCAAAAAATATGTACAAAATATATAAACGTCTTCTACTCTCCATTTAATATATGACTACACACATGACCATTCAGATGTAAATATTTTGATTTTCTATTTCACACAGAGTAAATTCAACACAATTTACCACGACCGAAATATTTTCAATGAACACACAGTCTTAATTTTAATAAAGTATTTATGTATTACAAAAATAAAATATGAGCTTTACATTGTTTAGGTCACAAGTTGTTAACGAAAAAAGAGCTAAGAAGGACAATAATTTAAAAAAAGAGTTAAAAAGCTCCTAGCCCTTTTTCCCAAAGAAAACCGCAGCAAGCCAAAAAAAAAATCCCTAAAATTGCTAAACTGGCAACACTGGTTAACACTGTAATATTCTGATTACATATGATTTTAGCCTTTAGGTTCTATGCCACAGCTGATTAACCTTAGAGTTGGGAAAACATGAAGTATACAGTAAGAAAGAGAATGCATTGAACCAAAAATTACAAACTCATCAACTGAGAGTATTTTTGTCATAATTTATTCGAGGAAAAAAGGGATAACAAAGGCACTGTAAAGCACGGAGGAGGTAATATAATGGTAATAAATGGGAGAAGCCAAGGGATCCATAATTCCATTGATCTTATGAATTGGTCCAATCGTTTCAATTATCTCGACATAATAAAGGACGTGATGTTGGTATATGCTGACGAAGAGATGTCACTCCAATGGAGGTTCCAGAATGAAAACGATGCAAATCATACAGCAAAAGTGGTTAAGGATTGGTTCCAGTGCAGTGGGATAGAAGATCTTCGTTGGACTGCCCAATCGCCGGATCTTAACCAAATTGAGAACTTATGGGAGATCGTTAACACGAAAATCGATTAAGAAAATTGCAAAACAAAGGAAGATCATTCCGAAGCCATAAAAATAGCCTCGGAAGCAGTATCACCGGATATAATTTATAGTTTAATATCATCTATGCCTAAAAGATGTGCCTGTCTCATCCAAAATAAAGGATTCGCAACGACAATATGTTTCTTTTTAAACTTAGAAAGGGGTGCTTTCATTTTGTCCACTTAGATTTGCGGCATAAAATGTTTTCCGGATATTAATTTTATATTTACAAATTTCTGAATTCCCTTACTTTTTTTTTATCAATAATAAAGGTATAAATAAAACAAACAACAAAATAAATTAATAACTTTGTTTTCATTAAAAAATTATCATCTGAAAAAAATTTAAGTTTAAGTTTTAGTCAATACTGTATATTACTCTATTGTTTAGCTTTTTTTTTAAATACACAGTATCGGGTAAAACCTAACCAACTTTTGTAGCAAGTTCTTAAAATAAAAAATATTTCAGAAAGATAACAATTAAAAAATAATAAACGACACTATTCCACTTATTTCATTATTGGCAACATAAATATTTGCACATAATCAAAATTCATAGCGGTAAAATGTGTGACGAAAACAATATATAATCAAATTTTACCTGCGCAAAACCCAAGCAACTTTTGGCTTTCTTTCGATATTGTTCTATTCTCGCACAAAAGTGACGGTTATTTTCCAAGACGTGAAGAGTAATTGTAAAGAATGCTACCGTTGTGATCGATTGTGCCCCGTGTGAGCATAAATAATGAGCCGTAAAATATATAATAGACATTTTATGTCATTCTGGATAATATAATGGAAATCAGTCACAATGTGAAATAGCAAAAGAAAATGGCGTGAACAAGAGCTTTCTGTCACGATTAATAAAAAAATATTACAAAACAAACAAAAAAAATATTACAAAACGAACAGACCGAGCAGTTAGCAAGTTAACATACACCACTGTTCTGTTCGGAGAAGAGCCGCGGAAATGATTTGAAAAGTTATTCACCATGCAAAAATCTAATGCATAGAAGAAAACATTTGGGTGAACGGTTGGAACAGAGCGTTATTGGTTCAAAAATTCCTTTAAAAAACGATTTTAGTCCTTTTTTTCTAGAATAGCATTTGCGACAAAATATAAGCACTGGAATGAACAAAATTAGCAACTGTGTTGTTTAGTTACGAATCCAAATTTAATTTATTCGGCTTTGATGGGAAGTGCCACGTTCGCCGCAAAAAAGAAAAACGGCTATATCCACGTTTCTGTTAGAGAACTGTGAAGCATGGCGGAGGAAGTGTGATGGTAACGGTGTTAGGCCCCTTCATGTCATTGACGGCATTATGGGCCGAGTCATGTACAAAAACATCATAGAGGCTGTAATTATTCTGTACGCTGAGTAGAACATGCAACTTCGATTCGCGTTTCAACACGACAATGATCCGAAGCAAACTTCGAAGTTGGTCGCGAATTATTTAACGATGAAAACGGTTTCAGTCCCGTATTGGACCACACAATCAACAGACTTGAATCCAATTGAAAATCTGTTTGGAATACCCAAACGCAAAGCCAGTTCACCAACCGCGAGTATCTTAGAAAAATCATAAAAGACGAATGGAAATCTATTCCGAGAGAAAAAATATCCAATCTCATGAAATCCATGCCGAAACGTTGCTTAGGTTTTGCGCAGCTAAAATTTAAGCATATATTTCGTCACATATTTTACCGTTACGATTTTTATTTTTGCAAATATTTATGTTGAAAATAATGAAGTAAATGAAATACTGTCTTTTATTGTTTTTAATTCATATCTTTTTAGAATATTTTTTATTTCAAGGAATTGCGACAAAAGTTACTTAGGTTTTGCACAATACTGTATAAGTGTGTTTTTTTTACCCCGCTAAAGTTAATTATAGCTTAATTTGTACGGGACAGCTAAGCGATATTAAGGGGCATTTCAATTTCCCATTTAAATTCCGACTTGAGCAATGACAATGTTGCCACATATTCAATTTCAAGAAATGGAAACAAAAAGATTCTTAGATAAATTTTGTTATCATTTCTGGCAGAAATTTGCAAAATGGCTTACACATTTTAAGTTTATTCAAATTACTTTATTCAATGGAAGACTACGTACACCTTTATATTTCTAAATTTGAAGGTATATTTTTATTTCCGATTGAAAACAAAACTGGAATTAAATTGTTCATAACAACGCGCGGTAAATGTTGTACATATTGATCATAGTAGAATTATCTGTCAGGTATAGTCGTGTAAACAGGTGATGATATTTTTTCCATGTCATTATTCGTTTCACTTGTCAAAATCATATGTATTTTGTTGGTATACGTTTTTGTATTCGTGTATGGTTGGTATATATTTGTGTAGAGTTTGACAACTGAAACGAACGAACGAAAATAAAATATTTTTTGTTGCTGCTAACAACTACAACAAAATCTGCTGCTGCCATGTATTTGTTGGCACTGGCTACAAACGGGTTGCCGTATCGCATTTTCTTCATCCATTACAGGAAATGTTGCCACATTTCGTAGTATTAAGTGTGGATCGTTGTATTTGGAAAGTCGGAAGTGGCGGTAGCTTAATGGAATAAAAAACAGCCTTTAGGTAACATATTGATAACATAAATGTGCAAGAAATATTTTTTTCCTCGGAATCTGTTTTGATGTGGTTAAATACTCGAAATACTTAATTGTATTTTGAACTGATTGGTTTATACTGTAATATTCACAAAGATTTATGAAAATTCACATTGTTCTACTTAATGACTTCTGTTTTGGTATTCATGACGGATCTCTCAAAGCAACTTAGCACTGCGTGAAGAATATAGCATTCAGAGCAAAAACAGGATTAAAAAATATGCGTTCGGAAACATGGGATTAGCCCGTATATTTCATATTTCTGAAATATCTGGCAACTCACGGTAAAAACGTAGTCAAAATTGAAGCTCACCGGCTGTTGGTTTTTTTTGTATTACATTTTTTTCAGGAATAAACATTTTTACGCCGATCTTTGTTTTAAATAACCGCTGATGAATATCTGGGGCTAGATTTAAAATAGATTTACGATTTGTCAGGAATCATAAAGATGCATTTTGCAAAACTGTTTTTTAAAAAACTATATCTCTATTAATAGAGATTGAGAATGGTCTAAAATTTAAAATTTTAAGGAAAACTACTTAAAGCAATCATGTCACCCACAATAATTTAAGAAAATACAAGACAAAATATTGTTTAATGTACAAAAATAAGGGGTAATTAAATGTTACGTTGCATTAGGTTAGGTTAGAGTGGCAACCCGTATGTCAGTCTTACTTAGACCTTGTAGGTAGTCTATTGTGATACCAAGAATAACTATGGAATTTTCCCCGCCCCGTTCCAGATTTACCAACTCCCAATGAAATGTGAGCCCAGTGTAAGTTTCCGCCTTCACCTCCTATTCCTTCTGCAGCAGTCAATTCTCAAGACTTTCAGTCTCTCTGCATGCCGTCAATGATGCTCAGCTTCGATAACGACAGCAGGGCGTTGGTATGTTTCAAGTTAAGGCGGTGCCACATGAGCCTGGAATATACACAGTTCCCTACTAGTGACCACCTACCGTCAGTTGTCATGAAGTCAGAATATCTCCAGAAGAACTTGCAAGTCGCTAGAGGCATGCCAATATGTTTTAGTTTCCCTCGAGCATGTAAGGTAGTCTCCAGGCTAGTAAGTTCACCTGTTTTGCAGTTCATTGGTATGCCTCTGTGGCCCGACACATGAATAGAGTTGAACCATCTCATACGCCCAAAAAAGTTGTATTCGCGCTAAGAGATCCTTCCGATTGCCGTGTATTTGGACGGATTTCATTCAGTGCCATGGATGTCGCTTTGCGAGACATTAGGACATTTTGAAAAAAACAGAACTTTTATTTTCTTTATATTTTTTTTCTGGAGATTAAACGCAATGTTCTTTACATACGTTCCAAATTTCAAGTGGCGTTTTTTTCGTTCTCGAGATATAATTGAAAATGTGCTCCAAGTCAACCTCAATAGCACACTTATAGATGTACAAATCGTTACGCCATTATCCAAATATCGATAATATGTACGAAGTAGTATGTACAGGTTTTAGGAACATTTCAAATTACAATAAAAAAAGTTTTTAACTTTAAATTTATTTATTTTAAAACTTAGATACTTTAGCAGAGCATATCTGAAAGAAACAAAATAAAAACTTTTATAAGAAAAAAGTTATACTTTTTTGAAATAAACACTACATGCAAATTCAAAAAAATTTTAAGTCAAATAAGTACCACGTTGTTTAATTTAAAAAAAAAAAATATTTTACTGTATTCATACTGTTACTTAAGAGCACCAGTTTACTAAGTTTCATCAGCATCGGAGATATAACGTGATTTTACTCTGATCACTTAACATAGTACGAGTATTCAAAGACGAAACTAATTTTAATTTATTCTGCCGCCACAGTCAAGGATGGTCGGAATCGGTCCAAACACTCATCTTATAGGGACAATTAGTACTAGTAGAGTAATTCAAATGGATATGAAAAGGGCCCCGTTCGGATCTTCTAGTGCAAGCGAATGGATATAGAGCCTATTTAGATGTTTGAAAGAAATGGGACATTTATTGTCTGATTTTGTTGCCGAAAAAAATAAAAACCAATTTCAATTAAAAAAATTGTTTATTTGATTAATTTTTTAATTGATTTTGGTGTAATCAAGAAAATAATAATATTAATTAAAGGTATTTGTAAATTTGTCAAAAAAAACTTCAATTAAAAAATTTGTAAATTTGATTAAAACATTTATTGATTTTTTTCAAAAATATTGATTAAATATGTAATCACGTTAATTAAAAATTTATTGATTTTTTTCGCGATTTTTGATTAAATTTTGAATTGAATCAAATAAAACCGTTATTGCTTTTTTCAGCATGAAACCATAAAACCCTACAAAAAAAGTAAAATGTTATATTTTGAAGACGATTTTATTCAAGGTTTCGCAGATACACATGTACTTAAATTAAATTTTAAATATATATATAAAAAATAAAATTTTTTAGAATTTGGATTCATAACCGGAACTAATGTCCGGATTTCTTAAACTATAATTATATATTTAACATTTAATGTTTAAACGATTTGTAGTAAATATAAAAAAATAGGTACATCTGGTGGTTCTGGAGAAACATTAAATTTATCTGCTCCTTCCGCAGCAACAGTCACTCCATTGTCGCATTCCATCTCTTCTGCATATGCACAGCTTTGTTGGAGAAATGTATTGCTTTTATCCAATTTATGGCACTCTTGTTTTACACGTTCAAAATGTCTAAGAAGGTGAGTCTTAAAGTTTGTTTTTACGTGAAATTTTTGAAAACAATTTTGTGTGGCATAAGGCGGCAAATAGTGTCTTTTCAAGTGCATAAAAAAGTTTGGGTACAGCCACATTTTTCATTACAAACAAAACACTCAACGCAAGCACTCATTTTCAATAAACTTTATTCAAAAACTCTTGCCAATTAAACACAATTACATAAAACGCAGTTTTTTGGCACGAAACAAGATTCTTTAAGTTCACAAAATAAAATCTTTCAATCAACAATAAACGAATTACAAATAACTACAATGTTGTATATCAAAGACTAGAGCCATATGAAAAGTGACGACGACTGCTGGTGACTCAGCCGCCACACATATTGCCTCCCAACGGCGCTGTAAAATTCAGTTTTCTGTAAAATACTTTATCACAACAATTTTTGTTTACAAATATTGTTTATATTAAGGTTTGTTAAGAACATATCATGCTTATTTTTATTAATTTAGAAAGATTCACAACAAAAATTCGATAATACACTCAAAAATTAAACATTTTTAGCGCCGTAGATTTGCGCCTTGCCCACTCCAAGATCTGTTGTAAACTCAAAAAATAAATTATAAATATGATTAAAAATTTAATTGATTCATTAATTTTTAATTGCATTTTTTGAAAAAATTCAATTATATTTTTAATTGAAATTTGCAGGGCAATATTTTTTTCTGAGTGCCACAGTAAATTATAAGAGATTTTTAATAACTCTCCAGCCACAATTTTGAGATTGGCTCCATAATCTCCACAACTAAACCCAATAAAAAATGTATGGAGTAAGGTAAAAACTCTTGTTAAATTGAGTTTGAGCTTGAGTTCCTGCAGCAAGTCCTCCAATAACAGTCGGTGATTCTTACCGCGCTATTCAACATTCAAAAACCTTTCACAATATGACACAATATTAAACAGATTAAATGAGAATTAAAATTCTATTGGTGTTATTGTATGTTTATGTGAAGAGTAAAAATATGATGGATTTAACAAATTCATTAGATTTGGATATTTAAGTTTCTATTCATGAATTTTTAATTTTAATTGATGACTTTTAAATTTCAATTGATGTCTTTTAAATTTCAATTGATATCATATAAAATTCAATTCATGTCTTTTAAATTTCAATTGATGAATTTCAAATTTCAAATGATGAGTTTCTAATATCAATTGGTGTCTTTTAAATTTCAATTGACGGTACTTAGATTTCAATTGATGATTTTCAAACTTCAATTGATGTCTTTTAAATTTCAATTGATGTTTTTCAAATTTCAAATAATGTGTATCAAATTTCAATAAATGTGTTTTAAATATCAATCATATTTAATTTTTAAATGTCAATTGATGTATTTCAAATTTCAATAAGATTGTTTAAACTTCAATTAATTTTTTTTTAAATTTCAATTGGAAATGGTGTAAAGAAGAGCAACATCCAATTTAGACTGACTCATTGAGAGCTTCATTCTCGTAGGCGTCTGACACAGAATGGGCGGCTGTGAAGGGATATCATCCTGCCAGTAGGTAAAATACAAATCCTCCGTTTAATAATGGCAGTGAAAATACACATACAGTAAAATGTAAACAACCTCACCAACCCAGTTAGCATTTGGAAGATCATGGAAGATCATAATCAGCCAACTGAGTCTTCTTTGACTACTTTTACTGATTATTTTGCTGCTTAGTCAGTCCCGCAAGTAAAAAAGGAGTCGAATATGAGTCATGTTTATTCTTTTTATTTGTTTTATTGAACATACACTAACAAAATATACAACAATCAGAAATAAATCATGCGGGTGTTTCAAATATGCCTGTTTTGAGCGTTGTTTTGCAATGATATTTCGCGCATCAGCCTGATGGTAAAGTGCTCGTTATGTTATAGCGGGACAACTTGCATTGTTATTGAAGCAAGAGTCGAATAGTTGAAAACCAAAAAGAGATTGAATAGTTGCGCGCCTGAAAATATGAGTACAAAAACGACTGAGAAATGACTCGTAAATGATTACAAAAACGACCAACAAATGACCCAAAATCGACTCATAAATGATTACATGATGACTCGAAACTAACCAGAATAGCGAATCATAAATGAGTCCTCAAGAAGAGAAATCGTTGTATTAGCATACTTACACTCCGGTTCACTTATTTAAAGGCACTAAAAATTCAATATTCAGCAGCCTGTATCTTTTGCAATTTGTAACCGATTGCAGAATTTTAAAATGGAAATGGAAGCTAGACATCTTGCGATATAAAAAAGCATCGCAATAGTGGTATATTAACTAAACAACTTTTTTTGAGCAATTTATAAAAAAAATCCAAAAATGTGCCACTTTTTGGTTCACTTGAATGTAGACACTTTATTATTTTTTTTATTATTTGTGAAGTAAGCGATGATTTTTTGTAGGGAGCGTTTTTTTATTAGAATTTATTACATCTTAATCATTTTACGAGTCAAAATGGCGAAACAAAAAATTTTAAATCTATCGTAAAAAACTAAAATCGATGTTTACCGTTCTCAAGGATACTCTAACAACGGAGCCCAACAGTTGTCAACAATTACATCAAAGACCCCGAAGGGCATGGAAAAAATTTTAATGGAAGTGTTTCATTGTCTTTATCTACGTATGAGAAAAGAAAAATCATCAGAATTCCTTCTAATTCTGCCTTATCCTTGTCAAAAATAAGCTGGAGTGGAAGCGAGCAAGTCATCAGTACGCAGAGTAACAGAGTAACAGAGCTGTGATAATCTAAAATACCTGAAATTAAAACAAAAGCCGCCACTTAATGCTCCTCGTAAGGAAAAGCGGCTTCAATTCGCAACAGACTAAATGGTATGGGATGTGCAGACAGGAGGTCATGTAAATGACGGAGAACCGTTGTATTTACGGATGAGAAGAAGTTTAATTTGGATGGGCCTGATGGCTACAACTATTACTTCCATGATCTGCGCAAAGTAAAGCGTTTTTTGAACCGACATCACAGCCGAAAGGGCGGCGTTATGGTGTGGGGTGCTTTTACGTACTATGGCACCATCGATCTTGAATTTCAAAGTGCAAAAATGACTGGTGCAAGCTATAAAACGTTATTGGAATCGGCTTTCCCGAAGTTCAGGGAACTATTTGGTCCCATATCTTGGATATTGGAACAGGATAATGCCCCTATACACAACGCCAGAGTAGTAAAGGAGTTCATTACAAACCAAAATTTTAATATTCTTGACCATTCGCCAGATCTAACCATTATCGAAAATCTCTGGGGTTGGTTATCTCGTAAGGTCTACGAAGGAGGTAGACAATTTGATGCCAAACAGTCACTAACTTAGGCCATTAAGGATGCTTGGAATCAAATTTCGTTGAATTACATAAATTCTCTTTATCTCTCAATGAAACCCCGTATATTTGAAGGTATTAAAAACAAAAGCGGCTTTACTTACCCATTACTAATAGTTCTTAAATAAAGTAAGATTAATTAAAAAAACAAGAAAAACTGTTTTTCATCAACATTAGTTAAAGTGGGTTTATTCAAGTGAACCAAATTGCTCAAAAAGTTCGTTAGTTGAGAAACCACTATTGTCATGATTTTTTTATATCTCAAGATGTTTAGCTTCCATTTCCATTTTAAAATTCTGCAATCGGTTAAATAAGTGAAACGGAGTGTATATCAAAACCCATTTATAGCAGACCAAGTTACTCTAAAAGTCATTATCTTTCGCAGTCTATTCTGCGTGCAATTTCTAACTACGAATAAACGTGGAAACTGCATAAACGAAAGAGAGAACATAGAACCACGATTTACGGATATGCACTTGAAATGTTAGAACATTATACAGATCCGGTGCCACTATCCAACTGGCAGATATCCTTGCAGACTACATGGCGGACTTTATTCTTACCCAGGAAACGAATGCCCAGGACTAACGAATGCTGTGTACAAGGAATAAAAACTGTAATATCTTCAACCCCATTTCCAACTGAAATTAAAAAACAATCAATTGAAATTTAAAAATTCTATTTGAAATTTATTGCAAACGTCAACTGGAATCTACAAGACATCAATTGATATTTAGAAGATATAAATTCAAATTTAAAACATATCTACTAAAGTACTATAACATGATAACAAGACTTTACTCCGCGACTTAAATTTTTACCAGGAGATGAGGTTTTTTCAGCTGAACACCGACCATCGTGACAATCTCATTCCAGACAGGATTGAGCTCCTCTGACGTCTTCACTTTGTTGTTACTTGCCGATTCCATTTTGTAATATACTAATTTTTTATAGTCATCCCTGTGGAGTATCTAAGCGGTGTTGTAGAGACAGATAACCACCCGATTCTTAAGTAGAACAAAGTCAACTGGAGTGGCTATACGAACGTCCTTAATAGCTGTCTTCATCTTTTGCAGCCACTATGACACGAAAACATTATATATCTGCTGACAGAATTCGTAATTTATAACTACACTATTATCCATCGGCATGCGCGCATCTGGCGGATCAACCCAGCGGCTCAAGGAATAATACACTGAATAACATAGATTAATTCTCTAGTAATTGAACACAGTCACGATAGGTGGTTTCTGATTACCGGGATTTAGTCCACAACCTCGACGATATACAAATTTACAAAATGCCAATAATTGTTCAAAATATAATTTAATTTAATTTCCTATTTTTCGTAAAGCCTTTTAATATTTAACAAATTGTTTACGCAATTAACATTCTAATGCATGAATTTTTGTTTTGACCCCTAATGCATGAATTAGTTTCAAATTATTCACCGGTTAATAATGTTTTCACCACAATAAAAACACTTACTGAAAGAACGTAAAATTTCTAACAAGTTGGTATTTTTTTAAATTGAAATTGACAAAAAAAATATATTTTTTATGTGTGCAAAAATTGCTGTGTTTGCAAAAATAATAAAAAAAACCTCTTGAAAGTGGTCACCTGTCACTTCAAATTGACATTACTCGAAAGCTAGAAGGAGTGTTGCCACCCTGAAAAGTCAAAAGCGTAACTTCTACTACACTGTCGGAGAAGTCAGAGTTTTAACATTTAAACAAATATGTATCAAATCGGGTTTTGCGTAGACCCGTCTAAAGGCGGGGCTATGCACTAGAGGGTTAACTCAATCCACTTTTAAACTTTTGTCAACAAATAAATAATGTAAAAAAATCAAAAATGTAATTAATGTTTAAAAGATTAGGTGCGAACGAAAGTAAAACATGAAAGAATCTGTGCTACTGATATAACCTGAATGATTTTTTTTCAATTTACGAATTTATCTTTATTAAGATTTGTATGTTGTTTATTTTAATATATTTGCATACTTTGAAATTTTATCTAAGATATTACTACGAATAAGGTTTCTTGTTTTTATGTTATTTAATTTATGTAGAGTTCATTTATCTGTGAATTGTTTCAAATGAAAGTTAAGATAACCTTTATTTTAGTTTGAATTTAAAAAGGGAATTCAAATATAAGTGTTTACGAAAAGCAAGAGAGCATACAAATGGTTACGGTAATGT
Source organism: Phaonia tiefii (assembly GCA_963931995.1). NCBI lineage: Eukaryota > Metazoa > Arthropoda > Insecta > Diptera > Muscidae > Phaonia > Phaonia tiefii. Next base: position 258,514,927 of record OZ008367.1, on the reverse strand, counting down.
TAGCACTTTATACAAAACCTCATTTTAAAATCATGACAATCTGAGGAAGTACAAAGTTATATTATTCATAGAAATTTTCCTAACGCATGATGCATTTGAGGGTAAGCGTCAATTCACGAATACACAATAAATGATGTCGAATGATTGACCGATTAAGAGACCTATAATATTTTATTTAAGATAAGAAATAGCCTCCAGCAATAAGAGCAAACGATAACTCATTTGAATTGAGAATTCCCCACTATGGAAGTGTTCGAACAGAATGGCAAGCAAACATTCAAAAACCCGTCTTTACATCTCCAGATAACCATTGTTGCCATTATACATGATTTTTTATTCATCCAACCAATAAAATTACCTGCACAGTCGTCGTGGTTTAAATTCATTCTAGTGTTACTTATTTCATCAGTCGGTATTTTAAGAACTGATAAGTTTTAGTTTTATTCAAATGCAGACCGCGTACAGAAATATCAACCTAGTACTTCTAATAAATGGCCTAAAAATAAATAATTACCTCGGAAATTAACTTCCTGTGTGACATTTATCCACTTATCTTTTCTTGTAAATTTGCACTCCTCACTCTGCAAATTGTTAAAAATTTCACCTTTTCACAATTCTTTTCTCTCTCTTAAAATATTGCCCTAGCGCTTACGTTTTAAAATGCCCTAAACGAAGCCCAGAGGTCAGAGGTTTTTGGCAAGGTCTTCGGGAGAACTTTCAGAATCAATAAAAAAATTTAAAAAAAAGTGAAATCGCCGAGATACAGTGTTTAATAAAATTAAAACAAGACATAAGATTGTGCATATAACCTCAATTTACTAAGCCAGATGGCACGTAACTTATGTTTTTTTTTCTGTTAAAGGGGACCCTACCGCTTACCTTCCCAAAATGCCTTAAACGAAGCCCAGAGGTCGTACCGTTCCTAAGTTATGACCATTTGACTGAAATGCAAATATTTTTGTTTGTTTTTGGAGATAACACGTTTAGGATTTTATTTTGTTGAAATTTTTATGATTATTTCATTGATTCTGAAAGGTCTCCCAAAGACCTTTCCAACAGGCCCAAAACAATCCAAACGCAAATCTGACCAATGGTTCAGAATTTAGCAATTTTACCCTACTACCCTGCGACCAACAATTCGAAAATTTTCAAACCGCTGCCATTTCGCACACTTACATTTTCGGGGATGGTCGAAGTGGACATATATTCATGAATTGAGACAAGGAATACGCTGGTGACGTGAATTTCGCCCTGTATTAAGAGCATGTTCTGAATGTTCGTCAGAAAGCTATTCGCTACGGTAGAGCTCTATTTCCTCTTCTAAATAGAAAGTCTAACCTAAACCGTAAAAATAAGTTATTAATCAACAAATCCTGCATTAGGCCGATATTGACTTCGGATGTCAGGTCTGGTCTAGCAGATATGCTAAAAGAAACGTCAAAGAACTGCTGATCATACAGAACAAAAACCTTAAAATCATTTTCGATTTAAACAGACGTTTTTCGATCACTCTTCTTCACACCACTTACACACTTCACTTACACAACGATTCGAAGACCGTAACAGATCTCCAAATTGTGTAGTAATAAAAATTTGCAGAATTAATTTTTCTACATCTTCAAGGATGAAAATGATAGAAGATATAATTCCAGAATTTCTTTACCAATTTAAATGGGTTTTTATCCTATCCTTTTGCCGTAAACTGTATCAAAATCCTAAAAATTATTCTTATATTTAAATAAACTAAAATATGTACTATTTGCTGCAATACTTCTAGTAAATTCTCATATTTTGTAAATATTAAGGAAAATATATGTACAAATTAATTTAACGAAATAAATAAAATAATAATAAAATTACATGACGTGTCAGGGGACACCCGGTTGGAACGAAGTTCCTTTCGCTACATATTATGTAGTAGTTAGTTCCAACACGCCTAAGGTGACCGTTGAAAAATACGATAATTTAAGTGGATCTTTAAGAAAAGACACTTTTTGTAAAATGATGAACTTTTTTTAAGAAAAATGTTTTTTTTTTATATAATTTTTTTTTATATAATGTTTTTTTTCTAAGGTATATTTTTAGGTCCTGTTTGTAAGAATATGTACTATATTTTCCCGGAAGGTAATTTTTAAAGAGAAGTACTTATTTTATTAAAAGCTAATGTTTTTTTTAACAAAATGTGCTTTTTGTAAGAAAAAGCCATTATTTCACAAAAAAGGTACTCTTTAAAGAAAAGTTAATTTTATAAGGAAAGGCAATTTGTTGTAAGAAAATTTACTTTTTTAAGAAAAGGTACTTACTTTAAAAGAAATATTTTTTTAAAGGAAATGTACTTTTTGTAAGAAAATTTAATTTTTTTAAGCAATGTTAGTTTGTATTTTATTTTTAGAAAATTTACTTTTTTTAAGAAAAGGCACTTATTTAAGAAAATTAAATTTTTTTAAACTTCTTTCACTTTCGCTTTTGTAAATTTACATTTTATTGGGTTCAAAACTACAGTATATACCAAATTAGTTGGCCCCGGCAAACTTCGTTTTCCCTTCAAGGTTTTTGTAATCCAAAGTAACAACAAGAATACAGTGGGCCAATAAACCTGTAGTCTGTAATATTATGAAGAAGAATGTGTTTGTTAGAAGAATTTGATTAGATTTCGATCGTGTGCTGATTTTTCTAAAAAGCTTCTCATTATACTATAATAGCTGTTCCCGTTGCGCTTCGGCAGCCCTGAATTGTAATTTTAATGAAACACAATTTTGTTGTTTTTTTTTCTATTTATTCAAGTGCTCTAGTTTTGTCATCTGGTGCAAATATATATGTAAGGCTGAAGGATTACTCGCACGAGAACATGCAACATGTATTGTCCGGGAGAAAAACACGGATTTGTCAAATTTAAGCCACAGCCTTGAGTGACTGCCCTTGCGCTTTATTAATGTTCATCGCAAATGGCAACCGAATCGGAAACTAAAATCTTTTGAAATCGATGGGCATGTCTGTAGGTATCATGGGAATGCGTGGAATCAGGGCATCGGTTCCACTATAATTTCCAGTGATTATAGTAGCCTCTATAAGATAATGCTGCAATTTTTTAAAAATGTATTATTAGGATAAAGATATTAAGGATGCTCTCGAAACTGACCTCAATGATATTCATATTCATTCGTACCTGTGGTCACTTTCTTAGCTTCATAGTCTGATCTTTTTAATAGCCGTATTTTTATTGGTTTTCCCCAAAAATAATTTGCATCATATCAGTAGTATATGTACCGAACCTCACATTCCTACACTGTATCAAACAATTGTCCGTACACCAGCCAGTTGTGAACATATCTTAATGTGATTCAAATATTTTTATTTAAATCGGCCATATATTTGTTGCGATGTATTGAAATATGTTGTCAAGTGCCTGGTGTACGGACAATTGTTTGATATAGTAAATATAATAGTCAAATATTAACGTGTGTGGGTGGCGCCTCGTCCTTTTGTGGCAACTTTCTTCCAAATAGCCTGTTCGTATCTGAAGGCAAACTGTTACATACTGTGATATATCAAAAATTCAAGTACCCTATTTTCAACACCGACCACACAGCTACATTCTGTGAAAATTTCAAAAAGATCATTCCGAACGGTTGGAGGCTATATGGTACTAAAAAATGGAAACAAACAAAACAAACACAAAATCTTATTTTTGTAATATTACTCAAAATTAATCATTACCATTGAAAATAATCTTTTAAAATCATATATAATCATTAATAAATAATTTTTATAATAAAACTCATAATGATTACGGTCCCTGACTTCAGTGGATGAAGGAACAACAGACGACGACGGTTTCGGAGATAAGGGAAGACTGTCCAAATTATCCTAGTTAGGAGTTACCTGCACAATTAAATTACGTCACTGGAAGCTTTTTTTCCGTCTTGGAGAGGACGAGATGTCTTCAGGCCATTTAAAAGTATCAAACATATCCTCATATGATTTAAGCTTCAAACTAATAGAAACAAAATCAGTATTTAAAGTTTGACATCCTTTCTTTGCCTCCTTAAATAGCTTAGCTCCAGCGAAGCCCACTTTCCTTAGTCGTAATTATATCATAATACCTTCCCTTGAAGCCAGCACACTTCACATGGGCATGACTACCACAAAGCCAACACTGAAGAATTTAACCCTCATATACATATGTCCCTGACTGTACAAATCCTAAATCCTAGAAGCATGCAAAAGAATACTGGGTTGTATACAGGGTTATAGCATAATACGGTTAAAAAAAATTGTTTAAATGTTTTTCAACGAGTGATAAGGAACTTCGTTCCAAAAAATAAAAAAATTTTGGATATCGATATTAATAGTGGGACGCCAAGGAAATAAATCAAATTTAAGTTGAGTCGTTAAAAGCAGTGACCGAAAATTCGCTACGGAAATGGTGTCAGCCATAAGAAATACATGTAAGAGTGGTATTAGTATCGTGACAAACCAACAACCATCACACTTATTGGCAGAATTACCTCTCATTTTGATGCCTCATCCCGCCTTGAATCTAGAACCCGCAATATAAAGAGACATCCCGATTTATGCCGGTCCTTGTAAATAGTAAAGTACCATTTCTTACCATATAATTCTTTATTATATAATTAGGAATAGTTGCCAGTAGGACTCGCAGTCACATCAGCAGCTTTATTTCAAGAATAAAACGTTTTAGTTGGAGTCACTTTGCATCGGAAGCGTTTGAGAAATATAAAATGTCTTTGGAATTATAACCCGTAACAAACATGTTATAGCTTTTTAAAAATAATAAAATTGGTAACACAAAGTACATATATTAGAAAATAAATATTTTTGCGATTTAAACAAAATCTATTCTGTGATTTTATAAAAGCAAGTTATATGATAATTGATGTAATTATTTGAAAAATGTAATTTATAGATCATATTTATTAACTTGACAATTATTTTGACTTGAATATATGGGTGATTCCTTGGAAATAACGTTTTTTCGGATGGTGAAATTATTAGTTTTTAACATACCTCGGATGTGATTTTTTTTTACAGTTTTTGTTTATATATACTACTATAGTGTATACCAACATCTATTGTACTACAACAATTTAAAACATTTATCAATATATTTTATACTATAATTTTCAGAATTGCCACGATTCTGACATCCACGGTATTGACATTTAATATTTAAATTGACTTCATTCTATGCCAAATTGACGTGAGATAATTTCCTTTGAAAATCACATTTCGATGACTAAATATCGAACAAATTTCGTCACTAGGAGGGCGAGTATTATATTGCGCAATAAAAAAGCGGTACCATGGTATTGACTGCTAATTTTGTGACTTACCCTTCGTAAAGAAAACACTTCACTCCAATCGATTCAACACATTTGACATACAATGGTCGAGTTCTCACAGCGAGGGCGCCTTTATACCCATCCAACATGGCGCCACAGCGGTAAAACGTAAATGTACGATATTAGGCAAAAATGCGTGGACAAAGTTTAGATCTTGTTAGTCGGGCCTAAATAGGAGATTTACGCTCGGTAAATACATGAAAATATCCTCTATCTAGGCAATTTCAATGACCATAAAAAAATATCAATCCATCCTGCGAAATGAGGGAGTGAATATAGTATAAACCTTGATTTTTATGAAATGGACACGCCACGGTTCTGATATTTTCATTAGTTTCTGTATGTTTCTATCGAATAAGCGCGACGCAGGTGAGAATATTGTTGTGGAAAATCTTGTGTACCATAAAAGTATTGAAATTACGCGATTATTTATTTGCCGTCCCTTAATTACATGGAAATAAACGTGATGGACAAAGAAAACGTTATTTCCAAGGAATCACCCATATACGTAATCAAATAAAACTAGTATAGAATTTCGCCCCTGAAGATGTCAAAATAAAATTGACGAAACGATGGGCCAATCATGAAATAAAAACGTTTGTTTTATTTGCATGGACCTGATCGACTAGTAACCTCAAATATTCAACACAAAAAGCATCACCAAGAAACAACTAGTCAAATCAACAATTTAAAAAAGTACAATTTAATTTTAAAAATTTATATAGTTTTGTTTAAAACATATTTTAACTGAATAAAATTATTTGTATTTGTTTCATAATATAGTTGTATTCTTAAATTTTATAAAAGTCAACAGTCCTATTATAGATCTAAAAACCCTCGCTTTTTGGTCAAAATCCCATTTTTCCATCAAAAACGGTTTACCAAGTTAGGCATTAGCCATGTGACAACGACATGGTTGTGGTCGAACTCTAAATGAATGCACATCTGGTACAATCTGAATAGAAATCATTTGTTGTACTCTTACAACATAGTCGTGGTGTAGTATAAGAGACATATTAGCTATGTTTTCTTGCCGTAGCAAATCTTAGTGTTTGTTTAATTTTTTTGGAGAGCCATGTAAAATAACTTGTTGTCGATTCGAAAGAAATTAAAAGCTATAACAGTTAATGTATGAGCAGATCATGCCACACTAGCGGAAATTTTCCAAGCGGAAAATGTGTCGTTAGTTTAGCGGTGTTACACAAAACTTGCCTATTGTAATGAAAACACTTTCATGTGTAAAAATATATTCACCATATTATATCCAACACAGACACAAAGAGATTTGTGTTTCCTCCTAGTGGGACCGGCGCATTGGTAGAATGCGACAAAGAGAGCAAGAGTGATACATTCTCTTCGAACTGGCACCCATGTGATTGTTCGGTACCTGGCAAACAGGCGACAAACCATTTTACGATGAACATTCGCCTCACTCAAGTGGTATTTTGGTGCTGGGCTACTGGTGGCGCCTTTAGTCAAACGGGCTCCTTGGATACGTTGACATCGTGACGTCGCATAGTGCAAGCAATAGCCGTCTTCGAGAGCACAAAGTGATTGAAAGTGACTATTTTTTATTTATTGCTTACATTCAATAAATAACAATAAAAATCCCATTAAGGGGAACACAAAGGAAGTTGAAAAATTTATGGTGAAACAATAAAATTATTCTCCAGAGTCTGTTCAAGGAGAGCACGCGCGTGTTAGTGCTGTAGTAATTTTGAGCGAATCTGTGCCTTTCATACGGTTAAACACACATTTTTACCACAAAACACAGATGCTGTTGACACGTATCAAGGCCGATGTGAGTGGTGCTTCTGTTCTATCCGAAGCGGTGTGCGCGGGTTCGTGACGGTTTGACACTATTTTCGAAAAATTGCATACGCGAAATCCGTAAAGACCCACTTGTCTTTGCATTGATAATATTTAGCAGATAAACGCTCTGAATAAAAATGTGAGTGAGTGCGAGTGTAACTTTGTTCACGGGTATAATACGAGTATGTGTGAATCGATCACTATACGCGTACAAGTACGGAACCTACTTTATTAGACTGCCATAGAAATCAAAGCGCAAGGACGACCTCAAATGTATCTGTTTGTGGGGTTTGAATTTGAATAGAATGTAATGAATGAGAGTTGATGATGTGTAACCAATCCTTAATTTAAGTTGTGTGATTATCAGTCGAGTAGTAACGGTGGTAGTAACCCATCTACAAAGTATCGGAATCTCTTTGTGAATTTTCTTTCGCAATACGGAATCAATGAAACGTGAAGGTTGTGCTTTGAGCCGTGGAAGTAAAAGTCACGTCAACATTTCAAGATACCACACGAATACATAATTTACTCACATAAAATCACAATTTGTTTCTTAAATATTATTACAGTGTTACAAAAAAAAAAGAAATGAAAATAGAAAAAAAGAGAGAAAATTATCGTTGAATTTCAAATACGTAAGTATCTTGGGCGTACTCTGTGACAGCGACCGCCCCATGATAATGATGGTGATGATGATAAAGCGTTTACACTGTCAATGCAAACATAACCGGAACAACAGCATCAACCTACTCGGGAAATAAAAAAGTGCAAGTTGATTATATGTGAAACAGAATCCATGATTAATTACACAGCAAAAAAAAGTACTCAGTTAAACAGTGATAAACACTCAGTGCCGAAGTGAAAATCTACTTCTTGTGTTTACTAATTATACTAAAAAGAAGCGGTCTGTCTATTGACTTAAACGTGTTATCACCCACCTCATCTCTGATACAGGAGCAGCATTCGCAACTCCGAATCGATTGGTAAAACTGTGTGCAAATACATTTTGTGTTACTTAAATACAATACAACAATGTTGGAAGGAAAATTAATTCTATCATCATTCAAAGCAGATATAAATTAGTCAATATAAAATTTCCGTTCACACTACAACAGATTGGCAGATTGTGCGGATAGAAATGGAAAACTCGTAAATTTGGCGAATAGTAAGAATTTAATACCCTTCTAAAGGATATACGAACATCCATACAATCGTTCATCTTCTTGTATGTATAGATGTGTAAAGTGTTATTGATTTACGGTCATTTGCATATAAAACGATTTTATAAGTATTTATCCCAGGCAGTTAATATATAATACATACGCTATATGTTATCTATGAGAAAATTCCAAAATATAAGCTACGATAGCACATTATTGAAGTGGAAGGAATGTAATTGTACCATAATTTATTTAATGATTTAGAATAAGACACATTTTTTCACAGTGATATTGACCCATTCCGAAAATATCATTGGCAAACAGTGAATTAGCTGAGGAGAAACAAAATAGTGTCTAAACATAAAGAATTTTAGAACTCTCGTAATTTGACGTAAGCCTCGAAACTAAGTACAGATACTAAAATATGAAAAATAAAATTAGTATATCCTCCGGTTAACCGTTGTCGGTTGTGTGAATATGGTACTTTCGAAGATCCGGTTTAACTGTTTATTTCATGTCAAATAATGGGGAGTTTCGGCTTGCAAAGAATTTGTACAGAAATTATTTTACAACACTGGTCAATATTAAGTGTTAGTCTTTCTTTTTTGGCATATATTTTAAGAAAGTATTCGTGCAACAGTAGAATTTGCAACAAAATTTGTTACTCTGAATAATGTTTGAAAATTGGATTATACAAAATTTGATCTTCAAAATACAACAAGAAATAAATTCCGGTGCAAGTTTCATTGATGCCACCTGCCGAATAAATTATTTAACCCTGCACAGCCATCCTTTGTCAAAACGACGACGCACGGTTTTAATTTCGACCTCAAATATGTTTCTCAACACTTTTTTAAACTAATCTTTCATCGTTTAACTCATTATTTGTAGTAAAAACTGATTGTTTGTTGAATATTAATTAGAAATGAACTAAATAAAAAATTAACAATAACTTTGGTTCCCATATTTCCTCACGATATTAGTTATAGCGTAGGCAAAATTACGAAGGATGACATTAGTGTACAAAAAATAAAAATGACGATCTTAGGCTAATTAACAAATGAAAACTAAATTTTAAAAGGAAAAGTCCACTTTCAAAATATTTTAATCCGAATTGTATTTTGAAAGCCAACTTCTGTCCTCTATGATCAGCGTCAACATTTGGATTATTTTTGGAGTTTAGAGTGGAGCGAGTTTACAAAATTCTTAATTGATTCGTGGTGTGACTTTATCTCTCTTGTCTCCATAGCCTGTTAAATTCCCCATTTGTTCGTGCTGTATTTCTAAAATTGAGGAACTTCATAATTGGCCATAGTTGTGTTGTACATAATATTTATTTTGCTGGATACCATCGTTCCATTTAAACGTAAGGACGAGAAGGACTCTTAAAGCCATGAATAGCGGTTTTATATTTTTTGATCGGTGTTTCTCATAATCTTACAACATTATGAGAACAGAGAGTTTGATGACACAACTTGTCTGGATCCAATAAAAGTAAACAAATGAGTTGATTAAAGACGAAAAACAAAAATGTTTGATGTTTCAGTATTGTAAGTTTTTGTTTGATTTATTTAATCTTTAAATTAGAAATGTTTTACAATCACTATCCGGATCTATATCAAATATTTTCTATTAAAAATCATTTTAATAGAAAATATATTTAGTAGATGAAAGTAGATGAAAATGATGGTGTTTGGTTGGAAATATACTAGTTCATTGCCTACCATGGCAAATCATCGTCTCCCAAGTTTCTGGGTATGTTACCACACTGTATAAGGCGTAACAAATCTCCAACAATTGAGAACAGTTTCAAAAAAATAATAGTGCGGAAACATGTTTACAATACGTTACCATAAATTTCTTAAATTTCTTGTCATTGCCGGCTTTAGCTGCATGGCAGTACACAAATGTTGTTGTTTCAAAATAGAAACAACAATTGCCATGAGATTAGCGCTACAGTGAACAGCCTGCGTATTATTTCCGTCTTTGTTTGTTTTTTAATCATTAGTATAGGGATCCAGATAAAATACTTTGTATTACATATAAGTGAATTTCACTTTAACATAAGATAAATTCATCATATTCCTCAAAAATGAATTGTATCTCATAGTTTTTATTACATTTATATTAAGTTTGAACAGCAAAGAACACAAAAATATATGAATACAAGTACATTATCTTAATTACAACGACACCGATAACGAAGACTGCCTTACAATGACTTACTTACTTATCCGATCCCGAACAACCCCGGGGGTCAGGGCCTTACAAAATGAAGATAACATATTACGCTAACCAGTTCGATCTTTTGCCTTATCTCTCCAGTTGGTAACACCAAGTGTAAGTAGGGATTCGTCAACCTGATCCTTCCAGCGAAATCTTGGTGTTCCAATTTTTCGTCTTCGTTAGAGTTCGAGAACCCTTCGTGCTGGTTCGTCTTGTATTCTACTGACATGGCCTAGCCAGCGTAATCGCGTTATTTTGATGCGTCGCCGATACTCGCCATTGTGCGCTATAGGGCTATAAATGTTTCGGAGTATTTATCTTTCGAAGACTCCTACTGATGTTTCGTCTGGTCAGGTTGTATGAGAGTATGGTATAGCTGGACTTTTGTTACTCGAGAGATAACATCTTCTCCGCTTGACACACTGCTCCGCTTGCTCTCAAGGCTGACGTTTGTTGTTTTTTACGGCAGATCCGAAGAATACAAATATGTGCACCGCCTCGAATTATAACGATTATCAACGTTCAGGCTTTGGTGTAATCGCATGGAGGCTCTGCTCGTTGAAACCATTAATTGGGTCTTGTCCTCATTTACTTTCAGACCTACTTTTACTGACCACAGTAACTTCTCTCATTGTGCGCCCAATCATGTATATATCATCAACATACGCGAGCAACATGTAACTTTTGCTGCTGATGTTTTTATTAATGTTTACTGCAGCGTTTCTCATAATGATCTCCACTAAGATGTTAAAGAGGTCACACGATTGGGTGTCGCCTTGCCTGAGGTCTCGCTTAGTCTCAAAAGATTCGGTAATATCCTTTCCAACTTTCATTGCGGATTTGGTGTTCATCAAGATTGTCCTGCAAAGTCGTATGAGTTTTGCAGGAATACCAAGCTCAGACATTGCTTCGTAGACTTTCTCCCATATCAGAATATTGAATGTCGTTAATAATCGACAAATATATGACAGGGGATAATTTGTTTTTCGTGGGTCTTCTCAAGGATTTGGCGTAATGTGAAAATTTAGTCAGATGTCTATTTTCCAGGGTGAAAGCCACTCTGGTATGGTCCAATCAGACCAGCGATAATTGGTGTTAGTCTTTCGCACATTATACTTGATAGAATTTTATATGTTATGGATAAATCGCTTATTCCACGGTAGTTGGCACAGAGACTCGGAAAGCCTTTTTTTAAATATGGGGCATAGTACACTAAGACCCCAATCCCATGCGCGAGGATCTGCCCAAATTTTGCTAATGAGCCGATGCACGGATCTGTTTAAGGCTGGCGGCGATGGGCTGATAACATCGCCGCCAGCCTTAAACAGATCCGCATCTGCGGCTTTGTTGTTCTTAAGCAGGGCAATATCTGTTCTGACCTCGTCATGGTTAGGAGGGGGCAACCGATGTCGTCGTCTAAATTGTGGCAGACTGTCTCCCCGTCATTGGATTTCTCAGGTACGAGTAGCGCGGAGAAATGATGCATCCATATTCCCGACATGCTCTGCAAATCTGTCATAAGATTTCGGTACTTGTCTTTACAGAAACCATCTCAATTGGATCCGTTTTTGAGTTTGTGGTAGAATTTGCGGGCTTCGCTTTCCTTCTGTATATCTCAATATTCTCACTCTCGCCATTTCTTACGACAAAGAGATGGTTTCCCGCCCTTATTTTTCACCTACCGCTCAGTCGCAGCTCGCGTTTACCTCCTTTATTTTTCACCTATACCGCTCAGTCGCAGCTCGCGTTGCATTTGACTGAAGCAATGCCATAGGTACAGCGTTATTTTTATCATTTGCTAAGCGACACTCTTCGTCGTACAATGGATTGTTGCGAAGCGGTTTTTAAAAACCAAGTACGGCTGTTCCGGCAGTTTTGATAGAGTTGGAAATGGGTTCACTGCGTTTCAGGATCGTCATTGGGAGGGCCTGGGTTCTCTGTCAAAAGATGTTAGAGCTTCCTTGAGTATGATCAGGGGATACCAAGTAGTCTTGTGGATGGATGACTTTATGCAGGAAACTTGTTCCACTAATGTCCATTTTTTTGCCGCGTCAAAGTTAATCAGTCTCAAACCGTTGTCGGAACTGTCAATATGTCGATTAAAATTGCCAATAGTTGGAAGAAACACCTTTTTCCTGCCTACTTTAGCATCAAAATCTCCTAGTACAATCTTAATATCATTGCCAGGGCACCGGTCATTCGTTTCCTGTAGGAGCTCATAGAATACGTCTTCGGCATCATCATCTTTCTTTTCTGTCGGGGCATGCACACAAATTAGGGAAATATAAAAATATTTCGCTTTTATGCGGATTGTGGCTATTCGTTCACTGACAGGATTGAACCTAGAGACTACAAATCTTTTGCCAACTACAAATCCGCAAAGGTCCTGCTGCAATGTGAATGCAGATTAACCACCTCCTCTATTACGTTGTATTATTTAGTATTTTGTTTTGTGATTGACTTTTAAATAAATAAATTGACGAATAATAATTAAGAATTGTTGGACGAAGCCAGGTTCAATATACTCAAAAAATAATATACTCATATTTAAAATCAAAATGTTTTTTACCGTAAATTCTAAATAAATTTTGGAAAAGCCCATTTATCCGAAATTTGGGGTCCCATACCATGGGAAATGTGGACTTGGCTTATTCTCCTTCAAATCTTATCTCCTTCAAATTTAATTCCATACATACAGAAAAAAATTAAATTGGAACTATGTCCCTATAGTAGATTTGTTCTTTTGTCATTTGGGGTTAGGTGATAGATAGTGTCCTAACCCCACAGACGCGTTTGGAGATAGTTTTCGTCAAGAATTTTATTGTAAGGATTTAGCGATTACCGCAAGGTGAAGACGCATTATCTAAATATTACGTAGATTTTGTGTCTTCACCCTGTGTTAATCGGTAAAATCACTCCAGTTGGTAATACCAAGTGTCTTCCTTCAAGTTCGGTATCGAAAACCCTTCGTGCTGGTTCGTCTTTATCCATTCTACTGACATGGCCTAACCAGAGCAATCGCGATATTTTGATCCGCTTTACTATATCAATATTGGGGATACTGCTCATGGTTCATAAATTTTTCAAAGTATTTTTCTCTCGAACCTCTCTACCTATGTTTCTTCTGCTTGCGATAAGACCCAGGATTCTGCGCAATAAAGCAAGGCATTTTGTATGAGAGTCTTGTATAGGTGAACTTTTGTTACTCAAGAGAAGGGCTTTATCTCTAAAGTGCTTGCTTAGCCCAAATTAACATCTATTCCCAAGTACAAATCTCCGCTTGATCTCAAGGCCGATGATGTTGTTTTAAATTCGTCCACCACCTTCAAATTATAACGGTTATCAACGTTCATTCTTTCGTATAATCGCATGGAGGCCCTGCTCGTTGTTACTATTAATTTTGTCTTGTCCACATTTACTGGCAGACACACTTAAGGATATCTTAGGTAAGCTGACTCCTTCCCAATTCTCGAAAACACCGCAGTAAATTCTCTCGTTGTGCGCCCAATGATATCTATATCATCAGCATACACGAGCAGCATGTGACATTTGCTGCTGATGGTTTTATTCATGTTGACTTTTCTTATAATGATCTCCATTCAGAAGTTAAAGAGATCGCACGATTGGGGTGTCACCTAGCCTGAGGCTTCGCTGAATTTCAAAAGGTTCGTTAAGATCCTCTACAACTTTCACCGCGGGGTTGGCGGCATATGAGTTTTGCAGCAATACCAAGCCCAGACATTGCTTCGTAGAGTTTTTACCGAATCGGTCTTTCCAAGGCTGCCTTATAATCGAAAAATAGATGATAGGTGTCGATTTGGTTTTCGTGGGTTTTCTCCATTTGGTTTTCGTGGGTCTTCATTTGGTCCGTTGTCGATTTTCCACGCCTAAAGCCACACAGGTATGGCCCAATCAGGCCAACGATAATCGGTTTTAGCCTTCGCACATTTCACTGGATTGAACTTTATATGCTATGGATAAAAGGCTTATTCCACGGTAGTTGGCACAGAGAACCGGGTCACCTTTTTTATATATGGGGCATAGTACATTGAGACAAGCCGGGCGTGGATTCATCTGGGCGAGCTGTTCTGACCTCGTCTTGATTAGGAGGGATCGATTGTCTCATCGTGATTGGATATCTTAGGTACCAGTAGCGTGGAGAGATGATCTCTCCATATTTCCAACATGCTCTGCACTCCTGTGATGAGATTTCCGTCCTTGTGTTTCCAGATAGGGGCCCTGAACCTTGGTCATTATTTCCGTTTTGACTTTTCTTTCTTGACTTCCTTCTATATGTCTCACATTTCTCACTCGCGCGCTTTCTCCACTGCCGTTTCTTTCACCTAAAAAGACGGTTTACCTCCTTTCTGTTTCTCCTAAACCGCTCAGTCGCAGTTCTCGTTTTGCCAACTGAAGGTTTGCCATACCAGCTGCGTTCTTTTCATCATTTGCTATGCGACATTTTTCATGGTACTATGGATTGTTGCGAAGCGGTTTTTGAAAACCAAATACTGTTGTTGCGGCAGCTATAAAGAGTCAGAATTTGGTTTCCAATGTGCTTCAGGATCGTCATCGGAAGGGGTTGGGTTGTGTGCCAAACGTTGTGAGAGTTTCATTGAGGAGGCTGTGGCTACCTCTGGTAACTACAGCTTTCCGATCTAGGTTTGTGCGATTTTCGCTCTAGTTAATCTTGTGCGAACCTTTGCTACTACCAGGTAGTGATGATGTTAGCTCCTCTGACCACTTGTACGTCCATTCCACTGGATGAGTGCCTTCCATCAATTACCACGTGATTAGTTTGGGTCTTCGTTCTTTTATCAAGGGTAACCCAAGTAGCCTTGGGTATGTCTTTATGCTGGAATCTTGTACCACTAACGACCAAGTTTTCTGCCGGTGCAAAGTCAATCAGTCTTATACCGTTGTCGGAACTGTCAGCATGTAGATTGAAATTGTCAATAGTTGGATGAAAGTCATTTATCATTAAAATCTCCTAGTACAATCTTAATGTCATGGCCACGACAGTGGTCATACGTTTCCGCTAGGAGCTCGTAGAATACGTCTTCGGCATCATCATCTTTCTCTTCTGTTGGGGCATGTACACAAATTAGGGAAATATACAAATATTTCGCTTTTATGCACACATGGTTGAATCTAGAGACTAAATGTCACAGCCTTTTGCCAACTACAATTTCGCAACCAACTTCAGGTTTTTTCTCATGGCAACTGTAGTATATGTCGCAGTTTCTTTTTCTTGTGCAGCCATGTGCTGTCCATCGCATTTCCTGGATTGTGGTAATGTCAGCCTTATAACTTTCGAGGACATCTGACAATTGGATTCTTGCACCGGATTTACATATATAGAGTTCTCACATTTTTCAGGTGCATAGCCGTTAATCGTGGTAATTATGGCTGAAGGCAAACCCAGTCGACCGGGTTTTTGCATTTTACCTACTGCCAGGATATTTGATTGCAGCTTCCCATTATGGATCAGACGCTGACCAGGTTGCAATACCTGGATTTTACTCTTTTGGTTTCGTGTCAAAAATACTTTTATTTTGTCGTACATTTGTATCAATAGTGCCGTTATCACTGCTTTGCAAATGTGTTTATCGTATTCTCATTACAATAATTTTAGTCGCTGGATAATTTTTGTTTAAACAGTCATGGAGGTGAACTTTTACATGTACTTGCCAATTTTTCGATGATAAAACAGGTTTTATTTAAATCGATTTGCTAAGCAATGATTAAGTTATAATCAACATGACCAAAATAATTTTATTGTATTAATTAATATTTAATTGTTAATCACAAATATACCTGGAACATAGATATTAACCAAAAAAAAATGACCCATTCATGGCAATAATAAATATATTTAATTTTGACACTTAATTTGACATTTAATTTTGACACTTAATTTGGCATTTAATTTTGTCACCATTTTTAATTTAAATGCAAGCGTTTTATTTGAGAGATCCCTAGAAAATTAATTAACTAATTCATTTTAATTACGCTCTTTATTGAAAGTATCTAGACCATTGTTGTTGAAGTGCTAAGTAGACGGACCATTGTACAACCCCATCATGAAGAAGAATATACTTATTGAGGCTAAGAGAAAAAATATTTTCTAATTTTTAGTGCATTTATAAATAAAACACTGTAACTTAATTTGTTTTCCATCCAAATCTGACAAGTGTGCAAAATTTTAGTTCGATTGGTCAACTGCAACTGTGTTAAAAATGAGTTACTAGATTTGAACAATACAGACTGAATTGAACAATACAGACTGACAGACAACAAAGCAAGTTAAATAAAACACTGTAAAAATAATAAATATGCTGTATACTTCAGTTATTGAAAGATTTGAGATTTAGTGAAGGTTTCATTAGGAACGTAGTCATAATGAGTATTTTAACTAGCGAACATATAATTGACTGGCACCCCTCTTTTATGTATTCTCACAGTGCGTATGATTTAAAATAAAGATAAACAGTAACCGATAGACCGAATTAAAAAATTTATATTTTAATGTGCCAATGCTTTTTGGCAAAATTTAAAATATTAATGGAAAGAATTATTCAACAACCAGAATAATTAATATTTGTTAAATTTGGAAGAGGTTTCAAAAATTCATACAATTCGATATGAGTTTTTGATTTAATTTTTGGTTAGTCGAATATAAAACCGGATAATGGGTTTTTGCGTCAATGTTTTGATTTTATGTACATCACTATGTAAACAAAGTTCAATTTGGATAAAAGTTTTAAAAATTGAAACGGAACTTTTCTGTGGCTTGGCACGAAATTTCACGTGTTTCTATCGCATACGTATTTCTGTATTATTTATGTATAAATAGGTATATGAACGAAGGGTTAGACGTTACAAAAACATATAACCTTAGGGAACTTTTAACATATGGATTTTTCGGCTATTAATACAATTTTTGGTATTTACCATTTTAAACCTTTAAAAAACAATGACAACTTAATATGAATGAGGACGTAAATGTGTCGGTAAGGTCCACAGTTAAATTGATGACTTAAACGTAATTATTTGGTACTGTGATTGGTCACATTTCGTGTCACCTAAAATATATTTTGGATTTTCGGTACTGACAACGAACGCTACACTGGATTTCTTCGGATATTTAGGATGTGCATTGTTCCATAAAACCTTTAATATTTGTGGGTTAAAATTTGTATGAAACATTATTTATATTTGGGAATGGGGAACCGCCGGCAAGGTGCAATGGTTAGTTTGCTCGATTCCTGTACAAGAGGACGTGGATTCGATCCCTGCTGAGACCACATAACAACTATAATTTAATATATAATTAGTTATAAATAAGAATTACAATTATTTCCAATTATGTAAGTGTTCGAAAAATATCGCAAGCGAAACACACAAGAAACAATTTGCAAAAAGTTATTTTCATCTCCAGACCACCATCGGCTCCCATTTTTGAAATCCATGTAGCCTCTAGCTTGAATAATAAAATGAAAAAGTACAAATAAAACGGCCTACTAAATAAATATCATCCCTGCTAAATTTGAACAACGTGGAGCTCGACGAAACTGCATGCAATTGTTACTGCATGTAAAAATTGTGTTGTCTTTTAGGCAACAACAAAACTCATCCCTAATGGGAGCCCATGGTCCTCTGGAGATGGAAAGAAGTTTTTGCAAATGTTTTCTTGTGGGTTTTGCTTGCGATATATTTCGTACTCTTGCACAGATGGAAACTCTCAATTGAATTCGGTTTTCATTTGCATTTTGTTTTGGTGAATATTTCAAGCTCATTGGAATATTTGTTGATAGCCAGGTGGTGTCTCTTCTATCACTTAAATCTAACAACACTGCATCTAAACTGAGCATTCCCGACAACCGCTGCTGAAGATCTGCGGCTAGATCTGAAATAGCTATACGGTTTGCCAGGAATCATAGGAATACATTTCCAAAATTCCTTTTTGAAAACTATATCCTTATGAATAGAGATATGGAATGGCCTGGAGCTTGAATAATAAAATGAAAAAGTACCAAGAAAAGGGCCGACTAAATAAAAATCATCCCTGATGAATTTTAATAACTGTGTATATTATTTGTATTATTTTTTCTAATAATCTCTGTTTAATTAGTTTGGCTTAAGGTCATAAAATGAAAATCATAAATAAATAAAAAACATTTCAATTTCGATACAGGTAGCTCGTAGTCTCTTGCTATGTTGAATGAGGGCAGAGCAAATATAACTACGTATATAGGAAGTGTAGCTTAATTTTTACACTGTGCTTATTTGTTTTTAAAAATTGGTATTACAGTTCACATATATTAATTTTTACATGTTTCTAGAATAATAAAGAGCTTTGTAATGTTACTGAAGACATCACGGTATGGAATGCCTCATAAACAGCATGTCATGATGTGTATATTTTTATGAGACACATCGAATAATTATTAAGACGAATATTACATATAGAATTATCACTATAACAACTAACAATAATAACAAATAGCATTGTGAGTACTATGGAAAACGGAAGTCAATTAGATGTAATTTATACTGACTTCTCTAAAGCTTTCGATAAAGTTGACCACACCATTTTGCTGAACAAACTTAGAAAATTCCGCGTACCTCAAGGTTTATTAAATTTTTTATCTAACTATTTGATAAACAGAAAATTATTTGTCAAAATAGGTTCCATTTATTCCGAGACTTGCATAAATGCTACTTCGGGTATTCCAATCTTTATTAATGATTTACCACAGAGTTTTAAATTTGCACAGTGTCTAATGATTGCAGACGATGTGAAATTATATTTGAAAATTTCATCTTCCTCTGATTGTATAAATCTCCAATCGAACTTAACAAATTTTCAAGATTGGTGGTTGCGAAATAATTTGCAATTAAATATAAATAAATGTTGTGTCATTTCATACACAAAACGTATTGAACGTATTACTTTTGATTATTTCATAAGTAATTCACTTTTAATACGTAAAGACGAGGTTAAAGACTTAGGAGTTAGTTTTGATTCAAAATTGAATTTTAAATCACACTATGATTATATCATTTCAGGAGCCAACTCAATGCTAGGCTTTATAAAGAGAATCACCCAAAATTTTAGAGACCCTTTGACTATTAAATCATTGTTTATTACATTTGTACGTAGTGTCCTTGATTATTGCTCGGTGATTTGGAATCCGTATTACATTAACCATTCTTTACGCATCGAAATAGTTCCAAAAAATTTTACACGGTAGGATAGAAGGATCGCATACGATCTTATTTTTGTATATAATGTCTTGCACTGTAACATACAATGCAGTGAATTATCTTCATTTTTTATATTATACCAAGCTCCAAGGAACTTTCGTCATAATCGTATGTAGGTTGGTAACTTTCGTAGAACAAATTATGCTTTCAATGAGCCAATCACAAGATGTATCAATGTATGTATGTAATACTTATTCTTCAACTTTAGAGTTTAATTGCTCAAAATCAAACTTTTTATAAAACTTTTAATTAGTTTAATGTATAATGAATAGGTTATTAATTAGTCTGTAAGAAATTATATTTCAGTAGACCAATAAATAAATAAACCAATATTTATGACCAAAGTCGACTTCTGCAGATTGAATTTGATCTTAAATACCTCTTGAAGTATTGAGATATTCATCATATATCATTATTATGGATGAGTAGGTCGAAAATACAGGAAACTCACCTCAAAACCCCTAATGCTAAAAATGCAGACTAACGTGTGGAGATTTTGTGTACATAAATCCACAATGAACTGAAAATGTATACAGTGATCCACAAAGGCACAGACGTCTGCTTGCATAAAAAATAATGGATGAATGAACATACTTTTGCACTCACACATGAATTATGTACACAGTACACTCCACATATTTACATGTGTATACATACGTATGTACATAGTAAAAACCAGTAGTACATTTGACAGTCGTGCGTATAGATATGTATATACAAGAATACGAATCCTACTTCAAGAGAACCATCACCATCATTCCTACATCTCGTCAACATAAACATAATGTACATTATAATGTAGTACATACAGTAAAAAAATGGTAAATATTTTCATTTGCAAACAGCAGAATTTGATGAAAGTCTACGTGTCATGTTCTTTAACATTTTGAATTATTTGCACAAAAACACACTTTTTGGTTATACAGACAAAAGATTTACTGTAATCTTGTTCTAACTGCACGATATTTAACATAATAAACTATAGTGTGCCTTTCACCGCAAAACATATAGGAGATTTTAAAGAAACTCAGATTCGGATATCCACTTGCTATCGTAAGTCTTGTGATAATTTCCCCAAATTATTTTGGATTACATTTCAACAAACTGTCATTTTATATACAATCAGTTTTACACCGGTTCCGAACAGTTTTTTTTAGAATCTTTATAGACGTTGGAATTGCTTTCAAAATATTACATGTATAGTTGGGCATTTTAGTTCATTCAAATGAGCGCTCTTTTTAGTTCAGCTCAGCAGAATGAACTTATCCGGTTTCGAACAACCCCGAGGGGTCAGGGACCTAACAAAACGAAGATAACATATTTCGCCAACCAGTTTGGTTTTTTCTCTTATGAAAAAAAACCACGCCAAAGCTTAAAGCCGATTTCGATTTGTCCCCGCGAAAAGCGTTAAGATAAGCTAAAATGGCAACACTGCAAATAGTTTATTTGAGTTTTAAAATCACTGGTTTTACTATATTGGGAATTAAATTCAATGACTTGTGTTCCGACTGTAATTGGTTTTGATCTCTGTCTTCTGTGTTCTATACCATATTAAGTCCATCTATTATGAGAACGCTTACAGCTTTCTCAGCGACGGTATCTACAACTTGCACATTCTATAGTCTCACAGAAGATGGCTGAAGTAAGAAATCTTGGCGAATGTCGCAACATTTTAAATGTTCGAATATTCAATATAATTAATGTCACACTACTTATGCTAATATTATCACAATAAAATTTCAATTGTAACCAACAACGTGGTAGCCATTGCCTAAAATAGATAAATGATTATTCCCAGTAACATCATTGTGCATACGTATGTATATCGGATTAAAACTATTGAACAGTATGTTTAAGTATTATAATAAATTTGTACTTATCAGGACGTCACAGTTCACAAAATTCAAACACCGCAAATATACCGAGTAACAGTCGATCTAGATATAATTTATGAATTAAATTGGTATGGCAGTAGTAGGCAACCAGAAGCTTTTAAAAATATAAACAAACTAAAAATATATATATTTTTATTTTTTTTATAACCGATTTTGTTAGTTTACATCTTAATGTATGATTAACCTGACCCCCATCCCTCTTTTGGCGGGATTGTTCCGATCTTTGCGGGATTGACCCGCTGTTTCTCGATTTATCCCGACATGAATCTAAAATAACAAGATGCTAATATCAAAACAAAACGTAAAACAAAAAGTCTCGATTCAACTAAATACGTGTATTTTTATTTAGTTGTTTATTTGAAACCAACAAATTCTGATTTTTTGTGCCGCTTTTGGGTCAAAACCAGTTGATCAGAGTATGTATGACTGAAAAAGCACGAGACGTGAATATTTTATTGGAAAAATATAGACAGGTATGTTCCTTACGAATGATCTGCTTGCATTTTCCCATTGACAAATTCAAACATTGGTGTTCATTTCATACACGGCGCGTGTATTTTAGAGACGTTCATATCTGCATGTATTGTATGATATTTATGATACAATTATGATATTTATGAGATTTCATACTACAAGGTCCCTTGATTTAGGTGATGAATATTTAAAGAAAAAAGGAATGTGTCTATTCATGTTTTATGTATTTATTACAATATTTCGATTGACACTCACTCACCTTCAAGGACATTTTCTGTTCAAAATAAAATAAATTACGCGTTACACGTTGGATCGTTGAACATACATATATATTTACCAATATTTACTTGTATATTTAACAAAATTGGCACAAAACACATCATCTTCATCGATTCTGTCATTATTAACTGAAACCCACTTTGCTCCATTGCCCGGTAAAGTTTTTTGTGGTCAGATTCATGAGAAGACATTACCGTGATTTATTTACCCCGCTAGATTAACTTTTTGACGAGTTTCTTTGGAGAACAGCTTAAAATCGCTTAATACAGCTTAGGTTCCCATAAAAAATGGTCGAAAAATTAGTTTACCAAGGGATAAAAAAAAAGACTATTCTCAAGAGGATTCGATGAAACAGCTGATCGACTTGGTAGCTGAAGAATAGAGTGTAATTAAAGAATAACCGATAAGTGACTGGAAGTAAACTATGTTTAAAATAATTTTAAATTATATTTTTGGACGTTTGTTTGATGATAAAGTATTTCAAATTGTCTTTGATTAATGACAATGTCTTTTAAATTATGCTTGGTATTTCTTTTACGATCTAAAAGTCAAGCTCTTTGAGAACTCAAAAACAGCTGTTGCACACTCTTGGTATATTAATCTGTGACTATTGTAGTCTTGAGGTTTGTCTTTGTGGCATAATTTATTTACCCCGCCAAAATTTTTTTTCGACAGTTTTGTATGGAAACCTAAGCGACATTAGGCGGCACTCCATACAAATTGGTCGAAAAAGTACCAGGTGAAACGAAAACAATTGGTATGGTAATGGTCGACAAGTCTGTATGGGAACTTAATGTTTTTTTAACTAATTTCGCTTTAAAATAATTTCCTCCCCACACAAAAATTAGCCTATCGCGGGCAAAAAACACATACCAAATGACAGAAAGTCCCCCATTTTATCGGGTAACACTCTCCCCCGTGACTCACAGAGAGGACATAAAATGAAAAATTTTAGAACTTATTGAGTTCAACATTCTCAGAAAAGTAGACAAACACTTTACTTATCGTTGCACTTTTTTCATAAACGAACATAAAATGACACTTTAGGGCAACGGAAAAAACGAAACCATGGAAAACCTAAATACATGTGGAGAAGGCAGCTGATGATATGCCTTGGTGGGCATTGAAATAGCTATATTCCCAGCCAGCCACCATAATACTCAATTTCACATTATTTTTTGATGTGTTAACATCTATAGGCCCGGGTAGAGCAATCTATCAAAGTGAACACATGCAAGCACCACACAGCGTTAGCATCACATACGTCGTTGTTGTAGACCAATAGTCTCTGCCTGAAAATAAGTATGATGCTACTGATGTAGCAGCAGTCAACAAACAAGCAGGTCATCGTCGCCAAAGAGTATTGAATAGCATAGAGAACTCAGGGAACGAAATGTATGGCTCAAAAGCACTGGCGATATCTGGATAATGATTCAAAACGTATTACTCTCTTTTTGTTATAACTTGGTACATTAATAATTTTGATGTGAAACATTTATGCTTTTTGTACTGTTTTATATAGTATCTTTGTCGAAATGCTGCATTTATATTCAAGAGAATAAGACTCATTTGTGCTCTTTTACTCTGACTCTCCACATGGGAGCGGAAAATGATTGCAATATGTTCTCTATACTATTCAGTACATTTTGCCGTCCCTCTGTTTATGACAAAACAAAAACAATTATACCAGTGAGTTAAATATTGTTTTTATTGTTATTCAGTTGTATGTTAGCATTCAAACAAGCAGGTCGGCTAGGGTATAATCTGATAGAGTCAACACATGCAAACACCACACAGCGTTATCTACGTCGACGTTATGCAGCATTAGCATTGAAAACAATATGTGGTTCTCTTTTTTTTGATGTAGAGGCAGCTAATAGTTGCCTTAATAGACGAAGTTTTATAACTCGTAAACTTACGAACATAACACTGTATGTACATGTATGTGTCTGTTGCTTTGCATTCTCTTTGTTTTTTGTGGGAATAAAACAAACAGTATTAAGCAAGAAAATAATGACACATGTGCTTGCACTTGTCCTTAAATAATTTTAAGTATTACCTAATATTATATGAATGAATATAGTCATCCTATGACTGAACGCTGGTTTTTATTTTCCAACTTAACATTTACTAATGTGTTCATAGAAATCGAACTGGTACCGTGTAACAAAAATGTGTTAACAAATCGCCCGTGAGTTCAAACCAGTGTGACCAGATCTATAAAATTGTTGCAGTTAAATCGGTTCCAAAATAATAAAGATCGTATAGTTCTAATAACAAGAGTGTAGGGTCAACATCATTAGTTTCAAACATTTTATTTAATCTTTGTACATCAGACAGCAATTTCAAAATGAGGTTTTAAGCTAGCCATTGTAAATCGATTAAATTTTAGCAGACGGTTTTACTTACGTGTATAAAATTAAAATATTTCAGATTTATTAGATTAAAAAGGGAAGAAAATGATAAATGAATAATTCAATAATGCATTAAAAATGCTAAATGGAAAATTTGCGGCTACATCAAAATAAATAATGCTAAATTTATCAGCAAAAATGCTAAATTGGTCACACTGGTTCGAACACAGATTGGTTTTTTTTAGTAGTATATACTTTTACTTTTATACTTTTATAAGAAAAAGTACATTTTCATAGAAATTGATTTTGAACCGGAAAAAAAATTTAAGATCATATCTTAAAGATCGAATAATAAAACTAAAATGTAACATTTTTTTAAATCGACTAGAACACTGAACACTTAAATGAACTAGATTTCTTTAGCATTAATGATAACGTAAACATAAAAATAAAATTTTTTAAGATTATGTGCACTACTGAAAAGTAATAAATTGTCAATCCAAAAAAAATGAATCCCTCCAAACTCCAGCCCATGTAAAATTCACTATTGTTGATAAAAATTTTCACTGATTCCGGTTCAGGTTTGTCTTACTTTTTTTTAAAATTATATGTATGTTATTTATTAGATTGATATAAATCATGAAAATCTCGAATTTTATGGTCCATAGAATTAGGCAGTGTGTAGTTATTTCCGATGAGTTGGTAAAATGATCTATCTCGAATCGTGATTATTACTTTCGAATTACCCAATTCATATCCTGCAAAGAATAAATAACATGGTAGACGTGCAAGTATTTTACATTTTCGCTTACATTTGTTTGTGTTAGCAAAAATTAAAATATATAATAAACAGATTTAATGTAAATATAAACATCTTATCGAGTTTTTGTTTGCGAGGGCTTTTGTTAAATTTCCTTTTACCAACGTTATACATAGGAATTAAGGTACCAGATCCGAACCATTTTCCATTCTGTTTTTTTATTTCATTTATCTTCCCTTACCAAACAATGTTTGCCTTGTGGTATTCCAGCAACCTTTAAATTTAGCACGCATTTTGGGGTATTTTAAGGGACATTTCCTGCAGCAATTTATTTTCCTTTTATCACTTGTTTAATGCTAGTCGAGGTTAATTGCGTTAAGAGAACATGTACAG
This sequence comes from Phaonia tiefii, assembly GCA_963931995.1. Classification (NCBI taxonomy): domain Eukaryota; kingdom Metazoa; phylum Arthropoda; class Insecta; order Diptera; family Muscidae; genus Phaonia; species Phaonia tiefii. Next base: position 258,488,941 of record OZ008367.1, on the reverse strand, counting down.
ATTGTGTAGACCCGTATTATTATTAATGTCACAAAACAGCAATATTCCCGAATATGAGAGAAGTGGATGTTTCATAAAACTTTACAAATATTTCCTGATAAGGTTATATTTTTACTCATTAACTATTAAACGCTGGTAATTTTATAACAAATTACTCAAAAATATTTAATGCTTTATTTAGATAAGTTTCGGCTAATTTGGTGGGGCTCCTTGTCCATTTTTGAACCAAGCAGCTATTTTCAATTCTTTCACATTTTATACAAAACCCACACGAAGCGGGAAATCTACGCCAATATCCCAGATTAAGTTAGGTGCTGTTAATTTTTGTAATTCAAAATCATATAGTTTATACGGCACTAAAACTGCTAATAAACACATGGTAGACAACACACTTAAAATATAAACAGCACAAAACTCAATGGACTTACAATATCAGTTGGTGCTTTTATGGTGAAACCAGTTTCTGAAGTACAGTGTTGTCCACTTGACTTAATGTATCAAAGTAAAGGGTGGGTCATGTAAAATTGGGTATTTCATTTCGCTATTTTGTAGAGATGATCTTACTATGAATTGTCAAAGTCGAAAATTCTTCCATACAACAAAAGTGTACTTTTGTGACATTTTCACAAAAACGGGCACATTCCGAGAGAGCCGACAGCCTAAATATTTTCTTATTTTAATGTCCATATCGCTTCGTAGGGTGAAAGAAAAATATTTTTCATTTAATGAACGAAAAATAACTCAAGCTTCCTTGGATAAGGAAAAGTGGATTTTTCCTAATTAACGCCACAAAAAAATGGTATTGACTTTAGCTGCGTATTTTGGTTTCGTGGTATTCATAATATAAACTTATTTCCTGCAGTTCTAGTGTTTTCGAGAAAACATTCATAATCTGATTGGTTTATATATTTGTCGGTTTACCGGAAAAATTAATTTTTTGCACAAAAATATAAAAAAATAACAATCATTAATATCACTTTGCGCAGAAAGTGAATTCTACTCTACCGCAAAATCTTTGAGGAGCTTCGGAGGCTCGTAATAAGTATTTTCAATATTGCCTACATTGAAAAACAACACATTGGCAGACTTAACTTGATTTTGCAAAAAATGGCAGGAAATGAGTTTTACCTCTAAACCGTTGATACTCTCTTGTTGGTGTTTTGATTGGGAAGTGTGCGGTAGTGATACTCTTTTCACTTTGCGATGTACTATACTTTTTTAGACTGCGTGGAGGACTTATGAGGTTTAGAGGTTATACACAATACTTACTGAAATATATCTCTACTTACTTCGGAATTAGGCCTAAAACTCTGATAGTTCATGCTTTTTCCATATATGTACTGATAAAAATTTTTTTCTGAAAAAACATGTTAAATGCTAATTTAGTTGTCTTAAATCGTCGTTATTTTTAAAGTTGTAACTTCCTTTAAGGCTAAGAGATCATGCTTTTTAGCACTTTTTTGGGCAATTATTGCAAACTTTTGACTTTTGTGGCTCCATTTTTTGCATTTTTTGTCGATAAATTGCATTCTTTTAGAATGTACATACATATATCTGTTTTTCGGAACTGAACTCTGAAATAATGCATATTTTCAACCAGGAATTGTAACATATATAGAATTATCACGGGTGTCGATGTTAAATATGTACGTTAGTTGGCATTTAAAAAATCCGTTACTGCAAAAGTGTGTTAGTTCAGACTTCTTATTAATTTTGATGTTCGGGTAAAATAGCTGCAAAAACAAAAATAATTTGTCGGTTTGTGAATTTTATCTCCAAATTAAATATCCGATTCAACCGCCTAATTACTTTAATGAGTTTAAAAAATGGAAACAGCTTTTATTAAAGCGGTTACTTGTTTAACCGCTTTTGAGTTTATATGGCTGAATATTTCAAACTTTTAATTTTTAATTTTAGTCTTGAAATGATATACATTTTCTAATGAAGTATAGTTTTCGTATATGAAATTTAATACAAAAATGTGCCACTTACTCTAAATTGTTAATTTTTCATGTGAATTTAAAAGTTGTATTTTTCTAAATTTGATAAAACAATTTATTTTAAATCAAAATAATTTAAAAATACAGATAAAATATGGGTATGTGTTTAATATTTTAATACACATAGTATTATAGGATACCGTTTTTATAGGCCAATCCCAGAAACGAGATTTAGGAGAAAAATTCACGTACTGAAACAATAATGGTTGCTGAACCTATCTCGTAACAAGTACAGAAATTTCTGTCGGGTAAACCGATTCACACATAGCATCACTCTTAGTTCTTTGACGTTTGGGAATAAGGTCTTAAGTCAAAAAAATGCATTTTGGGTTTTTGATTGGGTTTAACTCAATTTTTTTTTCTCTTTCGTTTGGTATTAATAACTTAAATCTAGCACAACTCCATCCAATCGTAATCATTTGCTCTTTAGGCAATAAGTCAGAAAATTTCATATATAAATAATTTTCAATTTAAAATTACGAAAAACTACAGTTTCTGACTTAAGACCTTATTCCCAAACGTCAAAGAGTTATCCTTTGGTTTCGAGTTCCATTAAAAAAGGTTAATATTTTTCCTTTGGCAACCGATCAACCTTCCGATACTCGTGGCAAACTTTCCCATATTCAATAGCAGAGTGATATCTGCAAAATATTATCTTATATTATCAACTTAAGTAGGATGTGTTGTGTATTTGGGGGTATATATCATGACTACCAGGTAATTGTCCACTCAAAATTTCGAAATGATTACCACAAATATTTTCAATTACACAGTAGCTTTGCCTAGAACCAAATTTCACAAAGATAGATTTTGGTTTACGGGGATGTAGTGTCGGTCATCATGAAAGCCGCCCATATTTTGTGTGGGAGACACATAAATGGGTGTAGCAAATTATCATAATTTTAGTGAGTGAGTGGCGGTTTACGAAATGTAGCCCAATTCAAATTTAATAAGCAAATTCTGACATGAAGCTAATCAGATACAGTAAATACTAAATATATCGATTTGCATGGGATGTACAGCAGGAGTGTGGTCATATCACCCATTTGCAGTCCCTAACTAAGTTTGATTAAATAATTGCCGATGACAATGTTTAATTATGATAGTTAAAGAGGTTTACGGCAGTTACCGTATTGACCAAACTAGCCAGATAGACAGACAGGCATGGTTTAAAAGTCTTATCAAGTTCCAAAAGGAATTTGGTCCGTATATATCTTAGGCATAAAAAAAGTTTTGAGTGTAGCAAATATAAAGTCCAAAAGAACTACGTTACTAAACAATTTTATTCAGAAAATTCGATTTCTTTTTTGAAAAAGCTTTACTTTCAAACATTTATTTTTTTAGCAAAGGCGAGCATATAAATTTTCAAGTCGAGAGGCGCGGATTAGGATTTTATTTTAGATACATGGTTTCTTCGGATAATTTTCTTAGAATTTTATGTAGTTTACGTTTTTGCTGCCCTAATGTATATATTACAAATTAAAAGGACGGCTTTGTAGCGTTGTCCCCAACGGCTGTGGCTTTCGCCTAAATCCCTGTCTGACCTAATGGCTTATATAGGCCTAAGTTAATTTAAAGCCGACTTCTTCCGTAGAAAGTTGCATATGGCCACTAGGTTGTTGTGGCAAATGCTCTCGGAGCATGATCTATGGCATGAAAAACATGAAGAACTTTGTCATTAAATATTTGATATTGCAAATAAAACCTTCCGCACTAAATGCAATTAATTACTTTTGCTCAACCCAGATATTTTAAATTTTATATTTTTGTGATTTTTAAAATATGACTATCTTTTTTTCGATATAAATATTTCTTGTGGCAGTGCTCAGTTAAGATTAGTTCGGTGACTACGAATTTGTAATTCGATCAATAATTGGTCATTCAGTTTTCGGCCTATGGCGATTTTAAAATCGGAATTATTTTGTTTTAATTTATAAATTTTATCATAAATTTTTTTCGGTTTATATTTTTCGAGTGTCGGTTCTTATCCAAGTTTGGTATGATGATTACAAATTTGCTGTTCACTGAATAAATAGTCATTTAGTTTTGAGCTATGGCGGTTTTAAAGTAGAATTTGATCAAAACTATTAATTAGGATTTATACCATAGTTTTGAGCTATGGCGGTTTTAAAGTAGAATTTGATCAAAACTATTAATTAGGATTTATACCGAAAATGCTCTGGAACTGTGGTATAGTAGGTGTTGTTGCGGGGAATCTGCCCCAGCACTCAGCTCCCAGTAGATTGTAAATCAAAGCAGAGAATTTTAGGATTTTATAAAGTTTATTTCAATGCTTATGATTAAAATTCCTACAAAGTATTAAAATATTAGAAATTATTAAACATTCTTAATTTATATCATACGAACTTTTTAGGTTGGGAAACTTAGTGCGATCGATTGAACTTTCATTGAATACAAAAGCAAATGATCAGTTATAAAAGTGTGTTTCGCGCCTGGAATAGTATTTTAATTTTTCTCTTTCGCCCATATTCTTAATTAGTGAACATTAATTGTTGATTAGAAAGTAACAAGCAAGTGGATAAACTTATTTTCGATAATTAGTGATGTGATACTGACAGTGGTGATAACACTCCCCCCCAGTATGGCAAGAAATGTATGTGCTCGAAGCCTTACTACTTTTTTGGAACCACGTCCAGTATCGCCAACTTCACAGCTGGCCGTTCCAACACACCGCCACTGGTCATCACTTTTGCTCTTCGAACTTGCCCATCATCAGCCATCTTCACTTCAATCACTCTTCCTCTAGGCCATACGTTCCTTGGATTGGACGGGTCAACCACTACAACCAAATCTCCTACTTCTAACGGCTTTGCCTTCTCAAACCATTTGGTTCGGCAGGTCAATGTTGGCAAGTATTCTGCGACCCAACGCTTCCAAAATCGCTCTGCGTATTGCTGGGAGCATAGCCAGCTTTCTCTCAGCAGAACCTCTGTATCACCATATGTTGCTAATGGCTTCAAGCCATTCGTGCTGCCTAATAAAAAATGATTGGGAGTAAGAGCCTCCTCACTTCCCTCGTCAACGGACACATAAGTAAGTGGGCGCGAATTTAATATATTTTCCACCTCAGCCATCATACTTCTTAAGGCTTCATCGCTCGGACATCTTTCAGGAAATATTTTGTATAAAACGGTCTTTACGGAACGAACCAGACGTTCCCACGCCCCACCCATATGAGGTGCCGAAGGAGGATTGAAATTCCATTTAGTAGTGGCCGTTGTAAAGTTCCGTATAAGCTCATTGCTATCCACTTCTTTTAGGGCTTCACGCAGTTCACGATCTGCACCAACAAAGTTTGTGCCATTATCGCTGAAAAACTCCCTCGGAGTACCACGCCTTGCAGTAAAATTTCGGATGGCCATTATACATGAACTAGTGTTCAAAGTATTAACAACTTCTATGTGAACTGCTCGTATGGTTAGGCAGGTAAATAGGGAAATAGGGCGCCGTATCGTTTTTCGCGATGCCTGTTTACAGTGACCATCATCGGACCGAAGAAATCTAACCCTGTAAATGTAAAGGGTGCGACGTACGAAGCTAGCCGTGAGCGTGGAAGTTTTGCCATTTGAGGGTTTTGTGGAGCAGCTTTCTTTACCTTACACATTTGGCATTTTTTTATAATTGATTTACATGCAACTCTTAACTTCGGAATATGATATTTTTGACGCAGCTCGTTTATTACAGTTTCGTTATTTCCATGTTGAAAAAGGCAGTGATAATGCAGGATCAGCAACTCCGTTATATGATGGTATCTTGGCAAAATGGCTGGAAATTTCATTTCCTCTGGCACATTAGCAATTTCAATACGTCCATTGACACGCATGACTCCCTCTTTATCCAGAAACGGTGATATTTTGTAAATCGGACTCGACTTTGGTACATTTTTCTTCTGATTCAAGGTCATTATTTCATAGGGGAACGAATCCTTCTGAGCTTCTTGTAATAATATTTTCTCAGCCTTGCGTAGCTCTTCGTGAGTTAATTCAATTGGTAATTTATTAGACTTACTCTTTAAACGTTCGACAAATCTCGCAACAAAAGCCATTGACCTTAACAATCGGCACCAGCGAGAAAACCTCTCAACTTCAATTAGCATTGGTTCAGCCCGTTGTGTCAAGAGAATATGTTCCTTTAGTTCCAGTTCAGTAGGATTGGGGTCAGAGACGTCGGTAGGCCATTCACTTTCGCCGCAACGTAAGAACTCGGGACCATTTAACCAACGGCTTGATTGTGACAAATCAGGGGATTTTGACCACTTCGTTGCGTCATCGGCTACATTCCTCTTAACGGAAATCCATCGCCATTTGTTCATGTTAGATATGTCTAAGATCTCGCAAACGCGAATACCCACGAACTGGTGATACTTTCTATGATCAGACCGTATCCAACTTAAAACAGTCCTTGAGTCTGACCAGAATATTTTCTTTTTGATATTTATTGTATGGTTTTGTTCTATGGTACTTGCAAATCTGGCGCCTATTACAGCGGCCATTAATTCAAGTCGTGGTATAGATGCTAGTTTTAGTGGAGCTACTCTAGTTTTTGAGCCAACTAATGATAAAACGACACTGGAACTATTAGAAATGCGGAAATATGAAACAGCAGCATATCCATTTTCACTGGCATCTACAAATGTATGAAGCTGAACTTCTACTTCATCATAGTTGGAAAGGTGATGAAGGTAACAACGACGTATTTTTATTTCTAATAGTTGTGGTAAAAATAACAACCATTTTTTCCACTTTTCTGCCTCTGTACTCAATATTGGTTCATCCCAACCGTCTGAACTTCTCCAGATTTCCTGTAGAACGATTTTCAAGTACATTAGGTAATTTCCAATTAATCCCAGTGGGTCATAAATGCTCATAAGAACTTTGAGAACTTTGCGTTTTGTTGGTTCATCGTTATTAGCTTGAGTATTTTGTAAGAGGTTTTTAGAAATCTTGAAGGTAATTAGGTCATCAGAGGGGACCCAGAAAACCCCAAGAACCTTTTCGGGTTCAAGACTATCGCCAATGTTGAGACATTTGGAATTACAACTATCCTTCGCACTTAATTCTTTAAGAACGTCACCACTATTTGAGCACCAATTTCTGATATTAAAACCCCCTTGGCTATGAATATACCGGACATCTGTTGACAATTGCTTGGCCTCTCCGACGGTATCTGTTGAAACGAGAAAGTCATCAACGTAATGGTTATCTTTTATAGCTGCAGCTGCTGCGGGGTATTGGGCTTCAAACTTTGAGGCGTTTAAGTTTTTTATATACTGCGATATGCATGGCGCGCAGGAAGCGCCAAAAATCATCACATTCATAACATAAATTCGAGGTTCCTTTTCGGTGTCACAATCACGCCACAAAAAACGTTGTGCGTCGCAGTCCTCTCTGCGAATAAAAACTTGATGGAACATTTGTTCAATATCACCGGAAACAGCAATTTGTTTTTGACGAAAACGAAAAAGAATACCCGGCAGGCAGGCCAGCAAATCGGGTCCCTTGAGTAGCATAGAATTCAATGAAACACCATGGGATCTCGCAGCTGCGTCCCAAACTATTCTTATCTTGTTTGGCTTATTCCTATTGAAAACCGGAAATATAGGTAAATACCATACTTTCCTATTGTCGGTATTCTTTATTGTGGTATTAATTTTGGATATATAATTTTTGTCCAAATACTCGGCAATAGTTTTCTCAAAAACCCTCAATAAATCTTTATTTTTAGCGATTGTCGGCCAGGAAAATAAAATATTTCTCAACGTCAGAGGGTAGTAGTCGCGAACGCAAGCAAGTTAAGCGACGTAATTGTTGTAGAGACCACTAAAAAGAATTTTAATGTTGTTGCGGGGAATCTGCCCCAGCACTCAGCTCCCAGTAGATTGTAAATCAAAGCAGAGAATTTTAGGATTTTATAAAGTTTATTTCAATGCTTATGATTAAAATTCCTACAAAGTATTAAAATATTAGAAATTATTAAACATTCTTAATTTATATCATACGAACTTTTTAGGTTGGGAAACTTAGTGCGATCGATTGAACTTTCATTGAATACAATGGCGATTCTTAATGCTTAAGCAAATGATCAGTTATAAAAGTGTGTTTCGCGCCTGGAATAGTATTTTAATTTTTCTCTTTCGCCCATATTCTTAATTAGTGAACATTAATTGTTGATTACAAAGTAACAAGCAAGTGGATAAACTTATTTTCGATAATTAGTGATGTGATACTGACAGTGGTGATAACAGTAGGACTTGCATAAATATAATGAACTGCGCTATTGCTTTTTTGAAATTGCAAAAGAACCTTCCGCAACCAAATGCAACCACTTTTACTCAAACCATATTTTTTGCTGGTCTAAAATAACTTTGCCTACTTAAATCAATATTTTGTATAATATTATAATGTTCGTAAAACTTTATTCCTGTAAATAATTAGGTTTAAACAACAAATACATCGTAAGAGTGAATTATTGCCAATTTTAAAATTGCCATATCTCGAACGCCAAATGACAAATTATTGAGCGTACAAAATATTTATAACTAGGAAATTTAAAATGAAAACAAAAATGTTGAAATTTTAAAAATCACAAAAAACTAAACTCTTGTTCAATCCAATTTTAAAATCGCCATATCTCGAAAATTAAATAACCAATTAGTGGTTGAACAAGAGATTCGTAATCAGCGTACCCAACTTAACTATGAAACGCCACATGATAGATTTAAAAAGAATTTTTTTTACTAATTAATAATAATTACCAAAAGAATACTCTGATTTGAGTAAAAGTAATTGCATTTCGTGCGGATGTTTTTTTTTATCCCTTCTATATATTATATTGTGGCACTGTGATATTCGAAAAAATCAAAAAATGACTATTGTTTTTATTTTTTCTCCGATAACTGCTCATGTGTTAATTTGTGTTATTTAACTCTTCCTTAGTGGTTTCATTGACAATATTTTTCCAAGAGGACTGCTTATGTGTGTGGATAAGTATGTTTTTTCTGCACACACATAAGCCTCCATAATAAAGTGTATTTGTAATTCTCACCCTTCTGAAATTTTGTTCTTTAATTCCTGATTGGGGTTTATGTGTGGATTTTTTTTCTCTCATAACAAGAAATGCAATGCAAACCGCTCATAAATCAATGATCCACAAACTGCCAAGTTTCTGCGAAATGAAATAAAACTTGCTTAAACAACAAATTTATTGCACAACAGAATACAATAAAATATTTTTAAAAATATCTTGAAAACAAATTATCCTTTTCCCTCGATAAGGATTTAAAATATTTGTGAAAGAATTTGCTATTCAACGAAATCGAGAATAACATAAGAAATCTACAAATACAGGAGAAAATTATAAAGCTTATTGATTAAAAGAACACGTATGTGCGAGTAATCCAGTGGCGCTATTTTCATAGTGAGGTATATTAATTCTAACTTGCATATTTGTGTTTTGTATTTAAACGTTAAATATAACGTTGAATTACACGCCAAAGTATAACCTCAAAATATTATTGTACGTTTACATAATTTATTTTGTTTGTGATTTTATTGCAAATAAACCAATATTTTACTGATGTCCGCAAGAAATTGATATAACATCAGGATAATAAGATTATTTTTGTTTACATCAAAAAAACATCAAAATATATAAAATATAGAAAAGAGCTTGATTTAATATAGAATGTACTTCATGAATAGTTTTCAAGTGGCAACCATTATTAAACATTATATAATAAATTATATAAAAGGATTATATGAACCACCACAATCTGAAATACAATCTGAATACAAGTTGAAGTGAATATTTCTATTTTTCCATCAATAACAATGTGGGGAGCAAAAACCACAACTACAACAGGCAAAGCAAGAAAATTCGCGCTACGAATTTATAGATTTGGTTTGTTGTCAAATTAAGCGAATATTTTACAGCTAAGAATGTAAACGGTGACATTTAAAGCGGCTTATGTTCTTACGTCCCACACGAGTAAATACAGATATATTTCTCGCATACTGGTTGGTATTTCCGCCCACACTAATACAGAAGTTGATGTACACAAATTCATGGTTAACCATAAAAATACAAATAGAGAACTGTATATACATAATATTATGCTGCATCGAGTTTTCAAATTTCTTGAATTAGAGATCTTCTCTCTGTGGGCTTGTAGGTAATGGATACCAATATGGTATGTGTAAAATTTTACAATTTTTTACAACAAATAAATTAATTATAAAAGATTAAGGGCTAGTTTCAGACTCGTCATTTAAAAGCTCAACTTATAAGCTCACAGACAATGTTCATATTAGATGACTTTTAAATTACAAACATCGGGCATTTAAATGGAGAATTTCGAATTGTGAAACTGGGCACGAGAAAGTTTTGAATTTAATAAAATGCTGTTTACCATTCAATTAAAACAAAAACCCTCATATAGGAGTTTGGCTACGAGTATATACGTACATGAGATCCTGGGTTCGATCCCTGCTCTGACCACCTTAAAAATTTCTTTCGGCGGCGGTCACCTCGCATAGTGACGGCGACACTATCGAGTATTTAGCCATGAAAAAGCTTCTCAAAACACCGTTCGGAACCGGTGTAAAATTGTAGGCCCCAATCAGTGAGTGAAAAATTAGAAGCCGCACAGCTCACTGGTTGTGAGAAGCTCTCCCCAATCCCTTCATGGGATGTAATGGGAAACGGTTTTTTTTATATGCGATTGATAAATCTTTTTTCAATACGTTTGTAGAAGATGTTCCTGTTTTCATATGAAACTTAAGACAAAGATAATACCCTTTATTAAAATATAATGAAAACTTATGATTTTGTCAAGCTATAAATATATATACATATGTATATATATGTATATGACACAACAGATATTTTGTACAGCCTATAGATTATATGTATACAGATTCAACGAAATCACAGAAGGGTCGGGTTGCAAATGTCGGAAAAGTTTGGAAATTCGCATACATTGAGAAATATTACAGTGTAAGATTATTAAGGTACATAAACGGTCATAACAAAAATCAAAGGAAAATAAACATTTTTGTCTATTTTTCTATCTATTACCTTTAGCAACCTCCACATTATAAGAATATCTAGAGCGAAATATTGATCTTAAAATCAGTCTGATTGGAATATTAGGGGCTAAATTCTCATCGTAGTAAAGATTAAACTTAAGTGAAGTAAAGTTTGGAAACATAGGAACAAAACGTAGAGTAGCAGAAGAACACATAAACATGTTTTCTGGACCAGGGTTCATATATAGTGGACATATTTCTATTAAATCTTGTGGAGCCTTATACATCAATCCTGAGATATTTGAGTTTCTGAACATAAAGACGTAGACGCAAAAGTTGAAGGTTGTTGAATGTGATGGGACTGTTATAAACCGGATATAATAATGGTGTCATATATTTCTTGGAAAAGGAGTTTGAAACGCCTTTGCAATGGACAAGTGGTATATTAAATTCAAATCGGTTCCCTCTTCGTCACTTGTTTCCTCAAATCAAAGCGTAAGTCAAATGGTTTTCTAAGAAACGATTCACTGGCAAAATCATGTGTGCATTTGTTGCTTTCATTCTTAGCTACAATATTTAGACATTGATTGGCAAACTGATTAACCCCACTTTTCCAAAATTGTTGTATCTGTGTGTGTTTAAATAATGCTCCCAATTCATTTTGAATTTAACACAACAAATGCAGCTGTAGTGAAATATCGTAATACATAATATTAGATTGATTTTATAATAAACGTGGAGTTTTATAACTCACCGGAAAGTTCAGTTTCTACAGGTTTGTTTGATAAGGTTAATTGTTTTTTAACTGACACATCCATATATATCAGTTGCAGTCTCCAATAAATTATAGGTTGCTACCACAGATTTTTTTTTTTGCAATTTAGATTTTTTATTTTTCCAAATTCTTCATACATTAAATTTTCTTAAAAAACTAATCGTTTTAATTGCCCTTGTGTACTCTGTACTTTTCAAGGATTTACAAACTTCTTTAAATTGATCTGTGAGCTTCCACAGGCTTTATAACTAGTATTTTTAACATTTCCATTGATACTTCCCCCAAAAAAGGAATAAAAAGGGATTTTATTCTCTTAAAAGCTAGAAACTAATACTATACATAAAAACTAAAAAGGTATATACAAAACGAAATTAAATGGAATTCAAAATATTTACAAAATTATAGAAAAGGGGAAAAAATAAAATAAAATAACAAAATAAAATACAATTCAATTACAGAAAAATCACTGGGCTGTTTTATACACAGTATTCAATATATCAAGACTGCCAATATGCCTGTGGTATGGGTGGTATCATTTACGCATTATAAGATCATTTTGTGCCTCGGCACCCGTGCAGCAACTGTCATCTCCTCAGAGAGCGCATCCCCAACTCTCACTCTGAAGTTTCGTTCCTTCAGGAAGCTGTAGACCATTCTGCAGTGCTGTTCGACGAAGTCAGGTCTAAGGATTTTGTACAGTATGACATTCTGCCTCACTGTGTCAAATGCCTTCATACAATCCAGGCTCGCCGCGATTGTATTGTGCCTATCATGGAGTTTCCGCGCTTGCTACCACAGATAGGATATGGAGACTTTATATTGCCTGGGAAGGCGCAACTGCAAATCTCAAAACTTTCGCTAAGTTCAATTTGTGTACATGATTTTGTATACATGATTCGGTTCCTTCTACAGCCTATTCTCTAAAACACACATCTTTGAACAATTTATCAAAGACACTATGTCCAATTATCGCAAAAACTAGGGATCAAGACTTTGTAGTTTAAAGTAAAACAATATGATGCAACTGGAAGCATTTATTTATTTCGTGACACCCTAAATCTATTTTGCTTTCATTCTTGCGAGAATGTATGGCAAGCATCGACGTACTTCAATTCGCCTCGCGTGGAATCGTGTTCACTCCGCCAATTTAATCAAACCGCAGTATGAAACTATTTGCTATTGTGATGGAAATAAATTGTATTTGTGAATAATTGAAAAAACATAATAAACAGTCAAAAACGATAAATACGTAACAAACAATACAACAATAATTAAAATCACACATGGTACAAACTACTAATATGACAATTATAATTCTTAATTATAATTTTTAACAAATTAAAAAAAATATATACCATTGGCCATTTTTCAAATCTGATCTTTCTTTTCACTCTCTTCGTGGTTCGGTCGGTGCGATAGAGTTATTTGACGTAAATTGCCTTGCACCAAGTGAAGTTACTTGAACTTTTGACTTAAATTTGTCATGTCTTTTTGGTTAAGAATTGTGAAATTTAAACGTATTTGGGCTTGTTTGTTGGTTTGAACTAATACCTCTATCTGGTATTATTAAAGCAATACTTTTCAAGATGGAACGTGCACATCTTGTTTTACGATGGTTTTTGGATTTACACAAAAATTGGATGTCGTACGATTATCTTTTTATAATTTCCTTTTGATTATTAATCAAAATGTTTGCACTTTTATTTATACCCTGTTGTACTAGCGGCACCGATTAATTTAAAAATATATGTATGAACAGCTCTCACATTTGCTTTTACGAATAGACCTAAGATGGATATTCGATGGGAACTAGGAGTTTCATTTGGTATAACAATATCAATCGATCCCCCTGTTCTTTGCGCTATCTTCCAAGTATCAATATCTGAGACTGTCGTCTGTTACGATATCATGCAATAGAAGGGTGGTGTAAGCGGCTATAATAGCTCTATCCTCAGTGAAGAATACATCAATACTAATTCGAGAATGTAGGAGTCTTCTACAGGAGATCGACTATTTCCTTAGTGTGGGAAATAGTCGGAATCGAAACCGCTGATGAGCTATTCAGGAAAGGTTCTAGTGGAAATGCGGATACACAAGGCGTAATTGAAAGCAATCTATGAGTGGTGTGTAACGCCCTTGGTCCACCACGATAAAAACTGGATAGAACTCACTACTTGAAGCATATCACGGGGTATTCGCCATAGATATGACGGTAAAAGAACCGAGTTATTGATGACTCTGAAATGAAATACAATAGCCAAAATGACAGGTGCCATAACCGGTCACTGGACTATTGGTACACTTTCTGCTAACATGAGAATACAATACGTGCGTTGGTATCGTAGCTGCGACGACGAGCTATTAGCAGAACCACCTGCACCCACCTGCACGCCCAGTTTTGACAGACATAAGGATGACAACTTACCGGAACTTGGGTTATCATGCCGTTTCTAAAATACATGAACAGTGGGTATAGCCGGGGAACCTCAATGTATTACTGGCACATTCTTATTTTTTACTTTTTTTCAGGGTAACGTGGCTATTAAAGTGGAATCACTTCTACTTGGGTAAGCATCCATGGAAGGGACTTACAGTCACCCTAACAAAACCTAAACAGTAGGTGCGACTGAAGCAACTCCTTTGAAATTAAGATTTTTCATTAATTTAGAAATAATTATGTTATTACGTGTCAATCATTGAACTGTTAGGCCCTATATTTATGGGAATATTACTTCGAAAATATAATTAGCATCTTAAAGATTTCGTGCTCGATCCTGTTGGGCCTGATTGGGAGAAGTTTAACCTTTCACACATATGCGACACTTGTGTTTCGACATAAATTCTAACCGGAAAGTTAGTCAAAGTACCTATTCTTGTATGACAGGTAGAATCGCCCGGATTAAATGAGTAAAATCACCCATAAATTTGAAACTAGAATTTTTTATGTGCACAATGCGCACTGATTGTGAGAAACTCTCCTCTATCCCTTCATTATTATATAATTCGCATGTCCGTTTTTACCCGCCATTAAACTCAAAACTCATATTTTGTGTAAAGAGCAACGACAACTAGCAGTTGCCTGGCAGCAATACAAATTGTGTTACGAATACAGCAACAACACAACAAAATCCTTAAAAAAAATTGTCTTACTTGAATTTTACTATTGTTTACCAGTTTCAACTCAATATTTAACACCGATTTTACTTTTAATTGTCATTCACTATATGTTTAGGTCAATAGCCCTACACAACAAAAATTACATATGATTTCAACCCAATTGATTTTCTCCATGTATTATCCAGTTAGTCACAGCACATTTTCACATAGTTTCAACCAACTGGTAATCCAATCAGAATCATCGTATTCATATTAAGTCTGTTCGCGTACTGGATAATTTGTACAACTTTGTACAAATTATTACTATTTCTTACTTGATAGTGTTCGTTTACACCAAAAAGCCAGTAACGAGAGAGCAAGAGAGAGATTATTTTGACAGTTCGATGATAGAGAACTTGCAAGTTTTTACTGGAGAAATTTTTGCCAGTAACAATTTGCAAGTAATAACATATATGAACAGCTGTTTTATGTAAACAAACAATATTAGGAAATTAAAGAAATTTAACAATGGCAGATGTAAGTACGAAAAATAACTTTTATTAACATTTTATTGGAATTTCTTCATAAAATAGATTCCCAACAAAGTGCAGTGTGATCGTGAAGTTAACCATTTAATACAGCCGTAATTAGGAACACTTTGCGGTACCTCGACATCGTCAGCAGATCATGTTCAAGGCAAAAACGCAAATCAGCTGTTTGAAAACAGATTTTAATTTCTTGCAAGTTTTTACTGGATGTCGTTCTTGTACTTTTTCTGATATTTTTACTGAGAAAGCCAAATCATTCTTACTCTCCGAAAACTAGTTACTTGATAATTTTTACTGGGAAAGTACGCGAACAGACTTAATTTTGGCATTGTTTCGAGTAAGTCTTGTGAACTTGTTTGAAACGTGCGGAATAAACTGCGCGCAATGCACTATTATTATCTCTATACGAGAACTTCTATTGTAATATAATGTCGCCATATATCAATAAAGTTCACATACTTGTCATGTTCACGTAACTGGGATACATTAGTCTTCAAAGAATTGAAGTGCTTATATAATTGTTTTATTTAAATATGTATTTCTAACTTCCGTATATCAAAAATTCTATAGAAAGGGCTATAATATATCATGGCAGTTTATGGGAAAATAAATGTTTGGGACCGAAATTTTGACATTCCGGCTACAGTGGCAAATATAGTAACTCCACATGCGTAAAAGCGAAAATAAAATTCTTGAAATATCAGAAAGAGGTAGACCAATGGCAAAATTCTACTTTCGTGAACAGAGGCGCGTACCTGTAATAAAAATATGGACGATTATTAACAAACTTAAAGTTAGTCGTTTTGGAAAGTACATTGCCTTCAATGTCAAGATGTGTCTTTTGTAAAATGGTTTAAGTCCGATGGAAGCTCTCTCTGAAGCTACAGATATAAACCCCAAGGAAAATCTCGAGGTCCATTAAGATAGAAATGTCCGACAAAAAGAATTTTGAAGTTGATACGATTTGTTCATTGCTCCCTATAGTAAGTGGAACGGATTACAAAATAAATTATTCAAATCTTGGGTAATTCTATTCCAAGAAGATCGAATGAAATTGTTCAAACCAATTAACCTGAAACAAAATAAAAAATTTGGATTAATTGGATTTTAGAATAATAGTTTTGCAAACAGCACAATTTTTAGGGGCATTTGTCATAATTTTTTAGTCGATCTCTGGCAACGCTGTCTTCATCTCTTCTACTGTCAACATGGCCTAGCAAATGCAATCGCTCTATTTCGATTCGCTGACCTACATCGATGTCTCGTGTTGTATACGGTAACAGGTATACATAATTTTTCTCTCTTAGAGCTCGAGTATATCCAAGTTTCTTTACCATATAGCAACACATATCATATTTGTAATAGTCTAAAATAGCTGGATTATTGTTGATCGAATATGTAATATTTGCAGTTATAAGAAAACATGCTTACTACTACTTTGAGTCCAAAACTTAGCTAGTCAAACATATAGTCAAACAACAAAAAAAAAATTAATTTGAATGGATTTGCAAAGTCTAGTCTACATTTAAAATTACTGAATTAAAATGGCTGCCCACAGGGATCATGCTTATCACCAGTACTGTATAACATATATACGTCGGACATTCCGACTATAGAAAACTGTGTTATGTCCATATTTGCTGACGATACAGCAATATTATGTTCAGCTGAATTATCATCCGATATTGTTTCAAACTTACAACTAGCACTCAGAAAGTTATGTGAATATTTCACCAAGTGGAAAATAGCAATAAACTGCGAAAAAAGTCAGGCTATCTATTTCTCAAGGAAAAGAAAAGCATGTTTTCTACCTCAGGGCAACATCAATATTAACAATGCAGACATAAAATGGTAAAATAATGTTAAATATTTAGGTGTAACTCTAGATACTAAGCTATCGTATAAGGATCATATATCATACATTGTTAACAAATGTAACATCCTTATTAGAACTTTATATCCATTTATTAACAGAACATCGGCATTAAACATTGAAAATAGAATTTTAATATTTAAATTAATATTTCACGCTGTGATATTTTACGCAGCCCCTGTTTGGGCAAAAAGTGCAAATTGTCATTTAAAAAGGCTCCAGGTACTCCAGAACAAACTTTTAAAGTTAATATATAATCTTCCAAGATTGTACTCTACCGCACGGCTCCACCATATCGCAAATGTCGACCTTGTGGTTGTCAAGATAGACAAACTGTCTGTAAATTTTAATGCCAAATGTCCTGTTTCTGAACATGATCATATTGTTGAGCTGGCCTCATTTTAGCACATAAAGTAGTTATAAGTTTTATCATATGAAATTTTTTTTTTTTTTTATTTTTTTTTTTCATATTGGTTTTTGAAAGTTTTTGCCTCCGTTTGTAATATTAAATTGTAAATACTATTTTAAGAAACACATTGTCATATCTAAGCTGAAAAAGGAAAACATCCTTAAACTCTTTAAATTGTACGAACTATAATTGTGAACAAATTTGTACATCATTATGAATCAATAAATTGAATTGAATTGAATTGAAAAAAAAATGATCTAATACAGGCAGTCCAGTTTAGGGTAAACATTATAATTTTTCAAATTATCGCTGATTACTCCTATTTATATAGTATTCATGGTTTGGGTTCAAAGAGCCTGGATATCAAATTATTGTAAAAAAGTTCGGTCTAAAAAATAATTGTATTTTTCAAAAAAGAAAGTCATTATGTGCGTTCAAATTTATGTATAAATAGTTCATATTACATTACACCATTGTCGTGTTACTTTGGATGTTATCTATTTGTTTTGGATGACAATTTTTCTGAAATACTTGCTGTTCTATATTTTTACAAGCTATTTACTTGTTCTCAAAATTTGGTTTTGGATTTGGATTTGGTTTTGCACTATTCCTAAATGAAGTATAGAAAGCATCCATATTTCTCCCTTTTCTTCAGCCTAATTGAATAATACTATTAATTTTAATAGAAAAGGACACCAATTAGGAAATGTAAATCCCCCGGGATACCGGGGATTCCCGTTTGAAATACGTGTTCCTTATATTGATCCTTTTTTCGAATGTTTTATATAAATTTTGGACAAATAGTGCAAACACCTTAAATAACGTAGTTATGTGTATTGCATTATGTTAATAAATCAAATATTTAATGCATCTAATACTGACGGGGACGTATTTTTATTTTAAATTTGGCAGCCTAATTTCTTCGAACTTGTCTAACTTTCACACCAACCATATCTAAATCTGTAAGTGGTATGGATAAATTTTTTTTTTTAGAATTTAAATTTTTTTTTGTCCATATGTTCGTTTTACAATTTTCCATGTGTTATTCTAGAATCTTATCTTCTCCCCCAACGTCTTATGACTATACTGGGAATATATGTCTTATATATAAATTTAAATGCCTGTAAGACCAGCCCATTTACACTCTTGCGTTAATATATTAATCTCATCTAGTTTAGTTTTCTCGGGAAAAGGACCATAAAACCCGGATATCTCTTGACTTATAACTAACTTAAAACTACACTAAGATTAGGTGAACAAAAAACAAACAAAATAAAATAAAGAAACTCAAGAATGAAACTAAAAACAAAAGGTGAAAATAAATAAATTAAAGAGTTCATTTCAGAAAGTAATATAAATCAAAATTAAAATTTATTAACAAAGTTTGACATTATCCTCCATATGGAGTTTTCCAATATCATCAATAGGCTCATTGGGCCGTGTCATATACCAGATTCGTCAGGTCATACGTATTATATGTTCTATTGTAATATATCATTTTCCCTTCACTATTTTTCAACATGTTCCTTTCCGACAATTTTATGTACGCCATCGGAGTCAATGCCACCCTAGACAGCAATATGGAGTCGACTTATTCCATATTAATTTTCCACTTATTAATTAACTCATTTTCATTGTTGCGCTCGCAATGCTCCTGGAAATTGACCGCTAGCTCTGACATCCACACATCAATCCTCTGAATTTTTGCCATGTTGCTCATGCCATATATTTGCCTACAAGAGGGGCTAGTCCATTAGCCCAGACTGTCAATTTTGGCTCTGAGACCCATACAATTTCTCAAAATTCTTCTCTCGGCTCTTCGCAGTCTTTCCATCTGGCATGAGCTTATGGAATGCCATATGGGGAAGGCGTACGATATGACCGGTCTTATTATCTGTTTATATATTAACAATCTTACTTTTGCGCTCAGTCCTTTTTTCTGTCACGTAAGCGAGAGTACGAGAAGTAGACCTTTCTTACTTTCTCCAGGATCATGTCAATATGTTCCTTAAATTGCATGTCCTTTGAATATTTCACGCCTAGATATTTCAGGGTCTTGCTATTTGTTATTATATTGCCACCAACGCGGATCTTTGGCACAAATCTTCTGGCATTTTTTTATAAGTTCTTACCTTTGCCTTTTGCCATGAAGCAGATGCATTTAGGAATATTTAATTTCAGCGACCATTCTTCAAAGTAGTCTTCTAGAATTTCAAGGTAAGATTGCATAGTTTTCGCAGCTGCTCTGGCTCTGATATGTGATGTCGCAATCAAGATGTCATCCGCGTATATGTATAATTGCTCACCATTTTGCGGTTTGGGTATGTCCGCACGGTAAAGGTTATAGAGAGCCTGGCCTAATATTGAGCATTGTGGTACTCCATTTTCCACTATCATGTTCTGTGATACCTCTTCTTCCACCTCAACCATGAATGTCCAGATAGTTGTGAACCATTCTGGTGATGTTGTCATCAAATTTGTACGTTGATCTCATTCTGAAAATGATGCCCTGCTGCCAAACAGTGTCAAACGCTTTTTCAAAATCTAGGCTCACCGCCAGTGTTGCCCCTTTTCGGTTGAGTCCTCTCGCGACTCCGTCCGAAAATGCCTTGAGCGCATGGCCCGATGACAGCCCTCTTCGGAACCCAAATTGGCAATCAGCTAGCGCTTCACCTCCTTCCGAGTAGGTTGCCGTTCTATTAAATATAAGCCTTTCCAAAAACTTTCCCATGTTCGGCAACAGGGCTATCGGTCTGTAGCTGGCTTTGTCGGTTGGGTCTTTTCCCGGCTTCAGGATAGGTATCGTCCTGGAGTGTTTCCATACTTCTAGGAAGTACCCCAAGTTCATACAATTGTTGAACAATATGGCCAGGTCTATTGTCCGTTTTTATTATGACGTACTGACGTACATTTATTTTAAATTTGGCAGCCTAATTTCTGCGAAACCTGTCTAACTTTCACACCAACCATATCTAAATCTGTAAGTGATATGGATAAAGTTAACGCATTGTTTATTCATTGTCACCCATCTGTCCATTCAGCATTCTATGTTTATTCGTATGCAGCCGAAAATTGTTAAGCGGCGACAAACTCAGTTGAAATTATTGGTTTCGATTTCAGCATAGTTTAACTTCTACAAAACTTAAAAAATATAATCGGGCGTATCTCTGACATTTTGTACTTTATCTAAGTGATATGCATATATGTATATCACTCAAAACTTTTTGAAAAGTCTAATTTTAAATTTCTTGTTAAACATGTTTTGGTAGGTATTTGCAAAGATCAAATAAGAAATAAATCTTGTTTCAAGATATAATAATAAGAATAGAAATAGAAAAGATAAAATGATATATTTATCCTTCAACGACAAGATATGTTATAGTTTAAAACTAAAATACAGATATAAAAATATATATATTTTGTATAAGCGCATGCGCCTTTCACAAAATATTAAAAAGAAATTATAATTCTGAAAAAGGGACTAAAGAGTGAACTTTTGTTAAACATTTTTCAAAATTTCCTGGGTACAAGATGGAGTTGAAAAAAAGTTAGAAAGGATTGGGAAATTAATTCTGAGTTTGGTCAAATATAAATTTATATTTTTTGTAATATGTTGATATAAATTTTAAAATATTGCTTAGGCATATGCAGAGATACATCGTCGCAACGAAAACGATTTCATTGATCTGAAAACTTTCGTCACTGCGACGAATATGCTTTATTACTGTGATGAATATGTTCCATTGTTGCGATTAATGTTTTTGTTTCATTAATGTAGGAAGCTGGTTTGGAAACGCAATGAAAACGATTTCATTGACCTGAAAACTTCGTCACTGCGACGAATATCCTTTATTACTGTGATAAATATGTTCCATTGTTGCGATTAATGTTTTTGTTTCATTAATGTAAGAAGCTGGTTTGGAAATGTAATCATCCATATATGAATGATAATCAAACATTAACACCAATTACTCGTCGTTTGCTCATTGTATAATATTTTCTTCCACTTTCTTATTTCGTCGAAAAAATAAAAGTTATTGATTTAATTTTCATAAATGACGCAGCATATATTTTCGGACAATTTGATGGTTATGTGTTTGTGTTTGTTGCTTAAAAGGTTGCTCTTGTTTGATACAAATCAGTTTCGTCGCTTTAATGATTAATACGTTGCAGTAACATATTCGATTTCTTAACTTTAAATATTTGACTAAATACAGTAATAAACAAATAAAGTTTGAAAAAAGCATAAGATGCCCAAACCTCAAAATGTAAAGTACAATTGATGTATACGTTGCAGCAATAGCAATTGGGTTACGGAAGCAACGCAACGTTGAACATTAAAAGCCTTCTTGAATATGTGCACTTTATTGGAGCAACGCACAGAGGGGCCGATTGGAAAAACCACCGTAATAATATCTCAACTTTGAAAGTATTGTTCTAGTCATTTTGGAATATCCTAGACATTTGTAGAGGAGGATTCAGGCTTTCAGAGGAACCCTGTGTCAACACAGTTGGTGCTACAGGGTTTCAAAGTTGACCACTTTGGTGCTGATTAAATTTTCAAAGTCTGCTGTTTCTACACTTTAGGCTGATTAAAAAGATTTTTTACTTTTGAGAATCGACTATGAAAGACAAACGAAATATCTTTTACCGTTAGTAAGACATTCTCAAAGTTGGAAATTTTAAGTTTTTTGTCTTTTTCAGTTTTTTGTTCATAACTCTGCTATTTAGAATAGTAAAGAATAGAATACTCTGTAAAAATGTGTAAGTTATCTCAAGTCGCTTGGAAACGCGGACTTCTCAAATTTGAAATTTTTGTTCAACCTGTAAAAAACACAATATTTTCCCGACCATGATTCACTCAGTATTTCCTTTAATTTTTCCAAGAAACCTGTACAGATTTTGAAACTTTTCTGAAACACAAGACTTTGACAAATATACTTTATTTAAAATTAAGATCATTTCGAAATTCACCCTACAGTCAGCAGTCACTGCAAATGCAAAATTTGTGAACAAATTTCTTAGTTTCGATGTTGGGAAAAATTTCGTTCGGGGTTTTTTATAAAGGGTGTCCCAAAATTCACGCAACATTTGAATTGAATAGAAAACAAAGTTTTTATTCTTCTTATGGTAATATTTTTATTGAATCGTAAAGTACATAGGATAGGGTTATTTATGGAATAAAACATCTGGCAAATGGCCTCCACGGCTTTCCATACACATACGTATTCGTTTGTCGAAATTTTCCATGACTTTTCTGCATAAATCTGGTCGAATTTCGTTGACGCAACGATGAATCTCCTCCTTTAAAGCACGAGTGGTTGTGGGCTTGTTAACAGAGACCTGTGATTTTAAAAAACCCCTTAAAAAAAATCTAATGGTGTTAGATCACACGATCTTGGGGGGCCAGTTCTGGTCACCATATCGAGAAATCACGCGACCTGGAAATGTCTCTTGCAGTAATTCAAGAGTTTCACGAGCTGTATGACATGTGGCACCGTCTTGTTGAAACCAAATATTGGCGACATCAATTGCATTCAATTTCGGCAAAAAAACTGTGTTATCATGTTACGCTATTCCGATCATATTTGGTTTTAAATTTCCGAATTGCGACCGCAAAACTTTCATTACTTTTGAAATGTTGTTCAATAATGAAGACACGCTGTTCTATCGTGTAATTTGCCATTTTTATTAACCCTGAACTGTCAGCTGTTTGCCAACTCTTTTCTACGTCGATAGCAGCAAATTTAAATGCTGCGTAAATTTAGGGACACCCTTTATATGTTTTTCTACTGTTATTGTAGACTGAAATGTTCTTAAGAACACGCCGAAAAAGAAATAAATCCAGGGCATAAATGAACTCAGGAGATCTTAATATGTAAAAAGAGTCGAATTTTCATAGAAGCTTTGTTTGCGATTAAAAGTTTAAATTTTTTTTTGTATTTGGAAAAATCCTTAATTGGGTTTAATTTTCTGTACATTCACCTATAACTTATAAAAAAATTTGTGAGATAAATTTTTTTGTTTTTTTTTAAATTTTTGAAATATGAATATTTCTGGACGCAGTTTTGTACAAGAGGGAGTTTACCTCTCCCACCGTGTATAATATCTCTATGGACAATGTTACAATAAGTGTAGGTATCACTCGCAAGCCTAACACTGCGACCTGATTTTGCCATTTCTGTACCCTGCCGATTGAAATGTTCAGGATGACAACTACACTATGGCCTTGGCAATCACTTCATATTTGTACCTGATGACATTTATTTTGGGAAACTATGGTTTTGATCATAAAATACTTCGAGCATGCCTAATTTTGGGGAAGTCCTCCTCAGATTGTACCTGCGGTGGCACATTTTGTGCCCTTTTTTTACGTGTCCCAAACCTATTCCAATCCATTCGATTTGTCACCAGTTATAGTCACTTCATACTATTATGGGTCAGGTTATCAATAAAGCATTCATTTCATTAAAGTCGTACTTTTTCACAAATTTATGGTTTGAGTTTTTACATTGTATTTGATTATGATTTCTATAACGGTATAGCTGTAATTAAAATTGTCTCATTTTTCACAGAGGTCCTTCTCGATAGCCTATTTAAAAGAGAAACACTGACGTTAGTAATAATTTTACTCAAGTATTTATATACTACGCAGGTACTAACAATTAAATATTGTTTATCACATAAAATAGTTTTATGATAATATGACTTAGTAGGGTTTTGGCACACTTAGAATAATTCGCAGGTAGCGTGAATTATTTTCCAAAAATTGTCCAAAAATTTCGCAGTTGCAACGAATTCTGACTGTGTGGTGCATTTCCAAATGATCAATGGAAAATATTGTTTTTTACAGGTTGAAAAAAATTTCAAATTTTGAGAAGTCCGCATTTCCAAACGACTTGAGATTACTTAAGGATTTTAAAGTGTATTCCTTACTGAAGTGTTTCTAATTTACTGATGTTTTCGGAAATATCACTTTACCTCAAATGGCCGAGTTATAACTTACAACTGGAATAAGCCTTTGAAAAACTTACGATTTTTAAATCTGATTGAGAATATCTTAAAAACCATAAAAGACATTTATTTATTTATTGAGTCGACAATATGTAACAATTTTTGTATTAGATAACCTGCGAAGGTTTTGGCTTGGCTGCCGGAATGCTTGGAGTATTTTTTGTTTGTCTTCCATAGTAGATTCTCAACCGCACCAAAGTGGTTAACTTTGACACACTGTAGCACCAACTGTGTTATTACGGGGTACCTATGAATACAACACCCTTACCGTGCGACGGTACAATCGTGGGGAGACGAATCTTTTCATTGTAGCAATGTAAACCAACTAACGAAAATGTCCTTATCCATATGAATAATCATTTTTATTTCAGTGGACTATACACTAACACCAATTGTTAAGGAAATTCATATGTTTTTTTTTAATGTGAAGTAAAATCGATATAATTAAGTTCTGAAGAAAACCTCTTTCAAATGGTCACCACGTCTTCCTTTGCAGGAACGAATTCGATGAACCCAAGTTCCGAGCACTTTTTCTACTAAATCAAGTCGTATATCATGAATAGCACGTTCAATATTGACTTGTAAAGCTTGAAGAGAGTCTGGTTTATTGCTACAGACCAATGACTTCAAATAACCCCACAAGGAATAGTCTAATGGTGTTAAATCACAACTTCTTGGATACCATTCAATGTCACAATTTCTTCAAATAATCGAATCTCGAACCTTTTATCGCAATGGTTAATTCGGTTGTTGCCCGTGCTGTGTGGTACGTAGTTCGGTCTTGTTGGTCCTGCGCTTGTCACAAACCATTCCGGGCCTAGCACATCACATTGTTCTTTTCGATAAGACATCTACACTTGTTATGTCAGCCGTGTGTTTTTCAAAGCCGATAGCTTTGAAAACAAATGATAGATTGTTTGTATACATCTGGACGAAAAAATGTCCTTTTATAATAAAGTTGTTGAAACTAAGGGTGGTATTCTATAAGTCGTGAATCAGTCACTTCGCGTTACTTTTGTCAATTTGGTAGTTTGTAAAACTTTACAGCTGTTCTGTGACTACCTGCGTTGAGTTACGTTATTAAAGGGTAGTTTAGAAAACGCAGTGCAGCGTTTTTGATCAATTCAGCTGTGAAATTGAACACGCCACAGTTCTTCGCGTTAGTTGAAGAAATTACAAATTTAAAGAAAGATGTCGATCGTGGATGGGCAGACGGAAGTAGTTTGCATATCATTGTTTATACGCAGTTGACAATTTTGGCTGAAATACAACTGACGTGTAGAGCTCAAACTTTAAAAATAATTCCAAATTATATTGTTTGGTCACTGAAATACTTATTTACAATAATAAAATTCGAAATGGAAAGTTCAAATAAATGATGAAAGTTCAAATAACTATTATAATTATATTTAATAGTATTGTTGGTATTTGCAGTATTATAATTAATAGCAATCTTAAAATCTGTTTATCTATTGAAATAGAGCTAATTTTTTTAATCTCTTTCATTCTGCGCAATTCACTCAAGATAACTTTTCCTAATCTGTAATTGTTTATTTTAGTTGGGCAACTCTATAAGCCACAAATGTCAGTGACAGCTTTCGTAAGCGAACGCAAGCGCGAAGTGATGTACAAACTACAATTTTTTGACTTTGGTGTTCGCGTTGGATTTTGCGTCTACGTTCACTTTCGGGACTTTTAGAATACTACCCTAAATCATTGTTTTGTAAAGTTTTTATAAGAAAAGTTTGACAAAGAATCAAATGTATAAAAAACTTTTGCAACACAAATTTCTATAAGAAAACTTACTTGAAACTAGGATTTGTAAAAGAAAGCATTTGGCAATAACATTTTCTAAAATAAACCCTTGACAAAATTTCCTAACAGAAACGTTAAACAATAAATATTTATTAACGAACTTTTCTAAAACAAACTTTTCAATGTCCCTACACTAAGTAAATAGTAAAGGGTTTTTCAACAAAGACGCTACAAAAGTAAATCGATAGGGACAGCAAAAGACGCCTTATTTTTCCCGCTCTTTTGACATTTCTCTTCAGTAAGGTTTGCCATTTCATCAGGGAAAGATATACGAGCCAACAACGAGTCGAAATTATTAAAATTTACTACCGAAATTTGGAGTCAGTGGCCTCAACTTTAAGAGCGCTACGATTCGGATTTTCATCGGAAAATCATCTTCAGCGATGAGGCTCATTTCTAGCTGAATGGCTTCGTCAATAACCAAAATATGCGTTATTGGTCAGACAGCAATCCACACGTAATCCATGGGTCATCATTGCATCCCGAAAAAATTACGGTTTGGTGCGGTTTATGGGCCGGCGGCGTCATTGGGCCGTACTTCTTCCGTGATGATCAAGACCGGCACATTACTGTGAATGCGAATCGTTACCGTTCAATGATAAACGAATATTTTTCGCCCCAATTGAATAATATGGACTTGAGGGACATGTGGTTCCAACAGGGCGGCGTCACAAACCACACAGCGAATGCCACAATCAATTTATTGGAAACCAAGTTTGGTGAACGTGTTATCTCACGAAATGGACCAGTCGATTGGCCGCCTCGTTCGTGCGATTTGCGCCGTTAGATTATTTCCTGTGGAGCTACGTCAAGTCTATGGTCTATGCCAATAAGCCAGCGACGATTGATGAACTTCGTCCGAATATCGGACGTGAAATTGCAGCAGTATCGGCCGATTTATGCTTGAAATCTGTCGAAAATTGGGTTCAGCGTCTGGACTTCTGCAAGCGTGCCCGTGGTGGCCATGCAAAAGAGATCGAGTTCCATACATAATGGCATCGAACGTACTCTCACAGGAATAAAGAATTTCATTGGTATCTAAAACCGGTTTTGTTTTATTTAAAAAAAACTTTTGTAGCGCTCTTATTGAAAACCCCTTTATAATCAACAGTTCATGGCACATTTTCTTGGTCCACTGTTGCACGATTGTAGCACCTATGGCGCACTGGACGGTGGTGATATCTAGCGATCATTTTTAAGAGTTCCATTCGCGTTGACAGCACCGTTGGGTCGACTACTCCCACTGTATCCCCACGTCTAGTTGTCTTTGCATATATACCCGATATATATACCTAAAGTCGGCTTAATGTTCTTGACTGTCTTGAACACAATAGGGTATCCCGCGGCCCGCTTTGTTCTAATCACCAACTCTTGCAAATTGACATTAGGGTACCAATTTTTACACTCATTTATTAGGATTTATACCATATCCTTACGATTTTTTGAAAAGCTTTTCCATGTTTAGTTACTTAATAGTGGTGCCATGACTAGACGATTTGACCGTCGTCTAAGGAAATGTAAGGTGGTCAGAGCACGGTGAATTAGCCAAAATATATATTTATCCTCGGATGTAGTTAAAATTGCTTGTAAAAATTGCATAATTTTTGTATAAACAAAAGTAATGAAACGTGGAATTACTCATACCTATCTTTGCTAATACTGAATTATACTTCATAAAAGCTTTAATATGACAATGACAATTATCGGTAAGCTTCTTAGATTGTTTATCACAATGATGACCACAATCTGAAAGAACAATATATAAATTTATTGTGCAAATAGAGGTGAATATTTTTGTTTTGAAAATAGCAACAACATCAACAAAAATGTTGAAAACCCACTTTACTCAGGACGACAACAAACAAATAAGAAAATTTGAGCTATAAATTTATAGATTTCGTTTGTTGTGAATGTAAGGGGATATTTACAACAAATAATTCAAATGGTGACATTTTAAGCGGCTTAAGTTCTTACAACCCAAGGCCCACCGCAGGATCTGCTTTAGGGGTGAGAGGTTGCCATCTAGTTTTATAAAAAAAAAGAATGGAGTTATATAAACAGCGTACAACAAATAGATGCGGTTATACACTCAAATAACTTATTTGCAAAAACTAAAAGCAATTGAACTTAGTATGAATCCGATGACTAAGGTTCCCTCTTCCTTCAAGTTTAGGAAATAATAAGCTTTTTATCCTCTTCTGAACTAATTACTTTGCATGGAGAGTGTAGTCGAAAAATTAGTTTTGCAGGGGATAAAAAAACACGCTTATTATGTACTTCAAAATTTCTTTAAATTGATTGTAGCTGTTTCTTCTAATAACGAAATATTTCTTTAAAAGGAGGAACAGGTTCTTTCACAAATTGTACGTAGCTTTTCTTACGTATAACTTATTTCCTCAATTCTAGTTAATTTGTTACTTAAATTAAGCAAAAGTTAGACATACTCTAAGAAGAAGAAAATATTAAATAAACTATCTAAGCCAGTAAAGTACGTTATTTCCTAAACTGAACTTGAAATGAGAAAATATATACTTTATTGTAGTTCCCATTATTATATTACTTATATTACCATGAACTAAAAAAGAATTTGGTAGGTAAAATGATAAATTCTCAATACTGAACATCGAAATTTGCTATATGTTGTTATTTCAGTAAAGTGCAAAAGTTTTTAAATTACATACAAAAAACCGTTTGTCATTGCTTTATAGTTTACACTCATTGATTGTTACCTACAGTTCTACCCCGGTTCCGAACGTTATTTTGAGAAGCTGTTTCATGGCTGAGAACTCGATTGTTTCGCCATCAATACGCAGGGTGGCCGTAGTCGAAAGAAATGTATGGTGGTGAGAGCAGGAATCGAACCCCCGTCCTCATGCGCAAGATCAGCGCAAACTAGCCATTGCACCACCGACGGCCATATACATGTTTAAAGCATGAAACACATAGACGACGACAGGCTACATGAACACACGACTACAAATGCCGCTGACTGCAAATGTAGACGAGTGGCAGCTACTGAATTATTTTCAAGACGGCAACTGCAAAGTAAACAGCTGATCTGTAATGTTGACGTTTGTGTTATTGTGTTATTTGTGTTAGAAGAAAATAAAATGTCTGGAGAATATTTAATAAATATTATTACAAACATAACAAAAATTGTCAAAACAGTTGATTATTCTGTCAGTGGTGCCACTTCAGGCATTGACAGCTCTAACCTGTTGATTGTCGCCCACAGAAATAGAAATTAGTTTAATTCAACTGCAGTAGCCTCGGTAGCCTGTCGTCGTCTATGTGTTTCATGGTTTAAAGTTAAACTTCTATAATATCAAGTGCGCGGCACATGCAAATTGTTATATTTAAACTTAAAAGCATTTAATTAATACAAGAATGAACACAATTTTATTATTTGGAAAAACTTTTAGTCCGACACGATATTAACACCTCTTCTTATACAATATTTTTTCAGTAAAATAGTAGTAATTTCAAGCAAACTTATTCTAGAAAAATTAATGAAATTTGTTTCCTTATTTAAAGTCCATGCTTTTATACGTTTGTTCTGATCCAGTACATGTCAAGATCAATATAATCAATATAATCTTTGAACTAAATTTTAGAACTGAATTTTAGGAAGTTTTGAACTTAAGTTTGTGAGTGTGATTTATTTTTTATTTAGTTAATAATTATAATATTATCTGTGTGTATCCACATTAACGCAAAAGCCATCATCATATACAGTTTGAAGATGTATTTAATATTACTGTTTTTGAAATTCATTTAAATGACAATACATGCTTCAATTAAATGATGCTGAGGCCACATGTTTTAGGGTTTCATCAACATCAATGTCTCCATATTCAGTGAGGCCAATACATTTTATTCTATTTTCAACTACGGTTTGAGATCGAAGATAAACTTTTGCGAACCGTTCGTTTCAGTTATGTTACGCCGCTCATTCATATCAATTAATCAATGGAGTCGAAGCAAACATTAAAAAAAAACCCGTAAAAACCATAGTTTTTGACTATAAATTCTTTTTATATGACACATGTTTTTTTATTTTACACATTGCTCTAGACACAAGTTTAAATAATGAATTTTTAATTTGTGCTTTGTATGGGAGGTTCAATCCCGCCATATTTTGATAGTTTATTTTTGTCGTCGCCATTAGTTTGCCTGCGAAGTTTCAGCTCGATTGGATCACGCGAAAAGGGTTAAAAATCAATCCAAAGTTTTTTCAGTTCGGTGCATACATACATGCATACAGACAGGTGAAGTTAATATAAAGAATTTAAAAATCGTAATGCTCATGATACGACTGAAAATTTAGTGGGTTTGTTACTGAAAGATATATAGGAAGAATTATGAAAGGTACAAAATTTCGGAATGCATAGGATTTATAGAAGTAAAATCAAAAATAATGTGCCGCCCTCAGCTGCATTTTTCTTTGGCCTGCGATGATCAGGGGTTTCTGATACCACGTCCAAGTACTGTCACAGTTTTTTGGTTAGTTCAGACCATAAATCTGCTGTCGCACAGATATATCGATTGAAACACCGCTTGTTATTTTTGAAATCCGTGAAAACTTATTAAATGTATGAAATATGATTATCTCTTGGAGCTATTGGAAACATTGATTATATAACATTCGAACTAAATATGCTACCTTATTACACTGCACGCTGGGACAGAGAACAAGTTACAAGCTGTAATTTGCTAAGAAATTATACACCATTATGATTGGCAAACTAGCAAGTTTTTCCGTAAAATAAAACTTTGTTTTCTGTTTAACGCTCTTGAAGCTACAGAGTCAAAACTTCAATGTCAAAAATTCAAAGTCAAAAATTCAATAAATTAATACAAAGATGAGCATTAGTGTGAGCGATTTTTCTACATTACGGCTTGGGGAAACCTCTAAAAAGTTGCGGAGTTAACTCAAAAGCAAAGGTGCATAAGATCATTTATCTCATTGGAAGTAAGGAGGTGCCCTGAGAACACACACTTTTGAAGAAACCCAAAAAAATATTTCGTTCTTTTCTTCTTATGCTTAATTTATAATTACATTAAATGATTATGATCGCGCTTAAAATTGTTGCCAGGAATAATATAATATTTTTGGATATATAAAGTAGTCTAACAACAGCATGTATTTCTTTAAAGTTCAATTACACTGGGGCACAATTGGCCTTAAATAACTCACATATGGTCAGCATTTCATTGCTATGCCATTACAAAAATATAACAACAAATAAAATTCTCATATAAAGAGTTTTCCAATTTGAGTGATATGATTTCTAAGTGACGTTTCGCCATTTGTAGTTTTCATTGTATTCAGTAATGTTTACAATTTCATCGTGGAGAGATATACGCATGAACAACGTTTACATATTATTAAATTTTTCAATCAAAATAATCGCTCTCCAATTGCAACTTTTCGTGCGCATTTGCCATTTTATGGTTGTAATAATCGTCCACATGTGTTCGCTATTCGTCGAATTGTTCCAACCTATCGAAGTAATAAAAATATTTCTGCCGTTCAGGCAAGTGTTGATGAATACTGCAATTCTTCGAACCAACCAACCAATGATAACCAACTTTTTATGGCCGAAATTGGAAGAAGTTGATATTGGTAACATCGTGTTCCAACAAGATGGGGCTACGTACCACTGCAACAACCGAATTATTGCGAGAAAAGTATCGAGATTCGATTATTTCACGAAATTTTGGCATTGAATGGCATCCAAGAAGTTGTGATTTAAGACCATCAGACTATTTCTTGTGGGGTTATTTGAAGTCATTGGTCTTTAGTAATAAACCAGACTCTCTCCAAGCTTTACAAGTCAATATTGAACGTGCTATTCATGACATTCGATTTGATTTAGTGGAAACAGTGGTTTGAAAATTGGGTTCATCGAATTCGTACGTGCAAACGAAACCGAGGAGGCCATTTAAAAGACATTTTATTCAGAACTTAATTGGATCGATTGTACTTCACACTACATAAAAAACATATGAATTTCCTTAATGTGTTTTTTTTTAACCCTTCTGCACAAATTCAGATTATACCCCTCATAAACAATTTGTGGGTCAATTTGACCCAATATGAAAAACACATCCGTATAACGGTTAATTAATTTTTTTTTTTATTATTTGAACATAAAATATACAAATTCAATATTTATTTTAAGACAAGAAGTTTAATTCTGGGTGTTTATACTTATACACAACATGTTGTTTGCATAAATTGTTTTTGCGACGGATTGAGTGGTTGTTTGAGTTTTTGGTATGTGGACAAACAAAAGCGTCTTTGTCTTTTTCCCAATTACCCAAAAAGCAGGAGGTAGAATCTTGAAATTGAATGATCTTCGATGAACTGGGAGTGTCGGCTACTACAGCTTCCTGGATTTGTGCCAAAAAATTTTTCCCAGAAGGCCCATAGGGCATTCGCGAGCATTGGTGGTCAAAATGACCCACAAATTGTATACGCGTAGGTAAAGTATTTAAAATGTAATGAAAAAAAATTGGCTAGTCGCGAAAAAATTATTTTTACTTAAAATCCATCAGAAGGCCCTGACTGAGGATATGAAAAAGTTGTATAAACTTGCAGCCATCCTAAGACATGATTTTCGACGGTTGTTCTTCAAAATTGGGTCATTTTGACCCAATTTGTGCAGAAGGGTTAAAGAAGAAATCATTTCACTCAAATTGGAAAATGCTTTATTATCGGTCCACCGTAATGTGCTTTCTTTCCTATAGCTGCGAGTGTCAAAATTATTAATTTTATCCGATTCCGTCAAGATTGAGGTAAATGCGCCACTACAAAAAATAAATATTGAAATATTGGCACTGAGGTTCAAGATATTATAGGTTTAAACCGCAAAGGACGAAGTATTCCCAAGAATAGCTAAACTCTGAACCATCTGTATTTTTTTGATGTCTGAAAGCAAATACGACGTGTTTGTAGCAAATAAATGAATAGTAAACTTGTGTCCAAATACATTGCGGTTTCTATTCAATATTATATGCTGGTGGCAATGATTAATTGATTATAATATACATATGAGTTTGTTTGTTGAAAACTGACAGACAAAAAAGAAAAGCAGCAGATCTTCAACTAATGAAAACAATGCCTGAAACATACACATATGTACATTAGGGTGCCCCAAAAATATGTTCTTTTTCGATTTTCATGGTTGCTCAAGCTTGATTGGAAAGCTTATAGGGTAAAGTATTTTTGAGATTTTTTTAAGATTTTTCGGAAGAGATTTAGAGGTTGCACAAGTCGAATTTTCCCCAAAAATCGGGTATTCCGGACGTTTCTTGAATTTTCCTTAAAACTCGGTCAATAACCACGATTTTCTTAGTTTGTAAGTCAAAACTTTTAAAGCAAGACGTTCAAGCTTTCATTGCACATGTATAAACTACCAGTTTTGGAAATGATTTTGCTCAATAAGGTATTTTGTTAGTAACGCTTTATAACTTTTAAAATTTCTATGCAAATTTAAAAAACTAGTGATGCATTCTAAAAGACGGATAAATTCCAAGCAATTTTGTGGAAAATATTTTTTAATTTTCTGTTACTGTTCCAGAGTTATACCACTTTTACCGATTGTATGAACCTGAAAATATTATAAATTGTTTGCCATTTTTGCATCGAATTTGATTTAAATTTTTGTGAAAATTTAAAACACTAATGATGCACTTTAAAAGACGGATAAATGCCAAGAAATTTTGTAGAAATAATATTGGAAAATTCTATATAACTAAAGTATTTGTTGAAATATGCATAAACTTCAATTTCCAAAAAAATATGTGTAATACGATACAAGGAAAAATTAAAAAAATCTTGTTTTTATGCAATTATACACTTAGGAGTATTTGAGAGAGGCAATGCGAAGCACTCATTCTGTGTTGTTTTCGTATGATTTTCCGAGTCCTTTTTCATAAATTACAGGCGAAAGAAGGCGTCTGTGCTAAATGAGAGTTCTGGGACGAAAAATAACACGTATTTATAGGAGTACGCAAGGAGCCCTTGCGGGTTATCTAAATGTACGTGTAGGAACTCCAAAATCAACAATGACAATAACCTGCCTTCAAGTAATGAATGGAATATGAAATTCAAATGGAAATTAGAGCGTCTGTGACGGGAAGACAATATTTTTAAAATAATTGATATTTTGCTATTTTGACAAGTATTCTGTTTATAGATTAATTACATATATAGAGGCCAAAATTCTCTCATCTGACGTCTCGTTGTGAGGTGGGTGTGATAGAGAGATGTTTGATGAAAATTGAGTTACACTAGGTGGAGTTACAAGAACTCCTGATGTCTTCAAGAACTTTATATGTGATTTACCCCTTTTTGTTATCTGTTAGATACTGTTAGTATAGATTTTTGTTGTATTTAACACAATAATGTTAACACACAAATCGAAATGACGTTGTTGTTTTCTTATTGATTGTTGTGAACCGCTGTCTGTATCTGGTACTATTATGAAAGCGATTCTTGGCAACATCCAACGTTCACATTTCAACAGGCCAAATATCATCAATTTGCTGAGAAAGATGTTCCCACTAGTTATGAAACTAATCTATAATTCTGTTCAAGTACTTTTTGTCGGTATTATACTCTGAGAGAAACTTTGTTATCTTCTCTTTTACTAGATAATAGTAAACACTCGGGAAAAAAGCTATTAGGGTTTTGATTAGGGATGTACAAAAGGAGCAAAATGACGGACATCTGTTTCGCGCTCCAACAACAAACATTTTATTTTTCATTCATCTGTTAGTAAACAGTTGCTATGTTTTCGTTAGTCCACTCATTTCCCATATAAAGTGGCCGTAAAATGCATTTAACGGGCACAACGAACTAATAACAAATATAAAAATAGTGATATTTTTCTTATCCTCTGCTAAAATAATTTCTAGATCACTTTGTGTAGGAACTAAGCGATTTTAAGCGACTACCCATACAAAGTAGTTGAAAACTTAGTTTAGCAGGAAATTCAAAATACGTGCAATGTGATATTTGTGCAACTAATGCTGCAACTCATTCGATTAGGGCTTTTACATAACGGAAATAACATAATGTTCCAACTCGGTCCATCGTTGTATTTTTTCCAACTAATAATACCAAGCTTTTGTAGAGATTCATTAAACTGATCCTTTCAGCGGGGTCGCGTCCGTCCTATTTTGCGGTTTCCTTCGAGTACGTCTTCGAATACCTTTCTCACTGGGTTATTTTCCATTCTACGCACAATTCCGTAGTATAAAAGTGCAAAAAATTTAATCATTGCATTGGATGCAATTTTTTCATCATCCTTGTTTCGGTTGTCGTAGTCGACGTCGTTATCGTTTGTATGTAAACTACACTTCCTTTCAAAGTCGTTGTCACATCAACGCTATTTTGGCAATCCGGAAACTGTGCTGAGGCAACGTCGATTGTTTACTGATATCGGATTAAAAACATAAATAAAGTTATAAATCCTAGTGAATGAAAGCAGTATTTTCTTTAATTCGGTAAAAGTTATAGCATTTGTTGAAAGTTTTTAATTTTTGCAACAATACGGAATCCCAAATGGAAGTTATTGGCTCTAAATGCCTTCTGTTGCCAGGACAAGCGCATGGAAACTACGAATTAATACGCACAGCCTTTACTGGCTCAAGAGCTGGATATTCTGCGAAGTAAAGGACGAAAATGACGGAGCTCGTAAATAAATTTAAATGTACCCGTCTTTACTGACTTGTTGTTCGCCTAATTGGATAGTAAATTAAAGACAACAATTTCTGCACTAAACGTGAGCAGATTAGGCGTGTGTGCTACAACAGGAGGGTACATGCCACTGAGGACAGTCGTTCTGAGTTATACATGACACTAACGCCAATAGTTCTAAATTATGCCATATATATTTAAATCAGTGCCAGCAGCCAAATTGTGCAGGTCTCAGCGGTAGGTATAACAAAACAATGTTAAAAACGTTGGAGTTATCATTAGCCGGGATCATTTAAACGACAACAAAACATTAAAAACCCAAATAGTCTTTGTCCTTTTTTTATTTGTATAAGTTTAAATTATCAGTAAAACGTCAAAAAATAGCATTGTCAAGAAACCCTTTGTTCATTGTATTTAATACTCAAATAACACTCCATGATCTTTTTAATTATGAATAAAAATAGTTGCTAAATATTTATCGACGGTCGTCGATTTTTAATGACAACAACTACGGGAAGGCCGATTACAACCGCAATAAGGGTGATTCAAACACTTCAACTTCAATCCTTCAACTGAAAAACAAAAGGAAAAGTTAACATCTAATTATCTTTCAGTTATGATTAAGTAATCCTACCATTACTACCCAATTCGCAACTGGTCATTAGTTATTGCTATTTGCCAAACTACTGTGCACTTCACCACTAGCGCACTGAGAGATGATACAGCGTGTAAACTTATGGAACGTGAAAACTTATTCAAAGTATATAAACAGTGGAAACAGTAAAATCTTATTATACAATCTATTGGTTCGTCCAATCATATCTTACTGTTTTCCCATTTGGTTCAACACCTGTCCGTCATATATGGAGAAAATTATAAGGTTTGAGCGAAAATGCTTAAAGTCATGTACTTCGCGTCACAGATCCTCTCATAGCAATTCTATCAAATATGTTTTTGAAATAAAATACGGTACGATATTGCAAACATAACCACATCTTAAAATGAACGGATTGAAATATAATGTAATATCAGCGCCATACTACCTAGATGATCAATATATATCAAAAGCACTTAAATCTGGATATGCACCTGCCGAAGCCTTCATTTACATATTTAGATACAAATGGGCATAAACAAACCGACCATGCCACTCCAATCATCTATCATTTACTTATATGTGACAGCGCATAGAGAAAGGGACCAAAGGGTAAAAAAATCAATTTTCACTTTTTTTTTTGATGCGGACAACATCTGAGCATTTTCGTACTAACTATCTGAAATTTTCGTACTAACAGAGTGATATTCACGTTTTAAAAGAATTGTAAATGTGTATTTATTATAATTCACAATTAATAATTTCAGAAAATAAAGCTGGATTCGAAAAAACGGGAGCAAAATTGATATCAAACTCATGGAAACAGCGCGCTAGGTAGAAAACAGTAAAAACCAACTACACAAAACTAGAGGTAGGGACGACCTACGCGCGTTTTCATGCTTCACCAACACGTTCCTGACGTCATAAGATGTGTCGCTTTCAAATGAGACCAATGCCAACACGCTCAGTGATGGTACACCAAAGATACACGTATTTAAATCTTTAAAATGGCTCTCCTGAACAAAACGGGTTTTTACCCTTAGGTCCCTTTCTATTTTGCACGTCACATATATAGAAGAGCTAATAATAAATCGTTTAGTAGAAACATTATTTCTAACAACGAATTAAGATTTGATAACAGTCTACCTGAATTAGATTATAAGGAGCGAAATATGAATCAATATTGGTGGTTTAGAAACTTAAGACATTTTTTCTTTTTATTTCAAAAATTTATATTTAAGTAATGGTTTTTTTTTATATTTCCCACTACAACCTAAATATAATTATGTAGTATACCTTACCTGACCGACCATCCCGCTTGTGGAGGGATTGCCCCGCTTTTCGATGTCTCATCTCGCCTTCGATTAAAATCCTGCTTTTTGCAGAGAAGTCCCACTTTATGACGATTTGGTCTTTAGAAATAGCTAAGTATAATTAAGCATCGAAGTTATATATTTTTTACATACAATTTTCAACAGTCACAAGCTGGATTTGAATTCACACTTTCACGAGCGTTTCAAAATTTGTGCACTTCATTCTGCACAAAATCTGCCACGAACTAAAATAACCTGATAGGAGTTTTTGTCGATTTTTTTCTTATTAATGTGATATATGTAATTTTTTTTTATCGTCGTATGGGTCACAATAGTGGCGTAATCACATGCTTGTTGAGGCCATAATATTTAAACAAATACCAAAACAAATTATTTTCAAACTACACTGGTGTCGCCGATCTGTTTACATATTCTGCCAATAAAGCATCTGATTACGCCAAGTTTGTGACCCATGCGACGGTAAAAAAAATCCAAATGTCGTGTTAAGTTACTGACTCATTTCAACAGATATCAGTACCCTACAACTAATCCTCAGATGATGAAGTTCACAAACTACAAAACGATCGCCTGACGATGTGAATTCAAATCCTGCTTGCAACTGTTGAAAATTGTATATTCAGAAAGTATAAGTATAACTTCCAAGGTAAATTATAGCTTACTATTTCTAAACACAAATACGTCATAAAGCGGGACTTCTCTGTAAATGGCGGGATTGAAATTCAAGGCCGATTATTGACCAGTGCATAAATTAAATATAGATTATATTTAGTTGATGTATGTTAATATGATGTAAGTTAATATGAAATAAAATTATACATAAACGTTAACAAAAATAAATACAAATATTCTGACAAACTGTTGTGGATGCAAAAATATAAATATCTGCGTCAGTTAGAGAGGTGGGAGCAAATTTTATAAAAATTTAATTTTTGCGAGGGAGCTCCCTTAGGGGTTGAAAAAAAGGGGTGGGTATGTTTGGAGAATATATTGGGAGAGAAGAATTAGTGGGGGTCGCTTATATATTTCACCATCTAGAGGCGACTCCGGGGCAGCTGTAGGGCTTGTTGTGCATTTTATCCCATTCACCACCCCTATTTTTTGGCTCGTGAATTTTTTCTCAACGGCACAAAATCAGATCATGACCGATATCTAGATCCTGTTACTAAGGATCTCCAAAAAACACTAACCCACCCTTAGTATACATATGCATTTATTAAAATAAATATATGTATCAATTTGACAAATAATGTAAATGTTTTAAAATGATTGCAAGAGGTTAGAATATCTTTATTGGATTATTTATATTGTACGGGATTAAATTTTATGCAGCGTTTTTGCTATTAAATGGAGAACAATCAGGATAACTGGAAACAAAAGCATCTTAATTGGGCCATTTTCTGGGTATATAAGTCCTCCTTTTACATTCTCTAGAGCTCCACAATTCCGTACAAAGGAATGTTAAAATTGTTCTTAAAAGGAAAGCGAAACTCACACATACACTGACTGAAATGCTGTTCTTAAGGGTTCTTTATACTCTTTCGCAATATTAGTATCAGAACAACTCTTGCTATGTTTGCATCGCCCATTTTCACAACGTAAGGAACATCAAACCAAAGAAACCCAACAAGGGTGAAAAGAATAAAGCAAATTCTTAATTTCCCTTGTGTTTAACAAATGTTCTCCTTCGTATATTGACTTCGAAAATATTTCTTGCATTTTAAACTAATGGATTAAATCATCTCAGTTTCCGTCTCTCCATTCATAAATTGCATTCCTTTTCCTGTCTTCATACCTTTTATTGCGCTGGCAAATTGCACTCCGTACTATGATGTGGGGTATTTCATCGGTCATATGATAAAAAAAATAGGAAAAAAAAAATTGTCATGCTAAGATAGAAAAATAATCTTTAGAATGTTATTATTAAATACAAGGATAGTGTAACGTGAAGATAGTTTCGTATCTACATACATTGCGCATAGAGTCATTGCATTGTATTGTATGCGTTATTCACAATTGACGTAATTTGTTCTTGTCTGTACCAGGAACAACTTTTGTTGCTCTTCATAAAAATATAACATTTGTTTCCATAGTTTTATAATAGTAAAACCATAGAGTAATTTATATGTGATATGTACTGTTTCATTCAGCCTATGTTTCGTTTCACACTGATTGATTTCTATCAGGACGTCTTACTAGGCCAGTTGATTTAGCTGTTCCATATCGTGTTGTTGTAACTTTGTTGGATGCTTTGTACCAATGTTTCTACCTGGTATTATTGAATTCCTGCTTTGCAGCATTCCATACTAATATATGAGAATTTCCAGCGGCAGTTTTAACATCTCTTACGGTCCATGAGGTAGTTTGAGTTTCTGTTAAAAATTTGGCAGAAACGAAAAGAAATAAAATAGAATGGGTATTTTCGTTCGATTAGACTAAAGAATAATTACTGTAGTATAAAATAGTTGCCCATTACATCCTATTACAGGAATTGGGGAGAGCTTCTCATAACCAGAGAGCTATGCGCTCTCTAGTTTGACAGTCACTGACACTGATCTGAGAAGATTTTTTCATGCCTAAATGCTCGATAGTGTTACTGTCACTAAGCGTGGTGACCGCCGGCGTAAGAAATGTAAGTTGGTCAGAGCAGGGATCGAACCCATGGCCTCATGTAGAAGAGCCTCGTACACTACCATTACACAACTGACGGTCACCAACGTTAACTAATAGCCTTTTCACATTTACCGCGTTTCAGCTGAAACGCGGTAAATGTGAAAAGGGTATAAAAGTATAATCAAATAAAATGCAGTTAGTATTAGGTCCTACAAACCACTATCTAAATATAGTCTACTTCCAGTTGCTTTTCGATCTTCTCTCCACTCCTCTCTCTTTCAAATCTATAACCAGCATTTTGATCAGCTGTGGTATGGATACCCCTTTGTAAACGTAGTACGAAGTAGTAAGTAGAAGCACAGTGCTATAAAATTTATTTTTGACCGCAGTTATCGATACACAGAAAAAAATAATTTTTCAATTCAATTAAAAAATTCGAAAATTAAAACACAATATTAATTGAAAATCCTGTGATAAAAAAATCACATATCAGCTAACATATTTGTAGGTTGTTTATTGGAAAAATATTATTTTTCAATCGATGCAAAATTTCACCCTTCTACGAAAATATTTGTCGATGAAGAATTTAACATATTAACAAAACTAAATTGTGTCTCAGTTTTCGTTTTCTCTTCGATCCGAAGTATTTTTAGAAATTTTGCCTCATTAAAAAAAAATTAAACAGCCGCTGTAGGATTCCAACTCACATCCACTGGAAGATCGTTTCAATGTTTGTGACGCAGCGTCGTTTCGCGCAGCGTTTAGCCCTGTACAAACTCATCTCTAATTGAAGTTATGTGGTTGTTTGTATCGTATTTATTTCTTTAAATATTGGGGTATTTCTTATAAATTTTTTTGTTGGTACCATTTATCGATTTTCATTTCAATATTTGAGTAATTTGTCAGTATATCAATGGAAAATATAATTGAGTGCTGAGATTTTTGACGTACCAATTTTTTTGTTAAAATTTTATCTTTTTCTGTGTATCTCATTGGCAAATTATTAAATAACGACATAAACTATTAACGACACTAACATTAGGCCTGTTTTTTATTCCCTGCTAAACTTTCTACCACTTTGTATCGGGAGCTAATCGATATTAAACGATTTTAGGCGGCCCCTCATACAAAGACGTCGAAAAACTAGTTGAACGAGAAATAAAAAACAAGCATATTAAACCATTTGTCATTTTATCGGTACTACATCCAGATATACTGAACTAGAAAATTCTGTGCAGTGCGTCTATCCTACTGAAATAGTTAATTGAAACCACCCTTGTACACAAACGGCCTTATTCGTAATTGGTTTGTAAAGGTCATACGTTTGTAAAGGTCTAAGAAGGTATAGCCCAAAAATTTAATTCATAATAGAAAAATTCCTCTGTTAAGAGTTCTCTAAAATCGCCTTTTTGTTGATCGTTTAACCCTTCTTTAAGGCTATTTTATCCGCATTAATATACAAAAGAAATAAATCACGCGTGCCGTACTTAAATATTTATGCGATATAAACAATTGGAATTATTTTGTGTATATTTGCAGCGTTTATAGTGTCACATTATCCTGCTAACCTATAATTTCGTTCAAATTTTTAAAATTATTAACCAAAATTTAATTTTGTTTACATAGTGATGTATAGATATTCCAAACATTGAAACTACAATCTATTATCCGGTTTTATATTGTACTACCCAAAACTTAAATCCAATTCAATATGATTTTCTGAAACCTCTTTCAAATTTAAAAATATTGCAAATATTAATTGATCTGTTTAATGTTCAAAATTTTTTTATTTAAAATTTAAAAATGTTTAAAATTTTTAATATTTAAAATTTTCCAAAAATTCGTTGACGCATTTAAATAAAAGTTTTATAGTAACGGGTTTTTCAATAAGAGCGCTACAAAAGTTTTTTTTAGATAAAACAAAACCGGTTTTAGATACCACTGAAATTCTTTATTCCTGTGAAAGTACGTTCGATGCCATTATGTATGGAACTCGATTTCTTTTGCATGGCCACCACGGTCACGCTTGCATAAATCGAACATAAATCGGCCGATACTGCTGCAATTTCACGTTCGATATTCGGACGAAGTTCATCAATCGTCGCTGGCTTGTT
This sequence comes from Phaonia tiefii, assembly GCA_963931995.1. Classification (NCBI taxonomy): domain Eukaryota; kingdom Metazoa; phylum Arthropoda; class Insecta; order Diptera; family Muscidae; genus Phaonia; species Phaonia tiefii. The sequence goes on along the minus strand of OZ008367.1, from coordinate 258,446,002 downwards.
GGCATAGACTTGACGTAGCCCCACCATAGACTTGATGTTGTCCCACAGGAAATAATCTAACGGCGTCAAATCGCACGACCGAGACGGCCAATCGACTGGGCCATTTCGTGAGATAACACGTTCACCAAACTTGGTTTCCAATAAATTGATTGTGGCATTCGCTGCGTGGCTTGTGGCGCCGTCCTGTTGGAACCATCCATATTATCCAATTGGGGCCAAAAATATTCGGTTATCATTGAACGGTAGCGATTCGCATTCACAGTAATGTGCCGGTCTTGATCATCATAGAAGAAGTACGGCCCAATGACTCCGCCGGCCCATAAACCGCACCAAACCGTAATTTTTTCGGGGTGCAATCATGACTCATGGATTACGTGTGGATTCCCTGTCTGACCACTAACGCATATTTTGCTTATTGACGAAGCCATTTAGCCAGAAATGAGCCTCATCGCTGAAGATGATTTTCCGATGGAAATCCGAATCATTTTCAAGTTGTTGCTCAGCCCAATTCACGAACACACGACGGTTATGGTGGTCAAGCGGCTTCAGTTCTTGCGTCAATTTGATCTTGTAAGGATGTAGGCCAAGATCTTTTCGCAAAATTCGCCACAACGACGTCACAGAGATGCCCAACGCTTGAGAACGACGTGTGAGAGACACATTTGGGCTTTCTTGAACTGGAGCCTCAGCGGCAGCAATATTCTCGACACTATGGGTCTTTGTCTCACTGGCACGGGAAAATTTTGTACTGTGCCTGTGGATTCAAATTGTTCCACTAGACGCTCAATTGTTGATCTGGTAGGACGATTATGACGACCATAAATTGGACGTAGCGCTCTTAAAGTTGTGGCCACTGACTGAAGAGAAATGTCAAAAGAGCGGGGAAAAATATGGCGTCGTTTGCTGTCCCTATCGATTTACTTTTGTAGCGTCTCTGTTGAAAAGCCCTTTACATCTTGTTTTTACATCACAAGCACTGTGAGAATACATAAAACAGGGTTGTGAGTTAATTACCTGTTCCCTAGTTAAATTACTCATAAAATACTAACAAAACCTTAGCCAAATCTTTAAGCTTTCAAAAACTGATGAATGCTTTAGAACTAATTTAATGGTAATGTTAAGGCCGAAAGTTTACAGTCTCATAGAGAAATGTGTAATTGTGCGCTTACTTTGCAACTACCCTCTATCAGTTAGCAACTTGGCCTATGCAAATACTTCAAAACATGTAGTTTTTAATAAAGAATATTGATTCTTGTCGGAAAAAAATTTCTTAAATATTAATGTAAATATTTAAATTTTCACGTTATTTATCAGCTGAATTACATTTCTTTAACAGACTAGGCACTTCCAACTAAACCAAAATGCCTGTTTTAATTACAACAGTGGTAAACAGTGGTAACTCAATCGCGTGACGAACTATCCCGCGTTTATATATCTCATCCCGCCTTGAATCTAATCCCGCATTTTTCATTCTATTTTTTTTGACGTAGAATACGTCTTACCTTACGGTATGAGGAGTCATGTCAGGTTTTTATTGTTGTAATCTTTATTTCATTGAATTTGAGGAAACGGCTAGATGAATTTTTTTAAAATTTTGACGTAGAATACGTCTTACCTTACGGTATGAGGAGTCATGTCAGGTTTTTATTGTTGTAATCTTTATTTCATTGAATTTGAGGAAACGGCTAGATGAATTTTTTTAAATTTTTTTTTGTAGGTAAATGAAGATGTTATCTTTCGTTTACTATACATTTCATATTGGTTGATATATTTCTAGTATTTTAATTTCTCAAATGAAAATTGTTTAAACACATCACTCAAACATATGTATGGTGTTTGGTTGAGTGTTTTTGGTTGCTCAACATTGCTTAGGAATATGTATCTAGTAAAAAGTGAAAAGAACAGCAAGCTAATGTTGCTTGGCAACATGTATCTAGTAAAAAAGTGAACAAACAGTAAGTTAACGTAATAAAGCTTTTTTGCGAAAGCTTCAATAAAGCTGTTGTAACATTAATTTTGAATTGTAAAGCGTAAAGCTTTCACACAACGCTCGAATGCTAATGCGAAGACTCGATAAGGTAAACCTTTTTTAATATTAGGGCGGCCCTCTCAACATTCGCAGAACTTATTTCAATAAAAATATTAATTAAAATACATAAATTAAATTAAGTTTAAAAAAATTTAACATAATATTTTTTTTTTAAACGGACTTGAATCAAATGCCGTTTGTAAATATAAAAATTACAGCAGACAGTTGTCCGAGGCCTTCGGCCACGGACAACTGTCTGCTGTAATTTTTATATTTACAAACGGCATTTGATTCAAGTCCGTTTAAAAAAAAAATATTATGTTAAATTTTTTTAAACTTAATTTAATTTATGTATTTTAATTAATATTTTTATTGAAATAAGTTCTGCGAATGTTGAGAGGGCCGCCCTAATATTAAAAAAGGTTTACCTTATCGAGTCTTCGCATTAGCATTCGAGCGTTGTGTGAAAGCTTTACGCTTTACAATTCAAAATTAATGTTACAACAGCGTTATTGAAGCTTTCGCAAAAAGCTTTATTACGTTAGCTTACTGTTTGTTTCACTTTTTACTAGATACATGTTGCCAAGCAACATTAGCTTGCTGTTCGTTTCACTTTTTACTAGATACATGTTCCTAAGCAATGTTGAGCAACCAAAAACACTCAACCAATCACCACACATATGTTTGAGTGTATGTGTTTAAACAATTTTCATTTAAGAAATTAAAATACTAGAAATATATCAACCAATATGAAATGTATATCAAACGAAAGATAACATCTTCATTTACCTACAAAAAAAAATTTTAAAAAAATTCATCTAGCCGTTTCCTCAAATTCAATGAAATAAAGATTACAACAATAAAAACCTGACATGACTCCTCATACCGTAAGGTAAGACGTATTCTACGTCAAAAGTGGAAATTATTTCCAATTAGTTTAAAAATTTTGGATTATGTAGATATATTTTGTTTCTAAATCTTAATTTAATTGAAGTTCCATTTTGTGAAGTATCATCTTCCGCACCATCTAATCCGTTTTTTTGTGTTTATAAGGGGCATTTCAGGTGAAGCGGAGAACCAAAAGAATATTTATCTTGAAATTCTTTCATATTTGGCTTACCTCTATTTGTAGTATGTATGAAAAAGAACACGGAATGATGTTTATTTCATACATGCATGTCGCACTGAGTATGATGTACCTTTTGCTTTTTGAAACTGTCCATAATGTAAATTAAACATTATTATAACTACAAATTCTGTTTTCCAAATATGCCTTTATTTACTCAATTTTCAGAATTTTTGTATGATTAAAACAATTAAAAATAATAACAAAATAATAAGTAATTAACAAAAGCATATTTATATTTTACGATTGCATTCTTGGGAAATTCCTACACAATTGGTGAAATCAATTTGTATCAGTAGAATAACTCTGGTAGATATGCCACCCTTTACTGATGCGTCCATTCATAAATAATATTGTGGATACAATTATTTACAGGCACTTACTTCAGTTGAAAAATACGAAGTATGTACAGGTATTTATAGGCCATCAATTTTCTGCTGTAACCATATATAACGCAGCAGTTTTTGTAAATGGATTGATTCGTTGTGAAGAACTCGAGAAGTGAAGTTGTAATTTGGAATCAAAAAAAAAAAAAAAGAATAAAAAATGTCTCTGCCCAGTTACAGATGTTTAGTCCTTTTCGTCTGATGATTCATTCAATGAAAAAATTACCGAGGAAAGTTTCTAAATATGAAATTGAAAAGGGCTATACACCAACTGTTTACGTATGTGACTTGTGTAGAAAACGGAATTAATTGTGTGAAATTGTGTGCAAAAGGAATTGTGTAATTGTGTGAAAAGTGAAAACTCTAAAATACCAAGTGAAACTTCGGAAAATACTGAATACACACCATCTATTACAGATGGTGAAAGAGCAAAAGAAAATTAACAAACAGCAGCAGGAAAACAAGAAAAATCCTTCTACTTCAGCTTCTAAGAAGATTATGATGCTGACAATAGCACCTAAGTCATGGAGTGAAAACAAACCTGCAAACGAGTTTGAAATATTCAGGCGATGAGCGTGAAAAGTAACGCAACTTGTAGATCAGTTCGGTATCTTGTTATCTGCTAACTTCCAGTCGAGGCCGAAAATTTGGTTAAATGATTTTATCTGCGAGAAGACATTTACTGAAAATTGCCTGGAACAAAAGATTTTTTTTTTAAATTAGATGGTGGCAAAAGAAACCACATGCAAAACAACTTCTGATGTGCTGAACTTTATCAGAACTTCAAAGAGGAATATTCGAGAGTTCTAGTAGGTACAACAAAGTTTTTTTTACACAAAGGTCCAAACAATGTATTCTAGCTGCCGCCCGTGGAACCCATATGATATGTGTTTGTACGTACCTCCAAAATGTTAAATTGAACAGGAACTGCCACGGAATTTTCATCTTATAAGGACTGTCTTCGCAAGTTGATGTGTCCCAATCCAACACAGACATGCCATTTAATGACAACGAAATCACAGCCAAATGTTTGCGGTAAATATTGTCCTGGCTTAAGTGGCAGATGTGCAATTTGAAACGTGGATTGGCACTAATATCTACTCAACTACTGTCATCCGATGATTTTGTAGATGGCTTGTGTGATGCCTTGGTTACTTATCGAACAATTGTAGGTATTTTAATGACCTATATTTTTTAACGTCAAGGTACATAAATAATTTACAAAATTAGCTAGACGTATCTATAATTATGTTGAGTTGTATGAGATTTAAAATATGGCACTTTAATTAAAAAACAAATTAGAAATTTTAATTGCAAAAATAATTGTAAGACATATAAACGGGAGACATGTGTTAATTTAGAATTGAATTTCGCTTTAAAAACGTCCTAATAGATATTAATCCAAAATTATGATTTCATTGGTATGAATGAAACACGACATCGCTCAAATGACTTCCACGACCTCCTTTACAGTATGTACCCACATTCCATCCATCAACACAATTTCGATTGTTTGCTTCATTGCTGCTTCATTCGATTGTTGCTTCAATAAATTGTGAACGACATAGTCGATTTCGTATTTTCAGACCTCAATGGAGGCGAAGTGGCCAATGCACTTCCGAGTTTCGGCCAATGCACTTCCGAGTTTCGGAATACAGGAATACAAGATCGATTGTCACATTTAGCGCTGTCCTTGTGAGACTTTGTCATTTCGCGTCAATTCGTTTGCTATAACTGAATTTTGGATGAATTCTTTAGGTACAACCGAATTCATTTTTAATTCGGTTTCCACAACAACATGTAATTCAAGCCTGATGTGTAAAATTCTAAAAACAAATATGTTATTAAAAAAAATTAAGTTTTTGTGGTTATTAAGAAAGGTAAGTAAAAATATTGTAATTATGGGTTGTGTATTAAAACGTCAAAAAATGTCCAAGAAGATGTTAAGAGTTCTTTAATTTTTTAAGGTCGGTCGTTTGAGATAGACTGCATATAAAACGGTTTAGGACCAAAATCAACAGATACAACACGATAGAACTGGTGCGGTGACCCATGATGGCCGGGACTTCAAAAAAAGTCGGAAGTGGCATGTAAAACAAATTTGTTACCCTAAAGATTACCCTATATGAATTACTTTATTTTTTCGGTTTGTAATTTTTATATAAGAATAAACGTTCAAACTTCATTTGTGACTACATTTAAATAAATTCGGTTGTAACAACCTCTAATTCACCTATGACAACATATAATGAGGTTCCGGCAACCTCTAATGAGGTTATGTAGTTAGTTATGTCAACCTATATTAAGGTTGTGTCAACCACTATTGAGGTAGTGTCATTCATTTATTGAGGTTATATCAACCTCATTTTATGACCTATAAATTCGGTTACACTGCAGAAACTACCATTTGCCGAAACACAGAAATTTGACTGATTATCTACGTATTAATTATTGACCGAAAAATAAAAGTCGAGAAAATTATCTCTCACCAAAAAATTGGCCATAAGACTTATATCACTTTTTGTATTGGGTGCAGTTTAATTTCTTTGGGAGTTTTTGATTTGTAGTTTAACAAATTTTTGTTGGGATTAGGTCTCATTGATAATTACTTCGTTGGGACTTATTTCATATGGAGCAACTCCGCACCGCCATTATCACATTAGATTTGATTTCAATTACATTAAATTTGCTTTATATTTCATTGAAATTTTCATTTCTTTTAATTGAATGCTTCCCGAAATTGAGAATATTCCGAAAATCTGTACCCTCGTAACCCCTAAATAACAAAATTGTACGTAAGGAACAGTTTTCCTGCTTGTTCTAAATTGTAGTTATGTATGTATGTAGTTAGTTTCAAAACTTTTGTATTGTAAATTATAAATTGTTTATAATTTATTATTTGTGGAAATAATCTATATATATTCTATATTTTTCTAATTTTGTTTGAATACTCTCTGTTTTTTCCCACCAATTAAGGCTTTACGTCGTTTTTGCCTTTTGAATTGTTATTAATGTTACAAATTTCAAATATTTAATTAAACATTCCACGCATCAATAGCTGAGATATCCATACGATAAAAACTCAAAAATGTATATAGTTCTAATAAGATGTAATGTATGTTTGGATTAATAAATATTTTAAATTTGAATTTAAATTTCTTATTCGTCTTTATATAGAATATCAATTTCTTTGGTCTGTGCCAAGTTTTATTTTTATTCACAAAATATTCAATAGTCAAAAAATTCATTGTAATTGCGCTTGATAAAGCAACAAATGTGGCACAGTGGCACACTCGTACAGACATACAGACATACATCGGATATAATTATAATGTTCGAACAGGCACAGGACCCCAATGTCATTGTAAGTTTATGAAGCCGTATGGAAAGATTGTTACAATATTAAATTGTAATAATATGGTTCCCATAATGTAGCAGATATATTTCATCTTTGTATTTTGTAATCAATAATGCATATACAGTGTTTTTATGTTCTAGGCCGATGTTTTTTGACCGACATTTCTGTTTGGTAGGCATTTGTCAGTTTGTATTTGATAGTTGTGTAGAGCAGTCGATTACAATTTAGTATGGAGCATCTAATGCACCATCAACGTGTTGAAGTTATTAAAATATTTGATCTAAATAATCGTTCAAAAACGTGAAGAATTTTATGGGTGTGTTTATACACTGGGAGATAAAGTGAAGTCTGGAAGAACTCGTAGTGTACGTACGGCAGAGAATATTGCTGCAGCGAGAGACAGTGTTGTTGAAAGCCCTGACACGTCAGTTAGACACCAAGCACAAGAACTTCAAATTTCATCATCAACTTTGTTCAAAATACTGAAAATAATTTGCATTTATACACGTATAAAATTCATCTGGTTCAATCACTAATGGATAATGACAGACGGGATTGGAGTGAAAGTACGAAAGAAAGAAAAACCGACATAGAACATAAAAATCTCCCGTACATACTTTGCATATATTACAGTAATGTAAATAAATTGTTTGACAATTAAAAATGCCTAATAGTTACAATGTAACACTAGATAAACAAGTACAAACATGAGTTTGTATTTGTGTGGAATTTTTACTATGGGGCACTTTGTCTCAAACGATGGTGCGTGGCTATGATGTCAATGCCGTGATTGAATAAAAGGCCTAGCAGCGTGTATAGGACACATAACTTTAAACGATCATATCTCGGCTCCATGAAACAATGCCCAACAACGATCAATGAAGTAACGCCTGATGAAATAATAAAGTATATAAAGTTGAAACATAATAACACTTGGGTTTAACTTCATAGATAAATAACTCCCAATACATAAAATGAAATATTTACTAATGAAAATAAAATATAAAAAATTTTAATAGCTTCTAAAACTCCGAAAAGTTAATTTAAACGCAAAATTGTAGTTTTTATATCGATCCGTGGTTGCGTTCGCTTACGAAAGCTCTCACTGACATTTGTGGTTTTGAGTTGCCCAACTAAAATAAAAAAATATAGATCACAAAAAGTTTTGTTGAGTTAACTGCGCACAATGAAACATATTTAACAAATTTAGCGTCATTTCAATTGATCAAGAGATTCCACGAAATTCCAACAATGGTTAAAGAAATGCACATAAAGTTTGTAAATGAAACTAAGGTGTTTCAGATTACAATTTCGAATAAATTTTCCAATCTATTCTAAACTACTACAAGTCTTTGCAAAAAAAACACGTGCCATTTGTCCGTATTTAAAATGTATTGCGAATTTTTAATCAATATAATTTTTTATAAATTTAATTGTAATACTTTTGCAACTTAATATTTAGTTCAACTTTTCATTTCTTATTTTAATATCGTAACTGAGAATTTCAGTGAGTAAACATGTTGTTGTCAAAATTTAGCAAAATCTACCCGAATGAATGGAATACTTTTTATTTAGAAGTTTTTTCGATAGCGCCAAAAAGTGTGCAATAATTTGCGGTAATAATGCAAACAATATGAAAAATATTTGTACTAATGCTGCAAATACATCTGTATACTTCCAAAGCAAAATGTTCTTGGATTTTAAGTGGTTTTAATCCGAGAAAAACTATTTTTAAATGTCACCAGCTCGGAAAGGATTTTTTGGTTGTCTCGAGGTGATCTTTAATACTGCCCATCCACGTTCTATATTTTTCATTCAATTTGTAATTTCTTCGACTAACGTGAGGTATTGACAGGTTTGAATTTGACAGCTGAAGTTATCGAAAACGGTGCGCTTCGTTTTATGACTTACACATTAAATAAGGTAACTTAGCGGCGGTAGTCACGGAACAGCTGTAATGTTTTATAAATTACAACAACGATAAACGCTGCATGAATGATTCACGACTAATAATACCTTTAATAATTTCATAATGAATTAAATCCCAAAGAAAGAATGACGCGCGGCGTATCAAAATTTTCGGCTCACTGCATTCCAATCAGCGAATGATCCATAATGGGCTGCTGAAACATTATCATCCTGGCAGTAGGTAAAATGCAAACCATGGTGGGCTGGGGTTTCCTCCCGTAACCGTAATATACACTCACAGATTAGCCGTGACCGATTTAGCCGTGACCGAATTTAGAGGTTGTCTCAACCGAATAAGAGGTTGACACAACCTCATTAGAGGTTGACACAACCTCATTAGAGGTTGACATAACCTCATTAGAGGGTGATACAACCTCATTAGAGGTTGACGCAACCTCATTAGAGGTTGACGCAACCTAATTAGAGGTTGACATAACCTCATTAGAGGTTGACATAACCTCATTAGAGGTTGACATAACCTCATTAGAGGTTGACACAACCTCACTAGAGGTTGACACAACCTCATTAGAGGTTGACACAACCTCGTTAGAGATTAATGCGACCTCGTTAGAGGTTGATGCGACCTCATTAGAGGTTGACGCAACCTCATTAGAGGTTGACACAACCCCGTTAGAGGTTGGTACAACCGAATTTACATAGTGTCATAAATTAATTTTGAATGTTTTTTTATTTGATTTATTTTCCTGTACTCAATATATAACAAAGCGAGGAAATAAAGTCATTTAAATCATTCTGACCTTGAAGTCCCGGCCATCATTTTGATGTAGGTCCTAAACCGTTGTACATACATACATATGTACAGACGATTACAGCATAGCTCAACCGACCGACCTTGAAAAACTTGAAACCTCTTCATATCTGCTTGGATATTTTCTGCAAAATAAGAAAGGCATTTTAATACAAATCCAGTAATTACAATATTTGTACTTACCTTTCCTAATAACCACAACAAAACCTTGATATCGCCGGCACAGCAATAATTATACATTCTTTATCTTTATTTAGCATAATATTTGTTTTTAGAATTTTAAACGTCAGATTTGAAATACATAGAATTCGGTTGTACCTACAGTACTAATGAGAAAATCGGTTACTTGAACCGAATTGACGCCAAATTCGGTCGTTGCAACCGATATAAGTCTAAATTCGGTGACTGCAACCGAATTGATACCAAATTCGATAGCTACAACCGAAGTGATGCCAACTGTTGTTACTCCAACCGAATTGATGCCACATTCAGTCACTCCAACCAAATTTTGTGCCAATTGCGGTTGTCGTATCCGAGTTGATTCCAAATTCGGTTGTTCCAACCGAAATTTTAGAAAATTTAGTTGACAGAACGAATATAATTGAAGATTCGGTTGTCACAACTGAATCAATTTTGCAACGAGGTTGCTTCAACCGTATTTCAGTTGTGGGAACTAAATTCGGTCGTGTCAACCTCAATTCCGTTGTAGCAACCTCAACCGAATTTACGGTTGCTGCAACCTCTTCTCAAACAATTAGTTCTCTGAGTGTAGGCAATGAAAATACTTATGAAAAGCAAACGAAACAAACCCGCTAACTGTTGACGACCCTCGCAAACGTTATAAGGACCATGATTTGAGGATATGTACCTGAAACGTAAGAACACTATACAGGACTAGTGCCACTTTCCAATTGGCGGAATATAAATCTGACATTACAGCTATCCAGGTAATGCGATGGACAGGATATGATTGCACCAGAAAGAAAAACTGCGATATTTACTACACCTACCATGAGCGGAAGCACGAATTCGGGTGCGGATTTACAGTTTGCAATAGACTGCAATACCTAGTTTCAAGGTTCAACCCAGTGAGGGAACACATAGCCACAATTCGCATTAAAGCGAAATATTTCAACATCTCGTTAATAAAGCAGGATAAAGACGACGGGGCCCAAGAATCATTTTATGAGCGTCTGGAGGAAGTATACGGACGCTGCCCTGACCACGACATTAAGCTTATTCTAGGCGATTTTAATGGCAAATTAGGAAAGACGAAAGGAAAGTTTCTTTCGACCAACCATCGGTAATCACAGTCTACAAGATACCACTTCAGATAATGGAATAAGACTGATAGACTTCGCAGCTGCAAAGAACATGGCAGTTAGTAGCATAAGATTCCGGCATAAGGGCACACATAAGGCGGCCTGGTTATCTCCTGATCAGTGAACGAATAACCAGATTGATCACTTGGTAATAGATGGGAGGCACTCTTTTAATGTAATGGATTACCTTGTGGATGCGAAAGTCCGCACTAGACTGAATAGGGCGAAAAATGTACAAAGCAGACCACAGGAAAGGCTAGATATCGACAAGCTGCAAATACCGGGGATATCAATGTCCTATCAACAAAAGCTTACTCTCCAGCTAAAGTAGAATACTCCCTCTCCTGAGATCCCAGAAGCGAAGTGGTAGCACATCTCCCATTCTTTGGAAAGGGAGAAGGATAAGCCACGGTACGACGAAGAATGTTGAATTGCAACTGATGAAAAAGACGCTGCGCGAATTTCATCAAAACAGTAAGTTACAACGCGTTCATCGAATGAGCGGTACAAGAATTTTAGAAGGGAGGAAAAAGTTACGGATACATTACGAATCAGTTAGCGTATGTAAATCCTCTCGAAAAAGCGGATTGTTTGTCCTACTTTTTTTGGGTCAGTCAGACTTCATATTCGAATCCATTTGGATTCCAAACGGATTCACTATTATACATTTTTGCAGAAAAGGACCCGTTCTGATATGTGTGTGTTGGTCGGGTACCTCTTGAGCGGACTACAAATTTGAATGTATTGAATTCAGCAGAGTTCCTCAAATAAAGGTAGCTATTTGTCGGACGAATTTCGAAATCATAAATCTGCGTACCGTCTAGTTAGCAAACACTCTACATTGGTTTCGAACCGCGAAACTTCGTCCGAAATGTATATTTAATTTATAAGACCCCTTTATTTAACCGGAGTACAAATACACAGTAAAAATGTTGGTATTCAGATTTGTAAGCCAACACATTTTTTTTTGTTTTGTTTTAAATAATCACATAACACGGCACAACAACGACGTTTTATCAGAAGCAATCACACTATCACAACTTACAATTATTTTATTATATGTTTTTTACAATTCGACTTGAATACTCGGTAGTAGTTCATAAAAAAGTTATACTATGTTTGTGAATGGTTGTTAACAATAATGGTGACAAGAGCATTCAGAAATGAAAAATACGCACAGAGAAAGAGGATTAGTAAATTTGTGTTCCAAAATTGATTCAAAATTTAGTTAACAAAATTTACTCAATTGTGGTCCATTTGTACTTACAGTAAGGAAAATGATCTAAATCTGGGGAAATTTTACATAACCAGACCACACGTACAATTGTATGGATTCAATGTAATATGTATAACAAATGTCCATGCTTCTTCTAGTATAAATTTCTCAATGAGAGTAGAATTGAACTGATAGAATAATTGTAATCAATTCAAACAAAGCTGTATTACAACCATAGAGTACTAGATACGAGTTTCCATTCGGCTCCTAGCGTTCTCTTACCGAATTAGACCGATTCTTACAAGTCACCGAGGTAGTTCGGCACTACTTGGAGTTTGAGTTCCTGTTGTATGTTACTCTTTGGTTGGACATAAAACGGACAGAAATAAAATGGTATGCGCATTTTCGTTTGATGCAACCAACATGAAACATAATATTGTGATAATGGCTCATTCTCCACCTACTCTGTTCAATATTAATTTCTAACTTCATAGTCGATCATCTATTGCATGGGTACCTCCTGTTAGAACTTAGGCTAGGCCCGCACTTCCGTTTTGGTAGCGCGCGTTTTTAGAAGCTCTGCGCTAAAAAAGCTCAACGTCGTGTATGCTTCATCGCCGATATTCTCTAACTTTTGAACGACAAACATCGGTAATAAAATTGATCAAATTTCAATACAAAAATTTCGAATTATTTTTCAATTAAAATGTTACAGAATTCCGGAGCTGGGGTGTCACACCAGTAGTTTGTTAACGCGGAGTTTGGAAAACTTTTTTTTGTATTTTGGTAGGGTGGATGATGTCAAGAGCAAAATAACAACACCCAAAACAAAAAAAAAATTCATCTGGTACAGAAACAATATATGTTAATAGATAATAGTTAATATAAGTAGTTAATTTCTAATTTTTTTCATCCATTTCGAACTCGCGGCAGACTTGATATTCGAACCGTTTTCGGGTCCATTTTTGTATATAAAATGGATTCAATTTTAAAATTTTTATTTTATTAACTATATTTCCTACCTCTAATCCACTGAAGTTTTTCACTTACATTATAGTATATTAATTTTTACAGATAAAAAAAATTATTGTCACATAAATTTCAATCGATTTAGTAGCTTTTGTTTAAGTTTTTGTGTTTTATCAACTCAGATATTAAATCTGCGACATTAAATATTGTTGGGAAAAATGTCTGCCGCCAGTTTTTGTGCACATTGGGAACGCGCCGGTTGTAGAAACACAACATTGGGCTCTGCTATGACGCGCATTGCGGTTGAAAGTGCGCGATTAATAAAGGCCTCTCCCATTTGATTGTGTATACTTCTACCAAAGCTCTTGAAAATGTCAGCTGACTAAACGCTCATGTGTCTCGAGCCTTAGGTCGTAAATCCTAAAAGGTGATTGCATAGACTAAAAAATGTTAACTTCGTATTGGACGAAAAATTATCCCACATGCTAAACTTGAGTTGCAGTTGAATATAATTTACAGAATGTTTTTAAGTTCAAGTGTAATATAAGTACTTTTGTTTTAAAGTACTCTTCATATCAGGAATGTTGTGAGTTCAGAAATGTGTATTTAATTTAAGACCCCTTAATTTAACCGGAGTACAAATACACAGTAAATGTTGGTATTCAGATTTGGATAGTTTATATTTTTCCTTCCGAATATCCCTTTATTTCATGTTAGTTATGTATATTTGGTTGTCGGTCACACACGTCGCAACGACGCACAGTGACCCGTTTCATATAAGCTAGACGAAAAAAAATAATTTGTTTATCTTAAATTGTTGCTTTTGTTTCACTTAATCATTTTCGTTCTGGAAAAGTGTCAACAAAATGTTTAATGGGCGTGTCACGATTAACTTACTTTTCTTGCAATTCAGTGTTAACGTCTGCGCATTTCAGTTAAATACTGGATGAATTGAACCCAAAATCGAAGAATACATAAATTTTGATTACTAAAAATTGCTAAAATGCTATGAAGGTAATTTTTTTAATCACATCAGGTTGTACAAAACAACGTTTTTGATGGGGTATTGAAGAGCTGATTACGGGAACGTCAAACTTTTATTTTGTACGAGGCCGTTGCAGTTTCAATTCCGACTGTACTTTATTTTGGTAAAAACAATGCGTTATTTATTGGACAATATGGGAGTCAAATGACTTGTCATGACGAGCATAAACAGAAAAGTATATAGATTTGCCGAATTGGCCAATGCGACTGTTATATTCTATATTTGTAGACTTCTTCAGGGGACGTCGTCTAATATGTAAATCACAATTATTATTTTTTATACACTTAGAGACTCTCGTTTTTAAATCGACTCACAATATATATTTAAATAGGTTACATTGATTAACAATTAAAGCATGTAAAACAACAGAAAACTTCAATTAAAATTAATTTCACAATTAATTTTAAATTATCGCTACAGTATAATTAACGCTTAAGTGATCAGTGTCGTCTTTATGGTTCATAGTTTTGTCCATTTGTTCTTGTATCCTGAAGCTTTCCAGTGTGAGTCTCTTTCTCTCTTTGCACTCTTTGTCCAATATCTTTATCTCTATTATTTTGTAAACGAAATGTTGGGAAAATGAAATAGAAAGGAATTTCTATTTTGGAGCATTAGAGTGGCATTTTTTCCCTTACTTTTGAAATTCAAGGATTGCCGGGCCGCATATTATGCCACTTGATGAAAAAATGTTATGCTATAAATTTGGGGAAAATTGGACAATGTTAACACGTCGCGCCCGAAGGTCAAAGTTCAAAAATTTTGAAATTATGTTTTTCTAAGTGACAGATTGTTGCAATATACTTATTTTTCGGCAGATTTTTGCGAAACTTGGTGGGTTTGCAACACAGAAGTTACTTTGTATCTGGTAAAAAATTTAGGCAACATGGGGCAACGTTAACACGTAGCGCCTTTATCACTTTCAATACCGACTGCCAAGCAACGAACAAACAAACGATGATTTACTCTTACAAACCTAACACTTGCGTATGTATTAACTTTATAGTTTACTGCCCTAGAGGCGCGCGTATAGATGTTAACACATCAAAGACGTTTGAATTCCCTTAACAATTAATGTGTTTTTGTTTTAAAAGAAATCAAATTGGAAAACCCTTTACTTGATCAAGGCGCATTCGTTCAGAAAGAGAATTCAATAGTATATTTTGTCTCTTTGATTTGGAAACTGAAGACCACACTTCAAATAATTCGCCACAGGTAATCAAAGACTCATCTTTATATAGGGGTATATGTATAAGTATAAAATACAATTATAGATTTTTCAACAAAATCGAAAACCTTTGGCAATTTGGAAGCTTTTACGATAGATCTGGAATCAACAAAATTTAAAAAATATTTAATTTTGCAAAAATAAAGAATCTCACAAAGCAACGTTATTGTTTTATTTACAAAACTTTAAACATAACTGTAAATACTGCCGTTCAACAAGTTGACACCGTACGTAGGTGGCCTCAAACAACAAGGGCCTTACAAAACGAGGATAACCTGTTTCTCCAACCAGCTCGATCTTCAGCTTTTCTCCTCCAGTTGGCAACACCAAGCTCTCGCATTCGATATTCCACCTGGTAATCTAGCGAAGTCTTGGTCGTCATATTTTTTGATGTCTGGCTTAGCCTGCGAAATAACGCATAACTATGGTGATGTCGGGATAAATATTATATATGTATGTAGCTCGTGGTTAATGCGTCGTCTATTATAGAACCATGTATTTTTTGGGGGCATTTTTCTCTCGAAGACTCCCAATGACGTGTTATCATCATACGATATTACCCAGGATTCTGCGTCATAAAACAAAAAATGTGCTATGAGAGTTGATATGGGTGGTTATTCGTTTCTCGCGAGAGGGACTTATCTTTGAAGTGCTTGCTTAGCCCGAAATAAAACTTGTTTACAAGCACAATTTTCTATTTGGTTTCCAGGCTGACATTATTGCTTCTGTTAGCGGCAGATCCGAGGTAAATAAATTCGTTCACTAACTCGAAATTTTATCGGTTATCAACGCTCACCTTTTCATCCAATCGGTAAAATGTTATACTGTCGAAACCATAATTGTTTCCTTTTGACACCTCATAAGCATAATTAGTGATGCCACTTGGTTTATTTAAATTTACAGTGTTCCACTTGTCAGTACAGAAAGTCTGCAATAGAATATGAAAATAGAGGTGGCAGTAACTTTAATGTGTTTCTGCACCCGCTCCGTTACCATTTTTCCTAGATCTTTCCTAATATTAAAAACCCGTGCAAATTTCTTCGAACGATTAAATTTTCCAAAACAATCCAATTTAATTTTTTCTGATGAAAAAGGTTCTCACTTCGAGACACAAAAACTCTCATTTATAAATATTATATAAAAAGAACAAATTTTATAAAAAATACGTACTTCACGCTTTTAAAAATTATAAATAATCAATAAATTAGAAACCCAAACGACTGAGAAGAAAATCATTTTCTATTGTAGAATTTTTTTGCCGACCAGAATTGGCAAACAAGATAATTGTATAATTCCCGTTAAGGGCATTTGTATAAAACTTAAAATAAACAGGTGGTTCAAAAATAAAACTGTTGGGTGTCTTGTCACCTGAGAAAACTTTCCAATGCCGATCATACCAAAATGGTTCCCGTTACTTCCCATAAAGTGATTAGGGAGAGTTTCTCCCAAACCAGTAAGCTGTGCGCGTTCTACTTTAACACTCATTGACCATCGGTGGTGCAATAATAGTGTGCGCGGCAATTGAACATGAGAACGTGGGTTCGATCCCTGCTCTCACCACTTTAAATTCCTTTCGACGGCGGTCACCTTGGTAGTGAAGGCGACACTATCGAGTATTTAGCCATGAAAAAGCTTCTCAAAATACCGTTCGGAACCGGTGTAAAATTGTGGGTCGCAATCAATGAATGCGATCCACAGTGGGGCCGATTGCAAACAAAATGGCTGTAATTTGAGAACTTCTAAACAGTTTGTCGCATCAAACAAGAATGAACGAGAGATTTGTAGTAGAGGAGTCAGGCATTTAGAATATAGCATTTGGAGACATTTATTACGCAGAATTTGGTACAGGGTGTCAAATGGACCACTTTCGAGCCTATCATGTTTTGAAGACCTGTGACTGTGAAATTTTGAACCGATTTTTAGAATTCTTTACTTACATATCTCTTACCATTCAAAACATTCTTGCAATAATTTATAATAAAATTAAATTTTTGCTCTGGATTTTCTTAGTTTTTTGGCAATAACTCGTCTATTTTAATCCGGATCGTAATATTGAAAACACCGACGTATAGAATCTACTTCATTAACAAATAGCTACTAATATTTTTTGAATTATCTCAAACCGTTTGGAAGTGACTGGTTCTCAAAGTTAAAAATTTTTTGAATCTAAAAAAATTCCAGAATTATACCGAAAAGTACCATTAATCTTTTTGCTATTATTTTTGAATTTTATTAAGAAAGGAGTATAGAATTTTAAATGTTTTTAAAGATTAGAAATTGAGAATGCGGAATGCAAATTTGCTCACTTTGGTAAATCCACCCTATAGCCAGCAACGGCTACAAAAACACCAGTTGGACAAAAACATCAGGAGAAGCGATGATGTAACTTGTTACAGACCAATATCAAAGTTATCCAGTGTGTCTAAAAATTTTTAACATGTTGTCTATAAGCGTTTATATTTTGTCACAAAGTCATTTATTTCCCTAAAAAAACATGGGTTTTTTACTGGTAGATCAACTACAACAAATCTGACTATATTTACTGAATATTGTACTTCGGCCTTTGAACAAGGAAGACAAGTAGAGGCTATCTACATGGGTTTTTGGCAAAGTGTCCCATATTATAATCTTTTCTGGTTAAAGCCATATTTTTCTGGTAGGGTCTGTAGAGTAGCTATCTACACCTTATTTGCAAACATCTGGTGGAAACACTTTCTTTCAAAATATATTTTAGCGACCTATTTCAACATATTTTATTAAATCGTAGGTTGTAAGGAATTTGTATTTCCGTTGACATATAAGTTAACTGAAATGAAATAATTATTTTTTTTAAATCATCAAATTCAATTTTGGGACGAAGTTCCTTATCGCAAGTTGCGGGATGGGGGATAAATGAAGAAAAATTAAACAACTTTTTATTAACACTATTATGCTACAATCCAGTATTTTCAACTATATTGTGTACTTTTGCTTTGGTTTCTGTCTGTCTGACAATGTACTTCACAAAAAATGCGTTAGTTTTAACCACATCACGTATATTTATATATGCCTTAAAATTTTTAAAAGCTTTGTTGTGAATTATCTGCTAATCGGCCAATGTGGATCACCAGAAGTTGGTGGTTGTAGCTTTCTCTTCCACCTTACCCGCTCACTAATTTTGTTTTTCTTACTTTTATTTATTTATTTGCCTAAAATTGTAATTAGATGATTTCTTAAACTTTTTATTATAAAGAGAGTAAGCTAGAAAAATAAATATTTGAAGTGTTGAAAAATTTCAATATTGAAAAACACTTTGCAAAATCAGTTAAAATAGTATTAAATTGTTATCTTTGGCATAGAAATTCACATTACCCGCCTAGGGCGTTCCTCATCGTTTTTTAATATAAACCAAATATATTTTTTGCAATAAATTCACTTAACCAATCGATCAACAAACATATTACATTCAATCAGATGCAATGTTTGTTAATATAATAATACATATATATATATATATTTGTTAAACAAAAATATAAACTGGAGTTCCAAAATACCTGAAGTTACTCTTGGGGAAGAGTAACTTCATCATTTGAAAATTGGAGAGTAAAGAGTAAATTTAATACCTATTTTAACTGACTGCGTACTATTTTGCAATATTGGCAATACTTTATTTATTAAATATTTATTTCTGTCCTTCTGGCTTACTAGATATAAGGTTTCACTAAACCATCTGTTCTTAATAAAAATAATGTAAGAAATCATGTAAATACTGTTTTATACTAATAAATAAATAAAAGTAAAAAAACTAACCCGTAAAAAACAGTTTTTGACTATAAATTCTTTATATATACGCCCACGCCCCTTTGTCCAATCCCGCCCATATTTTGATAGTTAATTTTTGTCGTCGCCATTAGTTTGGCTGCGAAGTTTCAGCTCGATTCAATCTCAGGGAAAGGGTTTAAAATCAACACAGTTTTCTCGGCATGCATGCATGCATACAGACAAGGGAAGGTAATATAAAGAATTTACAAACAAAATTAGTGACCCGGTAAGGTGGAACAGAGTGTTATTTACTGAATGAAATTATTATTTAGTTCATTCTTTACAATCGGCCCTGTTCTGCACTCAGAATCATTTTGAATCAGAATTTTCTTTCTGAATAAAAAGTCTACAACTTTGATGTTCTTAAAACATGAAATATTTTTGTTCTGAATTGTTGTTTTTAAAATCAAAAGGCATTTGCATTCTAATTCAAAGCTGATATTTTTTTCTGAATTGATTTACAGAAAGCCAAAAATTCTGAAACGTTTTATGTTTGTCTGGATTCTGTTTACAGAACAGGGCCGAATATCTTATTGAAAATTGTAAGTACAAAACTCCTAAATTTGATGAATAATTGGCCCTGTTCTGCATACAGAATCATTTTGAATCAGGATTTTCTTTCAGAATAAAAAGCCTACGATTTTGATGTTCTTAAAACATAAAATATTTTAGTTCTGAATCTTTTGTTTTTAAAATCATAAGGCATTTGCATTCTAATTCATCTGATATTTTTCTTCTGAATTTGTTTTGCAGAAACCCAAATATTCGGCCCTGTTCTGCATTCAGAATCATTTTGAATCAGAATTTTCTTTCAGAATAAAAAGTCTACAACTTTGATGTTCTTAAAACATGAAATATTTTTGTTCTGAATTGTTGTTTTTAAAATCACAAGGCATTTGCATTCTAATTCAAAGCTGATATTTCTTCTGAATTGATTTACAGAAAGCCACAAATTCTGAAACGTTTTATGTTTGTCTGGATTCTGTTTACAGAACAGGGCCGATTATGAAACGTTTTATGTTTATCTGGTTTCTGTTCACAGAACATGACTATACATACTTATATGTATTCTTTGAATGCGCACAGAAAAAACCTCGAGTACATATGTATGTTTTCACTGATCACTTTATTTTAATAATGTCAAGGCATATTGCTGGCAATCAAAAAGCGGGATTTCATCTCGCGCCTTCCACACTTTTGCCCGTAGTCCTTTGAGATATTCACGTTTGGTACCCAAGCGAGTGGAAATTTCTGGGTATTCTTGGCGGGTGCGATTAGTTCAGGACAACTCAAAGTAACCAATTGGGAAGTAGCCACTCTGTAAAATCAATATAAAAAGACATGTTAATAATCACACATTCGTAACAAAAAATAAAAAATAAAAAAATAAAAACGAAAGCATACCTTGACGCCAATGTAACAACAGGTGTGACAGTTCATAAAACATCCACTGAAGTGTATGCATAAAGGCGTATCAAGGCACACACGCGTAAATTGGCCACGGCGCACATATTCTTCCTTACAAGCGGCATTGGAACGCGTTCCGATGAAACACCTAGAGAATCACCAAACGGAAATGAAACCAATTTATGTTGCCGTTGCTGAGATATTTTACTTACCCATATCCTCTAAAGATTTCTTAATGCTCGTTTTTCCTGCTGCGGGTAATCGTAACAGCCACAGTACAGAATTTTTTAAGATATTCATCTATGTCTGTAGTTTCCGAAATTAAGGAAGGTCCACTTTACCCGCATATTCCACAATACCCGAAAATACTTTGGTAGAAGTTATTCACCATTATTGTATTTATTAATGTAATTTTGAAGTGCATTATGATGTTTTGATTATTACTTGGTGATGCATGGAATGCAGCGGTGGTGGCATCAGCTGTTGTTGTGGCTGAATTGTTGTTGTCGCCTCCTGGGATTGAGGTAAAGCCAATAGTTGTTATTGCTGCTGCAGTTATGCTGATTGGCCATAGTTTAGGGATGACAGAGTGTAACGAAGACAATGATGTGGTCGATGAGATAGGTCCAATGGCCACCAATGTTAGAGATGTTGAAGTCTTTGTCAATTCCTTGATATTTAACAGTATCTGTTGAATGTTGCCATTGCCAACAAGTTTACAGAAATACATATCTAAAACAAGATAATCTGTGAAGTATAAAACTCAATTATTTTAAATATTACATACTTACTTTTTGCCGCTGTCATTTTTTTCTAAGAAAGCTGCTTGCAAACCAGTGTTGTAAAAACCAAAAAGTTTTCCTCGTGAAAAGAACATAGTACTGTCTGGTGGAAAAATTTCGCTACAATTTCACGACCATTTTTTTTATATGGATTTTCACCGTGGAAAGTCAGCATAGTACCCACCTTAACCGGAGAAAACATGATCTCTTAAGACTTAAAGGAAATTATAACTTTAAACATAACGAGGATCTAAAACAACTAAATTTGAAAATTATTGTTGTTTATAACCAGGGTTCGTATTTCGTGCCCCTTTTTTTATAGAAAATATGAAAAAATTTCTATATCTAGCAAACGGAGCGTGGAATCGAAAAAATTTTTACGGATTTCTAAGGGTTTCTCACAAAGTGTTCCAATTCGCATGAAATAATTTTTTTTTCAATAAATCGCCAAAAGAAGAAAATCGATAAAATAAAAAAATTCCTACAACTCGGAAACGTTGCAAATAAAAAATCGTTAAATGGTCATTATGTCTATATTTCGGAAGCGGAGCATTCAATCAAAAAATAACTAGTTGTTTCACTTATCTAATGGTTTTTCATAAAGTGATCCAATTCGTATGGTAGATTATTTTTATTTAAAAATCGCCAAAATAAGAAAATCGCTCAAATATAACTCGCTATAAGTCGGAAATGGTGCGTCCAAACGCTGAAATAATAAATTTTTTACCTGCATAAGAGGCTTTAACCATTGGATGCCTTTCATAAAAAATCCGTTAAATGAATAGTTTTCAAATAAAAAATCGGTAAAACGCACATATGTTTTTTTTTTTTAATAAGTGATGTCGTATTGAAGACATCCATTGCTTAAGGCTTCCTATGGAGATAACAAAGTTATTATTTTTGAGATTGTACGCACCGTTTCTGAGTTATAGTAATTTTTTGTGTTAGCGATTTTCTTCTTGTGTTGATTATTTTTTTAAAAATCTTCCATGCAATTGGACCACTTAGAAACCTTTAGCAATTAATTTGTTTTCCGATTGGACCTTCCGTTTCAGAAATATCGATATAAGGGTGTGTTAGCGATTTTTGAATTAAGAAATTTTCGTTATTGCGATTTTTGAAAACAAATAGTGATGCCGTATTCAAGATATCCACAGGTTAAAGCCTCCTAAGTATGTAGTAAGGGGTAGCACAAATGCATGTTTCGGTTCATTTAATTCATCGTGCAAAATGTTATGCTGTGTGTGTAAGGCCGACGCCAGCAGCGGTTCGAGCCATGCCATGTCTAAACGTAAACCCACTCATAGTAGTCATTGCGACGCAACCGTCGAGTCATACGATGCTGTGACTACCCAATGATTGGGTTGAACTGTGTTGTGATACGTGTTGTACCAGCAATCTATGTACATATGTTTTTATTTGCTTTTATTTTATTGATTTACTTTAGTAACATAAAAAAGGAATTCATTACATATGCAAATGTAATTTCTGTAGGAAAAGGTAATTTTTTAAGAAAATTTACTGTTTTAAGAAAAAGCTGATTATTTAGGAATAGGAATGTTTTTTAAGAAAAGATAATTTTTCAGAAAAAGTACCTCTTTTTAAGAAAAGGTACTTTTGTTAACTAAAAATAATTTTTTAAAGAAAAGGTACATATTTTAAGAAAACAAGTGAAAAATAATTAATTGCCATAATTTAAACACCAATATTCTACATTTTCCCTTTTTTAAATACAATCGTGCGCACGCACACAAATCAAACGTTAGAATATCATAAATTCAGTGTGGGCGACAAAACGTCATCCATACAGTCTTGGATGAGTGGTCGTATGTACCATGCAACACTCAAGTAAAACGATTCATGTTCAAGTAAAACGATTCATGTTCGAACACGTTGGATTGATTTACTTGAGTCGAACGTAACATTGCCGTCTAATTCCTATGTATACCAAGTAGTAACAACATGCATGACACGACAATGTATTAGTGTCACACAAATCACAACTCTATCAATTCATCTCGCGCTAGCCTTTAGTATCTATTTAAACATATATTAATTTTGCGATTGGACGCACCGTTTCCGTGTTATAGCCATTTTGTTATTTTAGTAATTTTCTTATTTTGGGCATTTTTTTTTGGATAACCAAACTCTTCCATTCAAGTTGGACCACTATATGAAAACCTCTTCCGAATCCCCAAAAATTCGTTATTTTTTCGAATGAACGCTCCGTTTTCGTGATATATAAATTTTTTCTACATTTTTCACATTTTCGATCAAAAATTGGAATCGAACCCATTCCACATGTGTAATGGCTAATCGTGCAGGGCAATTTCCCATAGTCGTGGTTAGTACCCATTATTTCCCCGAACCCTGTGGGTTAGGAGTAAGCGTTCATTACCCATTCCCCACGGTGATGTGTATGGCTTACATGTGGGGGGTAAAGACGAACATATACTTCGTTTACACGACACTTTAACACGAGTGAACTCGACTCGTGTGAGTACGATACGCAAAAAACCCGCCAGTTTATACAACTCAAGAAAACAGTGTTGAGTAGACATATGGTATGTCACTTTGAATACGTACAGAAAACAGCTGATAACAGAATGTTGCCTACATTCCATTTGTATCAGTTGGTATTCACCTAAACAGAATGTCGGCGTTAAAAATGTGCTTAGCGTCGTAGTCAAACGTTGTCAAAAAGTGGAAAAATAAACATTTTGACTCAGCTCAGAAACTTTTGGCGATGGTAAAAGTTTAGTGTAAACCAGAGATTTGTAGCTAATCCACAT
Organism: Phaonia tiefii; assembly: GCA_963931995.1. Lineage (NCBI taxonomy): Eukaryota > Metazoa > Arthropoda > Insecta > Diptera > Muscidae > Phaonia > Phaonia tiefii. The sequence continues at coordinate 258,421,807 of OZ008367.1, read as the reverse complement.
TTATCCCGAAATTGTAATAAAATAGAAAAATTTCCAATTTCATGTTTCGTAAACTGAAACAGGAGCGCTTAAAAGTTTTTTTATAGTGGGTACCCTGGTTAAGAAGGCATAAACAAAAAGCATCTGTTAGAATGCGTATTGGCAAAGGATGCGTTTATTTGGACACTGAACACGAGTTGACATTCGTTAACACGAATGTAAAAGTTGATTCTTGTCGACACGCTCAATTTTTTAGATACGGTTATGGCATGTGTTTATGGCTGCGTATCGAACTCACACGAGTCGAGTTCACTCGTGTTAAAGTGTCGTGTAAACGAGGTATATGTAACCATATACAGACAGTTAGCGTCAATAGTGGCGTCAGATTC